>JABYQN010000018.1:0-445228 GCA_022606135.1 Fomes fomentarius | reverse complement strand
CCCTAACCCTAACCCTAACCCTAACCCTAACCCTAACCCTAACCCTAACCCTAACCCTAACCCTAACCCTAACCCTAACCTAACCCTAACCCTAACCCTAACCCTAACCCTAACCCTAACCCTAACCCAGTTCTTCGTCCATATTCTGTCCGAATATTTGGAAGAAGAACAGATACGGAAGACTCATCGAGAGCCTCCCAAGGAGGAAAACGAGGAAAACTTGCAATCGTTATGCGACAAGTGGCTCGCAGAATACGATGATATGCTTTGTCCGCCACCACCAGGGCTACCACCGTGGCGTGAAGTGAATCATCGTATTCCCTTGATCAACGAGACCAAGCAGTATAGGTATCGCCTACCGCGATGCCCAGAAGCTGTCAAGGACGAACTTCTGGAGAAAATCAAGAAGTACACTGACGTGTTATGGTGGAAAATGGCTAACGTACGACAAGCAGCGCCGCTCCTTTGTGTAGCAAAGAAGAATGGCAAACTACGGACAGTAGTTGATGCTCGTCAACGGAACGATAACACCATCAAGGATGTTATGCCACTGCCGGACCAGGACCAAATCCGCATGGACGTTGCGCGAGCCAAGTATCGCTCGAAGATCGACCTTTCGGACGCCTATGAACAAGTTCGGATAGAACTTGAAGACGTCTGGAAGACTGGGTTTTCGACACCGTTTGGAACGCTTGTTAGCATGGTCATGCAGCAGGGCGATTGCAATGCACCCGTGACCTTCCAACGCCTCATGACGACAATATTCCGCGACTTCTTGGGCCGGTTCGTACACGTATATCTGGACGATATATTCGTGTACTCCGACTCGATTCAAGACCACAAGAAGCATCTGCGGCTTGTGTTTAACAAGCTACGCGAGGCCAAGCTGTACATGAGTCGCACCAAGTGCGACTTATACTCGAAGCGAATGGATTGTCTGGGACACATCGTCGACGACAAGGGCCTCCACGCAGACGCGGACAAGATGAGTCGAATACGAGAGTGGCGAACACCATGCTCGTACCACGAAGTCCAACGATTCCTTGGACTGGTCAACTACCTTGGACCGTTCATGCCGAACGTATCCGCGTACACTACAGTACTGTCAGATATGGAACATAACGACAGACCGTTCGTCTGGCGTCCACTTCATCAGAAGTGTTTCGACATGATCAAGGTTATGGCTTGCAAGGCCCCAATCCTCAAACCCATCGACCCGCGGAAGGACGAACCGATATGGCTCATCTGCAACGCGTCGATACACGGCCTTGGTGCCCTCTACGGTCAAGGCGAAGACTGGCGGAGCTGCCGTCCTGCTGGATTTTTATCTAAAAAATTCACGAGCGCGCAGCGAGCCTATCACACCTACGAGCAGGAAGCTCTGGCCATTCTTGAAGGCCTCATGAAATGGGAAGATAAACTCATAGGCCGGAAGCTCAACATCGTCACGGACCACAAGGCGCTCGAGTTCTTCAAGAACTCGACGCAACCAAACAACCGTCAAATCCGGTGGATCGAGTACATGGCTCGATTCGACTTCCAGCTCCAGCACGTACCTGGGAAGGAGAACAAGGTAGCGGACTGTCTGTCTCGCTACTATGAGAACGACAATGCGGACGAGTTCCACGACCCTCACCACTACGTCAACGCCGACGTCAGGCTCGACCCGGACTGGGACGACCTTCCGGGGAACCGTGTCGCGGAACTGCGCGCAGGGCGAATCACTCGTCAAAACCCCGAAGGATTGGAGCCCAAGGAACGCGACGAGCAGCGAGAGCTTCGTCAGCAAGCTGAACCACAGACAGTGGAAGCAGACGAGATGGCCGCTGCAGCAGCCAAAGCTGCAGAACAAGCACAACCGGTGCCTGAGGATCAGACCGAACCTCAGGTAGAAGACGACGATCCCGCACCAACAGTGTGGGATACCATGGCTAATGGACCGTCGCTGTGGAAGATGATGGAAGACGTCCAAGGCTTTCTTGAGGCCATCAAGAAAGGCTATCAAGCGGATGCCTTCTTCAGCCGGGTTCTCCAGAGCCCTTCGATGCACAAGAACTTTGTTGTACGCGATAACTTCATGTACACAGCGAATCGTCGCAGCGAACAAGTTCTGTGCCTTCCTCGGACGAAATTCAAGCAACGGACGACGATGCAGATCGTCATCGACCAAGCGCATGAAACTCTAGGACACTTCGGCGCCCAGAAGACGTCGGAATACCTCTGTCGTTGGTACTGGTGGCCGAAAATGGGAGTCGAGGTTGAACGATTCTGTATATCATGCTGGAGATGCCAGTCATCCAAGCCTCGGAATCAGCTGAAGGCAGGGCTACTGCACTCGCTGCCAATTCTGCTCATTCCCTGGATGGCCATCGCAATGGATTTCGTCGGTCCTTTTCCGCGAGCGAACGGATTCGATTACTTATGGGTAATCGTATGCCGACTCACGTCTATGGTACATCTAGTACCAATTCGTACCACTGACACCGCCGCAGACCTCGCCACAATTTACTTACGCGAGGTTGTACGGCTCCATGGATTACCTCAGTCTATCGTCTCAGACCGAGACCCCAAGTTCACCTCATAGTTCTGGAGGGAGCTTCATCGCCTGCTCGGCGCGAAACTCCTCATGTCCACCGCGTTTCACCCACAAACAGATGGTATATCCGAGCGCACTATACGTTCGGTTAACCAGATACTGCAATCATTGGTCAAGCCTGATCAGTTAGATTGGCTTGACAAAATTCCACTTGCCGAGTTCGCAATCAATTCCTCTGTAAGCGCGTCTACGGGTTTCGCACCTTTCGAACTCAACTACGGGTATCTACCACGGACTATGGCCGGTATAAGCACAGACAGTGCTTTTACTGGTGTTCGCGAGTTTGCGCAGCAAGCGCGCGCGAACCTGGAGATGGCTCACAACACGCTCATCAAGAGCCGCATGAACCAAACACATTACGCGAACCAAAGCCGGCAACAAGAGCCAGACTTCGAGGTAGGTGACATGGTTTACCTGTCTACCAAGAACCTGTCCATCCCGAAAGGGCGGGCAAGGAAACTGGTACCCAAATACATTGGGCCTTATAAGATTGTTGGTGTGAACGTGGAGACCTCTAGTTACACGCTTGAGCTTCCGCCCGATCTTGTCGAACGAAGAATCCATCCGACCTTCCATGTAGATCTACCACGGAAGCACGAACCGAATGATGACCATTTATTCCCTCACCGCGATTCACGCGCGTTCTACGACATGGGGAACGACGACGAGCAGGAATGGCTCATCAATGAAATCGTGGGCCACCGCTGGGTAGGTAATAAAATTGAATTCTATGTAAGATGGACGCACGGCGACACTACATGGGAACCGTACTCGAAATGTAACAAATTATCGGTGACGGATGAGTATTTCCGTCTCCAGGGCGTACAGCACTGGAGGTCTCTTCCGAGGAAATCGGAGGACTGACGCGACACGTCCAGTCATCAGGTGACCGCGTTGGGCGCCCCCTACCTAATTTGGACAAAATTAGGAGATGGCGCTTAAGTTAGCGGACTTACCGAAATTGGCTCCGAAATTGACATAAGCCACCGTCTGCCTCAAGACATCCTCATCCTCTACTACCACCACCACCACCATGAACGCCGACCACTCCACCCACTTCAACCTCGCCGCACTGACCGTCCCCACAGACGGCCAGCAGCAGCAGCAGCAGCAACAACAACACGTGGCCATCCCGCCATCGCAGACCGCAATGGAAGGGGTGACTGCGACGACGGCGCAGAACGCACCCTTGTTGGCGGGGGGTATGGGGATGGGGCCACCTTACCAGGTGTCCAGCCCCTACCCACCCGTCGCATATCCTCACCACTTGGCGGGCATGGTCCCGTACGGCGCGCCATACGTGACCCCATACGGCGGCCCTCAATTTGTGCCCATGCCGCCGCCACCAACAACAGTCGCAACCGCGCCGGGGGCACCACCACTCATGCCCATGTTGTCCTCCCACATGCAGTGGGAATGCATCGACAGGGAGATGGTGTACATGGGGCATCACGACCCCAGATGCACCATCTGCCCGGTGTATATTCAGCACATCACGGCCACCTGGAACGAACCCCAATACGTCCAAGCTCACAAGGAGGCCCGGGCTGAGCAACAAAACGCCTACTATGCTCATTTCGAGCGGTGGCGATCCTCAAGGGGGGAAGGGGCCGGAGCCAGCGACGAACTTCGTCAACTCCGGGCGGAGAACGAACGATTGGAGGAAGATTTGAGGAAACAACGGGAACGTCAGGAGGACCTCGAGCAGAGGTTGTCCCGGGCTTGGGACACGCACAACACGCAACATCGGCGTGCTGATCAACTTCAAGACGAGGTAGACCGACTCTCACGAAGGAGAGAACGGTCTTGTTCGCCTCGAGGAGATCGTCGCGAGCGGCGACGGTCTCCCCGCATCTCTCCCCATCCCTCATCCACACGTCTGGGCTCATCAAGAGGCCCCATCCCATCCGCTCAACCTCCCCCACACGCATGCGACCGAGCACCGCCACCATTGCCCACGATGGGCCCACCGCCAGCGGACTATCGTCCGCCTCGCTCGCACCAAAACCGCGCTGTGGTGTCGACAGATCGTCGCACCACTACTCCAACATCGCAGCCCCGACCAGAGTTCGTGCAGGGATCATCATGATCCACTGCACCTCCAGCCGCGCCTGCCACAACTACGACGGAGGACGCGATGGAAACGGACGAACAACTGTCTGCTACCTCGCCCATCACGGACCTACCGGTCCCACCCCCTGCATCGGACCTCCCCTCAATCGATGCCCTCGATTGCTTTCTGGATGACGACGACGACGAAATCGACCTCGAAGAGGTCAGGCGACGCAAAAGCCGAGCTCGCGCACATCGTGCTCGCGCCGCGGCGAGCAGGCCACCGTTCACGACGATGGGAACTCGCACTCAGACAGAGCTGAGCCCCGCTGAACTCCCATACAACGACGTCCCAGCCCCGTCACTCCCTCAAGGCGTGCCTGCATCGGCCACGCGCAACCAATGGCCCGTCAACCTCCCCTGGCCCGCGACGACCGAGATCCGCCTCGCGGACGCATGGCACAATTATGTGCCGAGGAGCATCGAGCAGGCCACCGCACTCATGCAAGAAGCTTGCGACCAGCAGGGTGGTGCACTACAACGGGTGCGTCACCTTATCACGCAAATCGACGCGCAGTCGGGGTACATGGCCGTACCCGGACTCGCTGCGGTCAAGAATAGCTGGCGCAACCCCGCGCGACGCCGCCCCGAGTCCATCGCTCGCCCTTCAGCTCCCAGCCAGTCTGCCGTGAACCCCCCACGCCGTGGCCAGGCCATGCCTACACACGCCAACCCACCAGCTCGGTGGGCCGAGTACTACCGAACTTACCCCCACTCCATTCTGCGACAGCTCGTCACGAACCCAGCGCATCCTGAGCAAGTACCCCCGCTCGATATGATCGAGGGGTACATGCTCATGAGGCGGTTCATACCACCGACTGGCAAGAGCGAAGGTTCGCAACGCGCACAGCTGCTCGCTGTGATCGCGCGCGCGTTCTCGGTGCTCGACTTTTACGAGCACATGGTCGTGCATCACCACCTACGTGTGGCGACGACCGAGGACTTGAAGCCAGTTCCCGGTCCCATCGCTAATGTTGGGGAAATCGACGTTATCCGATGGGCTGCGCAATGTGGAATGACCCGCCGCACATCGCTACTCATCTCAAATGTAGCACGTCGGTGCCGCAACCAAGACCTGGGTCGCGCCCTGGATAGCATGGAAGTCTGGCCAGACTTCCCGTCATCCCTGGAGAACGTACCCACGTACGTGGCATCCTCGTCGACCACCACTTCGACGACCAATCCCGTAGATCCTCACGGCGATGGATCGGTCCCTCAAGAAGACGTCGAGATGACTGGGGAAGGCTCCGCTCAGACCGAGCAACCCGTCGTGGACGCTCCCGCCAGAGGCATACGTTCCGAAGGTGAGGATCACGCTCACGACGAGTAGCCGCGATAGACCTCGTAAAGGATGCCACCACCGTAGCACATCTATACGAGATGACTACAGTAGGCTGACTCCTTGTGGCTATCATATCCTACTCCGTCTGCAGGACGTTCAAGATCACATTACTATTATCTTCCAACTGGACTAATTCTATTCTTTTCTTTATCATACTCGAACCCTAGTGGGTTCTGAAGGAGGGGAGTGTAAGGACTCCGTACTTACCGGACACACTTGCGTTATCAATAGATAAGATTAGATACATTGTATTACATAATGATTGTGGCTGTACACGAGCGTCATAAAGACGCTCGGAAGGACGTGGCGAGACTTCTCAGTCTTCCACCACGTCCAACTAGTACAACGCACTTCTCATATAGAGATTGGTGCAGCGTACTTGGGACACGGTGGGCCTCAAGACTACTCAACATATATTACACCTCCCCATCCTAGCGCGGACACAAGGAGTCCGACCTCTGCGGAGTTCCTGCAGACAGAGACGCGATCGTCATCTTCGTCAAGTTCGGTGCAGAAGCGGCCTGCGACAGGTAAGGAGGCTGATGTGGAGATGAAGAACGAGTCTCGCGCTGGAAGCAAAGCACCACCACCGTTGCCTCTCAGAAAGGCGCGGCAGACAGACGACTCCGTCATGATGTTCGGTATGTTTGCAACCATATCGAATGTGGGTGTGCCGCGTTGACCATGCGCTGTAGGGCATCAACACGATGTGTCGGAGTGCATGGACAATTGCATGTTCCAGATTGAAACTGCACTTCTGGACTTTCATGGTATGACCACCTCGGATGACGATAAGACCAGTCCTGTAAAGAGGTATGTTCTCTCTGATCACCTGCCTTACTTACTGGCCGTCTGATGTGGATGGTACCAGGCTGTTTTACGGAAAGAAGCGTCAAAGGCTGATAGCGGTGTCTTTTGACGATGACGCACGTCACCAGTCGTCCATTCACGAGAAGGAAGATCTCTTCTCTCACCTACACGTCAATGTCGCAGACGAAAATTTCGATCTGTACGACAGTCTCGCGCGGTACTTCGATGACACAGTCGAGGATACGAAGAAGCGGATGGAGGTCACGCTAGTCGACTTGCCACCACTGTTGCAGATTCAGCTCCAGGTACGTCACTGAACTGGATGCTGATGGCTGAGGTGGCCGTTGATCCCGATGCAGCGAGTGCAATTCAACCGTGAGACGCAGCAGGCGTACAAGTCTCAGGCGTACGTCAAGTTCGGGGAGACCATTCACATGGACCGCTTCCTGGACAGCGCGAACCCACAGAAGAAGGCTCAGTCGAAGATTATCCACGCCGAGCTCACCGCTTCGCAAGAGCGTATACAACGCCTCACACAGGACAAAGCATGTCTCTCTTCTACATTGTGCTTGAATATCATAACTCACTAGTCGGCACAGCATGCGCCGTTTGCCCCCGCACTTGCACACATCTCCGACTTCCTCTCTCAGCAAACGACAGTCGAACTCCTCGCCGACGAATCGTTGATATCATCCCTGCGTGACGAGGAGGCGTTCATTACCGAGCAACTCCGCGTCGAGCGCGAGAAGACAAGTGGGCTGAAGCAGCAACTTGAGGACATCTGGAAGGACGAGACATCGGCTGCATACGAGCTTACGTCCGTGTTCATCCATCGTGGCTCATCACCGTCATGGGGCCATTACTTCTTCTACTCGCGCAACCTGCCGGATCATCCAGACCAATGGTTCAAGTACAACGACTCGGACGTCAGCCAGGTCTCAAAAGATGAGGTTCTCGCGGATACGACTGGTTCGACTGCGAATCCATATATGGTCAGTCCCAGGCTCTTTCAGCACCAGTCGTGCCGTGCTAACTTTGCGCGCATAGTTGGTTTTCGTGCGAAAAGATTGCGACGCTATCGACACAGTACACAGGTTCAACCCCGAGCTTATCGAAGACGACACATAGATAGGTATTCCCATTTCACTACTATCTCGATCTGCCATGTCATGCACTTATAATGGACATCCCACTGCACTTTCTGCTTCGTACTGTATCCGTATTCACACTGTTATCATGAGCACTGATACATAGCTTGGTATATATTCTAGCATGACGAGAATGTACAGTGAAGCCATCGGAAGAACAAGAACACGCACCTCCCAGCTGATGGGCGCGTGGAGGAATCCTTTGTCGTTGATGACCGGGATGTATATGATCGGGAAAGTCGTGATTCCTGACAACCCCGCCCCGAGGAGGTGCAAGTCTCAGCTCCCCTTGTTGATTATATCCTAGCTGCGTCACTACGAAGCACTCTTGCGCAGCTCGACCTTGATGCTTTGTCTCGCTGTGATGATGATGAGGTGGGTCGTCCTACGACACTTGCAGAGCTCGGACGCTGGATCCAAGAGCAGAATGCATTCTCGACTGCACTGCTGGATGCTATTGCTGCGGGTGTGTATGCACATCTTGGACTCGAGCCTGAGAGTGTCGAACAGTGAGATACTGATACGGTATAAATGTGCGATGCTCATCCCGGTGCTCGGATGGGAGAGTCAAAAGATGGAAGTTTGGTGGGTACTGTACCGTATGACTGGATACTTGCTAGCTAAGAGTACATGTGACATTCTTGATATGATGATACGGAGGAAGCGATGGTAGAGTATACAGCAATGCGATAGTAGGTTTCGTATTACAACTACGCGAGTTGGAGGAACAGCAAGAGAGCGAGAGATGTGATATGAGAAGACCAACAAGAAATGACTCGGTGTACACCGACGTATTACAATTCCATCGTCATATTTTGCTGTTCGCCAAGCCATCGCGCGAGCTCTGCAAGAGATCGCGGACCTCGAGGGGTACTCGAGTCTGCTGTTCGGTAGGTGCTTGAGAGCGCGCTGTGGAGACGCATTGCTAGCTCGAGAGGGTCCACAATCACAGTGGACTCGAGCTCGTCTGCGCTTCCGAGTGCCTGTCTGCAGCTGTGGGGAGTCTGTACATAGATTGGAGGTATCAGCAAAGTCTGGGCGGAGGTAAGGAAAGTTGTGTATCCACCTTTCGACACTGGCATGATTTTGGGTGATTCAGGGACTTCCGAGACTCGGGGAAGGTCTGTGTCATCAAGAGGTCCTCTGGGGACGTCGGGAACGGCGGCGGCTAATAGTGGAGGATCATCTGGACTCGTTTCAGGACTCTCTGGCAGGAGAGTAGAACTATCGGGTGCGGCTGAAGCCGGAGGTTCGACAGACTGAGGCGACCAACCTTGGGCTGGCTAGTGAGGTAGTGTCAAAACATGGTCAATCACCGCGGTAGCGTGAGCGCACTCACAGAATGGTCTCCTTCCCGTTGTGCGTGACCTGCTCAACAGTCACCCCACCTCCAAGTCGTTCAGCCCAGATCTCCGCAACAGGCTCAGGAGACGGATTCGGGTCGTCCTTAAGTAGTACCTCAAGCATGGCAACCTTTGACGGAACCTGTGTGTCAATTTGTGATGGCCCAGCGGCGCCATGTCCTAAGCATAGGCGGGGTCAGCATGGCAATCCCGAGCAGGGTGAGGCATTGTGATAACACAGACGCACTTTTCAGCCTTGATCTCAAACTGGCGAAGTAGCGATACACGTGGGCCGCGGTGTAATGCTGGCCGCCGGGGATAGCCCGCACGCGCTCTGCGAGTTCCTCGCAAGCTCGTTCAGTGAACCACCGAGTCATGTTGTAGAAGTGATCTGATGAAGGAAGGCGGAGATATTTTATCGACTCGAGATCTACAATGAGCAGGTTGTCACGAGTAGTATACCGTTCAGAATGTCGTACGCTTCTTTCGGAAGGTATATCCTAGTGGAGCGTCGGCGGGCTGCTTGCGGGAACTCTGTGCCCATCATTTGCAACAGATTCAGACTCCTGATATCAGCGCGAGAGGGAGTTTTGTGAAAACCAATTGGTGAGGGCGGCCAGGGTGGAACTCGTCTGGATGAGTAGAGTACGACTACACCGTCAGTGACCTGGGAAGGCAGATGGCCGTCAATGGTCACGATAGGTCTTAGCGACGGGTGGCGTCGCGGGTCGTCAGCCAACATGAACGCGGGAATCCGAAGAAGCGCAAGTCGAACCGCGTCGATCTGGCAATGGCAGCCCGTGACCGTGACGCTACGCCCTCACACGTTATATGTCACAGCCCAGCCCGTCTGCAGTTGAACACCAAAGTTTGCAGCCTGACTCGTTCCGTAAGTACTAGTGAGGTCTGTCGCTCTCAGTTCCTCTCTCCTACATACCACCACGCTACAGTCATGAATCACGCATCCTCTATGGGGGTCACCTAGTAGACAACAACTTTGGTGACGCCCACACGCCGAGGCTCGTCGTGGTTCAAGTTGGCGATGCCACCGTGGATGAGACAAAACAGCCTAGTAAGTAAGGATCAGTACCTGATCAGTACTCATGCGCCTCTGACAGGGATCCATCTGTATCGCCACAGTTATGGTCAGCACAACTCCACAATTGCAACCCTCGTTCTAGGAAGAGTGAAGACCCACACTCACCCGAAACAAGATCAGGATGATGCGAACCAACTTAAATGGAATGTTTGAGAGAGGAGAAGCGGCTCGGAGTCGCTACTGTACAAGAGTCGAACGGAGATGTTGATGATGAAAGGGACGGGGAGCGTGTGCGTGCGGCTACGTGCTCCTGGTGTTGAAACCCTGCGCCGCGAAGTCTTTGGAATCCTCAGTCGCATAGGAGCAGTCTCAGTGACGCGGATGCATCCGTAAGGCATCCCAACCTCTATACGGATGCATCCGTATACTTAGTCAGGCGTCAGTGGGATTCGAACGCGCGGTCTCGGTGACGTTAGCGCTTCGGACAAAATGAATCCACCCACCGCAACCAATCCACCATACATCTTTATGAAATGTCAAAAACAGTAGATATACATATCCCCGTGTGGTTGGGCAACTCCCGCATCTGGAGAACTTGAAGAAGACCAAGAGCCTGAAGGCTCAGAACACGAGTCTACGTGCAGAAATGGGCGAAGTGAAGAAATTGCTGGTCTGCATCGAGCCGAGGAATCGCACGCGACCAGATGGATTGACTGGGGACTCCTGGCAATGATTCAATGAATGTATTATCGAAACAAAGACGATCAGTGTATCGACATTTCTTCATCATGATTGCAGTCAACTAGAGACATTGTATGTTGTACCTTACGTTCGCTCCATTCCGCCCCGCCGCTCGCCCTACTGTCCACGTGGGCCTCGCCGTACAGTAAGTACCACTAATGCGCATGGTGCATGTCTGCGCAGGTACTCGCCGCATTTGGTAATCGAAGCGCGCGCCAATGAGCACCATCGCAACTCCTCCTCGTACCACAGTCCACCACGATTCACTGCCGGCGACACATCTCGCCGATATTCTTCGCACACGCCGTTGAGCCGATGCAACCCACAGACACATCGTCGTCGAAACTGAGCCCTTGAGCCTACAGGAAATGTCTCGAACAAGTGTCATGGATCGAGCCGACACGAGCCGAGTCAGCACGCACCGTTGCGACAGGCCTCCACGTCAGCCTCACGGATACGGCCATTTCGACCTCCTCGCCGATATGCCTCAGCCCGAGCACTCGCCCGACGTCCCCTGCAGCCATCCGCCACCGCCCACTCTTCCATCCCTCCTTCCACCGTCGTGCATAGTCGTACGGACCCTTCCCACCCTTATTCACCATACCGTAGCCTCCCCATACGATGGTTGTTGTAGCTTCTATCCTGTTGCGCGAGCTGCGCGTGCCGCGACTCGCTTACGATCTGTTATAGTTTATCCGTATCCTTCGTATTCCAACAACTTTCCAGCTTTTTCTACAGCTCTTGGCCTCGGACTTTGGTAGATACTTAAGCTGTGGTAGCTTACTCTCTAATACAAGCATACCTCTACCCAGCATTTGACTCTCGACTCTCGACTTTCGTCCTTCGCCTTTCGACTCCCGACTTTCGACTCTAGATCTCGACTTTCGATCCCTGACACTTTCCCTTGTTCGACTCATGCATTAAGATCGTGCAATTCGTCTCTCGGTACCTCCATCCACTTTCGACAATTGTTACATTCAACTTCCGGGACTATCCCTGGCATTCCGACGCTATTCTACACCACTCCCCTCTCTCCTTTCCTCCCCTCTCCTCTCTCTCCCATCCGGCACTCCTTGTGTACACACAACGGGACTCTTGCACATTCGACCTTGTGCACACATTCACGTTCTAGGTCCATCACCACCCACAGTTACCCTCCGTGCAAGCTGCGTCACCTCATCCACCTCATCGCCCTACCACTCATCCCACCTCACCCTACCGTCCTCCCGGGCCTCGTACCACCAACACTAACTCCCTACCGTCCCCCGCAGATGCATCCGCAAGACAATGATCAGCCTTCTCCTGCGGAGGCATATCCAGGAAGCGGATGCATCCGCGAGAGGTTGGGATCTCTAGCGGATGCATCCACTTCACTGAGAGCCTACCGCATAGAGATGCATCGCCTCCAGGAAATCTTCGCGCGCGTCGGGATCTTCCCAGACGCGTCGGATGCGCTGCTGCTGTGCATTGCGGTTGGGGATGTGCCAAGGAGACTGGCACGGTCCGGCCTCGGACTTCTTCTTACCGCACTTGACGCAGGCACGGTCGAGGTCCATCGGCTCACTACGTCCGCCGTATGTGACGCTAGTGCCGTCGCGACGTGTAACGGAGTGTGCGGGAGTGGTCGTGGTCGCCTGCGGGGCAGGAGCCAGAGGGCGCAGAGTGGGATGCGAGTTGTTGTGGGAATTGTGACTCTCAGTCTATCCTTTACTACTACAGTATGATCGTATTTAGTACCACTGCTATAGGATTGCCAATATGAATATACCCACTTTGTGTTGTGCCTATACCGGCCACCACCAGTGTGATACTATTCGACCCGAAGAGCCCCGTGGTAAGGCTATGATTCGGTTGCACTGGCGAGCTTGTGATATGCTCTCGAGCACCCTTAAGAGGTATATTCTCCTGTGATATAGGAACATGCATCCTGCACTGAGCGTCACTCGAGACTCCCTGATGGCACACTCGGTTCTCTTGACAAGAGATGCCATAAGCCGATCTGCGCTTATCCGTGGGCAGGACGCTCACCTGTGCAGATGATGCTCGTGGCTGCTCTGAGATGCGGATGAGCAGTGCGCGGTTTTGCTGATGATGGTGAAGAGATGTTGGCTGACCTGACCAGTAAGGATGTGTTGACACAGTCAGAAGGAAGGCGTACACAGAGGCGCAGAAGACCCAGGCCAGAAAGCGAGTAGAGCGAGCCTTCGCGCGCGGACGGGGAGAACGGCTCTGCGAGTGACGTGAGGTAGACGAACCCCGGTCAGGGGTGAAAATGCGCACCGACTGTGGTAGGCCGAACATTGTGGTAGCGTGTACAACAGAATGTGCAATGCGGGGAGTTGGCAGAGGAAATCAGGAGAGTAATAGGCAGGGAGACTCACCTTGTTACCTCGTTGTAGTCCAGTGCATAAGTCAGGTGGGGGTGCGCTTGCACAGTGGGCGAGCGACAGAAGGTGCAAGTCTTGCACTTGCCCCAGACCAATCTAAGCCTGTACTCGATGTTTGCGTAGTGCCTATCTCTACACGGACTCAGCTTTCAGAACCCGTAGTTGCTCCTTCTTGTGCATGGGAAGGGTTGCCCCTGTTTGTGCGATTTGGGGTTGAGGATGGCACCAAGGGTGCGCCTCCTTGGTTTTTGTAAGCGGGTCATCCTCGTTTCGATATTCGATACTGTGGACTGCGCCATGTGCGGTCTTCGAGTGGATGATAGGATGGTAGGGAAAGGAGGCTCTACACGATTGCACTGATAGTGTCTTTGACACTTGGACGCAAGGCTCTGTCCGTTTACAAGAGAGCAAGAACCAGACCATACAAAGACAATATGATTAGTCGGATATGTACTGCAGCAGGTCCGGGAAGGCAAGCATAAACACACAAGAAACCTTTTCGTGTGCCAAGAGAGGCAGGGGGGCACAAGGGAAGCCTGAACCCTCGGTCTTTTATACAGCCTCCACAACACCGAAGAGTTCGTCGGTCATCCCATACTTCTTCGACTGACACTGCATGCAACTGTTGGAGCTCATGGTTCAAGTTTCATATACGAGGGGTAACGAACCTCGGTGAGCTCGAAACGACGGCAAGGGTCAATTCGAATTCGGATTGCCGATGCGGTGTGGTCCTGCTGCAATAGGAGATGCATGAAGGCGGTGAGTTGGATGAACGCACAAAATCGTCAGGAAGGAGGAAGCTCACGCGGCTGACACTTACAGGGGCTGCTGCACTGGGGTGCAGCACTCGCAGCGGGATAGAGGTGTCATGCTCACTCGACGAGCCCTCCCGTGGGCCACGGCAGTTGAGTGTCGCCATCATGGAGTTGGAGTAGACTGCATTTGATGGATGTCAGTCGGATCGCGCTTCGTGATAATGATAGTAGGAAACTTACGTCGACCAATGAGGAAGAAGAACGTGATGTAAACAAAAGTATGCGGGAGGGCGAGGATGGTGATGAGTGACATACAGGCACAAATACTGCCGGGGATATCGGACATGGTCTATGCTATATCGCGGAAGAACGCACCTCGTTAACAGGCCGGTGTTGACGGAGAAGACAATCTGTGGAAAACCTATGAGCTCATCTTGCAGACAACGTCAGCGACTACATTATACAAACCAGTTTATCGATAAGTGTATTCGAATCTCGAAAACCTGTTCTAGAGTAATGGAGAATCGTGCACAGATTGGCAGCAATGATAACGTCTGCCGCTGCAGCGAATGCGTTGATCAAAAGAGATAGTGCCTAAAAGAGTTAAGTACCCAGGTACGTGAAGAAGGGAATGCGAAACGTACTTTAACCTGACTCAAGTCCGCAAAGGTATCCAGCTGCAGCCTGAACAGGAAGTAAGCCCACACATGAGAGAAGTAGGGACAAACGCACGCCCGGATCGTGTATGCTACAGACGAGTGCGCATGTGAGATGATGCCAGATGCTATACCATTATGGCACACGGGGACGGGCACGTACTAGTGCTAACCGCTACGGGTATTCCATCCAATGTCACTGTGAGCTGTATCGTCTTTGGGTGCGCACAGTGGGGCACGCACAGAATTCCGCTGCAATTAAGATCCCCTATATATGATCAATTTCGTGAGCTTGCGTTGAACACAATATCAACCCGGAACGTACCACAGGAATTATTAGATATAGCCTCTTCCCACCCACTGGGGTCAACGGTCACTGTAAGGTAACTAACCAGATCGGACACATGTGTACTCACATTTCCATATTCGTGCAGCAAAGAACCTATATGAGCGCATGAAGTGAGGGTCTCACAAGCGGGAACACGAGCCACACGAAGGGAACGCACGATTGCACAAAGAGGCTAGTGAATCCCTGCCCGAGAAAGGTGAGTATCTGGGCAAAGAAGCATTGAATGGGCGGGTCGAGGTACCTGGAATAGGACCTCAATGATGATAGTACTAAGGGAAGGTAAGCCTTCTCTACAACAAGCGATAATGGTGGCAGGTATACCTTGTCATCTTCAAGAGCGCCGTTGGGTCTCCATAGGTAGTGACGAGATACCAATACACTATAAGCAGTGAGATGGGGGGCGTTCTTTCCTGGACGCAGTCCCCACTTACCGGTATGTGATATCAGTGCCTGTTCTCCTCGTCAGGAGATGCTTCGTCCGCTCGGCAGGAAGTACTCACCTGATGCGCCGTATCTGTCACCCATACCGCGCCAACCTGCCCACTGCATGAGATTCCGTTACAAAATGGGTCTTGGAGTCCTTACTAGCAGCTTGATGTATGTTGGGTCGCGCGTATGATTATTGCAGTAGTAGTACATCTGGGATAGGAAAGCTTTGACAGATGGTTCCAAGATTCGATCGCTTGACGAACCCACTTACCACCATAGAAGCTGTCGTACCCCTGCCTGTCAACGCCCGGGCTGCTAGATCCTTAAGACGACACTCACACCGCGCCAAGGATCACCCCAATGAGCAGGGGGCCCATACTGGTAGGATTGCCAGTCAGCGACCACACGAGAGAGCATCAGTCTCCGAGAACGTACGTTCCGTCGAGAGCGGCCATGGCGGTGTTTTCGGGGGGAGAGTGGGACACTAAGTTACACACTACCGTGCAGGCTTCAAGTAGTATTTTGTGCTTTCGCTCCAGGTCATGTTGGAGGCAGAAAAAGGTAAGGATGCATGTGGCGTGCAGAACGCGTGCTTACTAATAAGCCGGAGGCCGACTGCGGAAGGCGCGCCGCGCGTATTCCCGCTACTAAGTTCGTCTCTCACGGACCTGTGGATAGTCACACAAGTAGTAGAGCATGCATTTCATCCTCTACTGCCGCTCGTCTCCTACACAGACGACAGATGCGACGATGACCGGGGTCACACGGCGGAGCGATTCTATCGCTAGATCGTGGTCTGACGTCACAAGCCTGATAAGCGCCTCGCGCGGGGCTTCAAGTTTTCGCGACACGTCCGAGTCTAGGTACGATCTCATCTTGCACATATTTGATAGGGAGGGGGTATAAGGCGTCCGTTGTATGCTCGTGCCGGTTGGGTGGCACAATTGGGCGCCATATGCAACCGAGTAGACAGAACGCCCCGTGTTCATTACTTCTTGAATTTTCTATTCGTAACGGCCGAGTCATCAGCAAGTCGGGCCCCAGAACCAGACGCCCAGATTGTCCAGAATGTGCTCTCCCAGGACTCAGCTACTACAATTATCTCCAGTTAGAGGGCGTGAATAGTGTGTTAAGCACGTTATGTCACATTCACGCTGGCGGTCTTGTTAACCGAGACGTCAAGCCTGCCAACTGTTCCTGTTCGATCCTCGAACAGGCATAAGCACACTTCGTAACTTCAGTGTCGGACGTGTATGTGGCACTCTGGATTGTTGATCAAAGCTCACTCGTAGCATTCAGCGCGTGCAGCAAGGACCCACACTCGGTGCCTTGTGAGTATCCCATGGACGTCTAAAATCTAGGACACACGGTCTTCAAGCTTCAATCTGAGCCTCTCCACTGTCACGCGTCGACTCTGGACCTTAAGCTATACAACTAGCCGCGAGTCCACCTGGTCGTGATTTTCTGAGTATGGGGTCCCGGCCAAGACCAATGGTTTGCGCAAGCCTCCGTTATGCCAGTACGTACGAAACCCATGCGAGATATCATGATGCAAATCTCTTCAAGCTCATAAGACCATTTGCGTTGCCAGCATCATTCATGACGTTACCATTCGGGATGCGGTGCAGGCGGGTTCATCGGCATGGACAATAGCATGGTCCTATCAGAGAGAACGGTTTCCAAGATGTGTATGTGAGATGCGGGGGGAATGCAGGATGCGATGCGATGAGATGCGCGACGGCAAGGATGGCAATACTGCTACAACGAAGAGAAGCAAGAACGACATGGCAGAGAGAGGACACAGCAAGCAACAATCATGTACTACTATGGTTCATAGAACCTTTCACCAGCGAATCGAACGAAGACCCGACAGTGAGGAAAGATGAACGTGATGGCCAACGAGACGAGTGACGGGAAGAGACCAAAAACGAGCGAGGGACCGAGAGAGCGAAAGGGCGAAATAGCGATACACAAACACATCTTCCTGCTGCGCGCCGCCTTAAAGCAATGCAAACAGGCCGAGGACAGAGGCGGACGGTGACCCGCAACCCATGTCCCTACCCCAGAGGGTAGCCAAGATACGCGAGACCCAACGGTAGGCCAAAAAAGGAAAGGAAGCAGTGGTGGTACAGATATCATATACGGGTTATGGAACATTTTGTGCGCAGTCGCGGGCGGTGTATTGAGAAGGAGAGATGACCAGCGTGAGCGAGTAGGGTGGGCCATAGCATAGTGAAGTATGCGGGCGATAAGGTACTAGGACAGTTGCGGCGGTAGGGTAGGCGTTGAGGAAAAGGATAGGGAGAGACCAGACTTCCAAAGCACGCGACAAGTACGGATTAGCCTATGGCGATGCAGACGTCGATGCAGAGGAGGGAATGACTCTGCAAGCCACCAGGCGACGGCGAGGGTATATCCAGATATCGACAATGAGAGGTAGGCGTTGATTGCGGTATTAACAAGACGACGACGATACCTCGCCCGCCGTTCGCAACATAGCCTCGCTGCATTCAATTGCGCGCGCCATCGAACAGGAAGAGCCTCTTGATGGGCTCCTCGATCAAGACCACAACTACAATGTCTTGCTCGACGCCTCCGACGAGTTTCCGCTCAATCCGTCTCTCCTTCTTGGGGGCGGTTCGCATGATCGGATAGGTATAGGTCTCAGAGGGGTAGCTCCATGTCCCAGCTGAAGAGCACATTAGCTGCCAAGCACGCATACATATGCGATGAAATACTCACTGGGTGCAGGGCGGTCCTTGAGTAGAGAGCATGCTGCTGCGGCAGCCTGGAGATCGTCCTCTTCACTCTGTCTCGACGGTGTCGACGCTAGCGTCGCTGTGTTGACGACTCAGAGGGCTGCGCCTCCGGCCGACGGAGCTGACAGTGCTCATCACCGCGCTCTGGCTACCCCACGAGGTACCCGAGCTTCCATCGATACTGGAAACACTGGAGTTGACACGGCGCAACTTGACATCCGGTACCAAGAGGCATCCCTCAGCGCCAGGCTTGAGGAGGGAGACCTCGCGGACGAGAGCTGATCGCGCCGAGCCCGTTGGCGAGGTACACAATGTTTGTCTACGATAGATAGAACTCCGGGACTCGGAGCGTCGGGTGAAGGAAGCCGAGAATTGGGAGTATAGTTCCTGAGTAGACGTATCGACCACGCGCGATGGAAGAGAAGAAGTGGAGGCGGTAGTCTTGCCCTCAACTGCGGACTTGCCTTCCCCGAGGGTCGAGTGTACTCCATGCGAGCGATGAGGGCTGGCAACATACGAACCATATGCGCGTATGGCTGCATCGTCAGGGTCGGTCCGAGTGAAGTCGCGTGGTGGCGCGAAGCCATACACACTCGCGCGCCATGCGTTAGAACCATCAGTCCAGCCCGGGATAGGCTTGTTCGCATCCTCGGGCTCGCTGTGGACAGGGAGGCCCCAAGAGGAACACTTGGGCTTTTCAGGACGGAGCGCGGCTTGGATGCGGCGAGCAGCCATCATGATACCATAGCGATGCACGGACTCTTTACCTGACGAGTCGCTCTTGCACGTGAAAGGTGGGGGAGGAGCGAGAGGAGCGAAGCCGTAGTGCGCAGACAGACGGGAATATGCGTCTGCATGGAGGTCACCCTTGTGAGGTGATGGGGCTTGTGCCGTAGCGACGATGGTGGTAGGGGAGAAGATAGGCGAATGCGACTCGTACGACGCACTGCTCGAACAATCACTATCGTCCTGAGATGATGAGAGCTCCGTGACGGGATTTGGGGGAAGGGGAGGCAGTTTGGGGGAAATATGGCACCGGTCGGGGTTGTACTTGACTCGGATATCAATGGTACTGTGGATGGATTGGAGGTCCGCGAGGCGACACTCGTCGGAGCAGTAGAGGGGAGCAGGAGTCTGGTCGATGACTGTTCGGTGGGGAACAGGTGCAGCAGACTTGAAGTTGTGGCGCTGCTGAACGTCCTTCGCGCCGTTGGGACCCGGCGTGCCGTGAGCGAGGCCTTGAGCCCTAGGGCGGATGGTGCCTGTCTTGCCACGTGCGAGGAGTACAGGGGCATCTTGCTGATGTGTGTTGTTGAACTCTGTGGAGCGAGGATGAGAAGTGCGGGAGAACATGGTGGCCGTGGTGCTCACGAGTATCAATGGGGGAGGCGGGGGAGTAGGGGTATGTTGGGGAATGTTGAATGTGACGTGAAGGCGTTTGGGCACGATTTGGCGCGAGCAGACAAGACACCAGATGGATTCGAAGGGGATGTCGATGGGATCCATGGTGTTGGGGGAGATTAAATGAGGGCTTCAGGAGATCTGGGTCATTGTATAATATACTGGGAGAAAGTATTAGTATATTCGCGGCAATTTGACTGTCAGACTGGGCGTGCACGCGTGAACTTCATTGGGCGAGATCCATTGACGACGTTGCTATGGCCTGATGACTGTTCAAGGATAACTAGTACTGAGTTAAGCTTTAGAGTTTCGATTGACGTCTTCCTCCGTACGCATTACATAATACATCTTACGAATCCGATACTTACGTCTCACCAACGCCAGTACACGGCGTTGGCACCCGGCGAGCCCCGTCCCGCCTCGTCCTCTGTACCTCTGTACCTCGTCTCAGTCCTCCGAATCATACCCTCGTACTCAGATTTCGCTGAGCTCCGAGTCGGGCCCGGCCCGTCACACTCTGTCACTGATCCCCGAAGGTTGCATCTGGAATAGATGAAATAAGGTAAGCTTCGAAACCGTACATATGAACCTTCAACTCTGTCGCGGACGATATTTGGAAGAGCATTCTCGAGCCCAAGTCTACCACACAACTCACCCACTTGCAAGTATTATTACTGGTTCGCCTTCCCCGCTTTCGCTGCTTAGCCCGCATTGGAGATTGACCAACGCTGGACTGCCGCCGAGGACTCAATCGGAACGGATACCGTGAGTTATAATCTCCTCCTCGTCCATTCTCTAATTCCCTCCCTTCATCTTTCCCCGGCTCTCCGCAATCCAATCCCATCTCCACGCCTCTCCGAAACCCTTCTTCATCCTCAAAGTACGACCAAACCTCCATCGCCCCCGTCGAAGACTATCCAACTTTCTACGCCGGCGCACCCTTCGCCATACCCTCTCACCCCGGCTGGACCCTCCGGAACCTCCTCGCGTACCTCCGTGCCTTGTACCCTCAGAGCGCACATGACACGAGGATTTTGGCGCAGCCTGTAGCCACCTGCTGCGGGCTTGACGGTGGGGTGGACAAGCTGGTCCGGTATCGTTAAGCAAGCGGCCGATCCAGCTGCTCCCGCCACCAAACCGTCGGCGGTCGGCTAGGAGAAGAAGGTTCAGGAATCAGGGCAAGCTCGGTCCCTGTGTGGTGGACCTTGCGCTTGTGATGGACCCGGCGAGGTGCGTTCGTACGATAGAGGTAGTGCAACATGGCTGACGCGCGAGGCAGGCTTGCGGACCAGGCTGATGCGGTGGCGAATCCCGCCTGCCCTTTGATCTTGACAAAGTCGCCAACACACGCTGTCTGGTCCTTGGAAAGGGCACGCTGGGCTGTTATGTCGCGCGGACATTCATGGTATGCCCCCACAGTCTCGCATGGAATTTCGCGCTGACGACCGATAGGGCTAGGGCATGCGGACGATCACGTTCGTTGACTCGGCGCGGGTGCGGTTCTCGGACCCCGTCCGACAGCCGCTGCTCGATTTTGAGGATTGCTTGAACGGCAGGAAGTTCAAGGCTGCATGTGCGGCAGAGAAGCTCAAGAAGATCTTCCCTGGAGTAGTGGACCTCTTTTCGCGCCCATGCCGCGTGCTCCCCAGTATGATAGAACGCTTCGGGTACAGTATGAGCATCCCCATGCGAGAGCACTCGATTCCGCCGGCGTCGGTCGAACATACGAAGAGGGACATTTCGCAGCTAGAGAAGTTGGTCAACGAGCACGATGTGATCTTCTTGCTTGTGGAGAGAGCCGCTGGCTTCCGACCGTGCTTGGAGTTGAAGAAAAGATTGTGCTGAATGCAGTGCTGGGATTCGACATGTTCTTTGTCATGCGCCCGTGCGGCTGAGAAGGACGGGAAGTGGTTAGGCTGTTGTTACTGTAATGATATCGTCGCGATGTGAGTGCTCGTCTGTTTGACTGTTGTGGGTCGGATGTTGATGCTGGGTCTGTGTAGTTGTTCCTGAACCACATGCCATGTACGGTGATGTGACCGGGTCTTGCGTCGATCGCGCCATCGACAGCGGACGAGCTTCTGGTCTCAACTGCTGCAACATACAGACGGCATCTAGGCCCCTGCGCTGCTTCCGCAGACGAACAATGATAGTGAGTTGACGTCCCCGGGCGCGAAAGCATCCTCGGCCTTGTCCCGCACCAACTGGTGGTTTCCTAGTGCAGTTTCGCAATGTGCCTATCGTGGGTCCAGCGCATGATCAGTGCAGGGCCTGCAGCGAGCGGATGATCCTAGGCTGGAGTGAAAGTCGTCGCACATAGTACTGGGCCATGACATTGTGTACGCATAGCTGTTAGTAGAGGAAGACAAACTTTTGTTACGACAAGCGACAAACTACAGAGGGCTACACTACGAGAGGTTTGAGCACGACTACCAACGCCCTCGACGCCCACTGTTGGGACCTTGGTAGTGTCCGTAGTCCGGCGGAGGCCTTCCACCACCTACGTAGACCGGAATCAGTGACGTACGCATGGCCTAGAGTCGTCCACATACCAGGGCGAGGAGCAGGAGGCAGAGAGCGTGCTCGAGCGGACGAAATGGAGGGAATAACAGCAGTACGGAACAGTTGCATGAGATCGTCAGTGCGGAAGACGGGTCCTGGAAACCCGGCCGCCGTCAACACACTATTCGTACAGATCCAGGATGGATGACACTCACCATCAAACGTGTTCGCAGCCGGGAGTGTGCCGATGAACTCTGAGATAACCACAGGTAATCGTACGCCTTTCTCTTCCCTCTCGTCCTTGAATCTTCTGGATGTCGACGGCGGCCCATCACGCTGGCGTTCTCTCCGGTCCCACGCAGGAGATCTATGGCGTCTATGTGAAGGTCCATCCCACCTATCGCGGTCGTGACCCCTGCTCGGGCTGCCCGGCCTAGCACGCTTCGACGGATAATCGCGGCTCTCATCACGCCTACGGTGGTCAGGCAATGACCCCCGCTTACGAGCTCTGGGTCTGAGACGAGGTCTCAGTGGCTGATTCTGACTCGATGGACTGCAGTATCTCTGTGCAGCCAAGGAGCCCGCTGCTGCTGCTGCCGTTTGCACGCGGGGCAGCGCTGCGCGAATTGAGCACAAAGCCGAAATCACGCGTTGCGATAGAGTTGATGTTCATGTACTTGTGTCTTTCTGCAAAGCGCTTGATTGGAGGATCTGTAGGTATCAATTGGTAAGTATCACATTCAAGAGAGAGAGGAATAGAAAGACGCGCCATTCGGGTAGACTTCCGCCATGCGTTTCTCAAGTTTCTGTGCTCTCGCGAGGTCACCATACTGGTACTCATAACGAGACCAATGCTCCCACAACGAACGAGCCTTTTCTGACAGGAAAGTACCGATCACTCGTTCGAACAGAGCTCTCGCATCAGGAAAACGTCATTTTGCCCCTAAGTAGCCTAAGTAGCCTAAGTAGATATACTTGGCCAAGTAACACTACGTGCACGAGCCCAAAGGTTGTGTTGGGATAGGCATGGGAAATCTCGGGGCGGTCTTACCTTCCCCAGAAAATTGACCTTTGGGGAAAGGTTGAATTTCACTATTATATGCAGTGCCTTTCAAAGGGAGTGGAAGGAAACCTATAACATCATCGATTACAGGGCCGGAAAGTATCACTTTCCCATCACTTTCCTGTGCTTGACCCAATATGGGTCGGTGGCAGCATTGAGAAAGGTTATGTTTTGCACCAAAAGATTCTGAGACAAACTTACCCGAGTCAGGAAAGTGTACCTTTTGCATCGGGCATCAGATCGCCACGGTTTTTTCTAACTTTGTCATGCATTTCCCCCCGTGCCCTGTCCGGTGTGAAAGGTTGCCAAACCTGCTCATGGAAAACCATTGGCAAACTGTTGGGATAGTTTACCTTTCCTGTGAGAATATGGTTTTGGGTAAGGTAAGACCGCCCGGAGATTTCCCATGCCTATCACAACACAACCTTTGGGCCTGTGCATGTAGTGTAAAAACATACTTACCGAAGCCATGTCTAGTTGCGTGGCCAAGTAGAATACTTGACCCTAAGATGATGTTTTCTTCACATGAACAAATAGTTATGCCAGTACATGCTTAGTATCTTAACAGTAAAACGACACCAAGAAGGTACCAACCAGGCATTTTTGATGAATCCAACCGGAGGGAAAGGGGCAAAACATATTCCTTCCTGGGGATTAGAACTCTCAACCTCCCAAGCTGCGTGTACTCGATGTCCATAATAATTCGACCCTCTTACCACTGCACCATAAGTTCTTAATATCTAAGTAGCTACACTGGTACATATAGCAGTTTTTGCTGGACTTAGACATATTTCCGAAGATGTGCTTCCCTTGGTATGTGGCATCCTCCCCTCCATGCCACTAAGATTAGACACATATTTGGTTATAATAGTAATCTTGATTGTGTTGTAGACTTGTATAGCACTAATATAATAGAAATTGACCCTGAAATAAATCAAGCATATTGATACTTTGGTTGCATAGTACTGTACTAGTGAGTATATGAAGTATGCAGGTCATCACAAGCATGAGATTGTGTTCTAGTGCAGTTTAAATGACGATGTTATATGTTCTTGACCCCAATTAGCCAGTCTGTGTTCATAAATAGCTTGTGCAACCATAAGCTCCCGTGCAAGTTATGAACTTCTGCCAAAGTTGTCTACTTAACCGAAGTTGTGATCTACTTGGGGTAAGCTCGGTACTTCAGCCCAAGTAGCCGCCTAAGTAGGGTACATTTTCCTGATGCGCATCTACATGGAGTTGAAAATTAGCCAGCTACTGGACGAAGAACGAACAACCTCACTGTTCTCATCATTGATGAAGATGAGGAAGGCTAGATAACGGAGCACATATTCCACCTCATCACCAAACTGTTCCATACCCTTTTCGAAGATTCTGCTGGCTACTTGCGCGTCGTTGTTGCCACAATGGTACTCCATGAGCACTAATAGGATCCGTCATGCCAATGTTAGCATTCGAAGTTCATTGTCCACGATCGGCATACCTTCCGATTCATGGACCTCCCAAGGTGTTAGGCGATCTCGTCGCGCTTTACCAAGAACATTGCAAGCGGATCTCAGACCCTCAGCACATCTCGCGAGCCGGATGTACATGATCCACACACAGTGGGGCCAATAATGCGTGTAACGACCTGTTATACCGTAATCACACTGCCATTACTGGCCAAATATGACTAGCATGTGTTACGATTCATTACATCTCACATGACTTCTGCATACCGCACCCTAGATGCGCTCATGCTCACTCAGCATTTCTTATCTCCATGTCATGCCTCCTCCTCATGTTATGCTCACTCATCATTTCATGCTTTCGCTCACTCAGCAGTATGCTCATGCTCAGTCATCATTCCATAGCCATGTCACTCATGTAGTAGATACACAGTATATAAGACCAGGGGGAGAGGGGCTGAGTCCCCATCTTCAAGCTGGTAGTTCATAGCCTAGCTAGCTCTTGCTTGCTCTCAGACCGAAGGCAGCACTGTGCTGAGAATCCATTAGCTCTCGACGATGACTCGAGCCTATCAGTAGCTTGAAGATCAAGTTTTCACTCCTTGTGACTGTCTCGTCCAGTCGACAATGAGCATACTGCCTGTGAGTGTTGATTCACCATCCCCGAGTTGACAAACCCTCCCGTTCCATTCAAATCCTCGACCACCGCGGATGCTGCCTCTATGACTGACCGAGACGACTCCCACCTTGTTCTTTCATATGCCCTCCACCCGGGTGACGTATCGGACGCACCCAACAATGCCGTGAACCCCGCCAACAATGGTGCGCACACGGACGATTCTGGGCCAGACCAACCAAATGGCACTAATGATGACCCTCTTCGGAACAACCCTCCGCGGAGCCTGGACGGCGGTGCACACCCCGGCTGTTACTAATGACATGGATGATCTTGCCAACCGGTCTTCAATGGAACAACCCATGATTCTATCTACCCCTTCTCTTCCTGCGTCTCCATTACCTATGCAAACCACTCTCCCACCACCCATTATGTGACCCTGGTGAACATCAGTCGTACGACACATGCTCGCCCCTATGCTGGAACACAAACATGCCCACCAACCACTGTGTGTCACTCACTATGCGAACACACCTGCACCTACTCCTGATGTGGCTGTGCTGAACGTGCGCGCCGCGACCCTTAATTGGGACTATCTGTGCACTACCGGGCATGCTGACTATGATCCCAACCCCTATGATCTAACTATGAACCTATACGACATGGCTCGATTCTATGCGGCTTTTGGCCCATCGCTTCGGAATGACACAGTACCCTTACCTGTTGCGCCAGACGGTCATGTCTTCTATGTTCCCATCCATCATGTCATACATCATTTCGCACCCTCGGGCCAATTGTTGATCGATCGCCCCACAGACACTTCCCCAGACGCTGGACGCGACGATAGTGCACCTGTTGTACAAATAATCCCACTCTCTTTATCACGCTGATGTGCACTCCCGTCTCTGTGCGAGGAAAACTCACAACAAAAGAACAAAGGAAAATGGCTTGAAAGGGGTATGTGCAAAAGGTCACTTCTTGGTTCCTGGATCAGGCAGTCAGTCGCGTGAAGTTGATGCTTGGTAAGAAGAACTTGCGCCGAGGTTTCGATAAGGGTTTCAACCAGCACTTCGCTTTGCAACACTTTGCAGGGACTTCGCAACACTTCGCAGAAAGAGAGATTTTTAGAAGACTAGAGGAATTGCTACGCTCTACTACGGACAGGTGGGGTCCTCCTCCCATATCCTTCCTACTCTAGCCCTCTTATACCTGCTCCTCCACCTTCCTAGTTTCTGCCGCCAAGTCTCCCCCATCTTATGGTGCATGCCCCTCCACCCTAAACCTCGCAACCATCCCACTGCCCGACCATTCAGCCAGCCGCAGGCGCTCTCGGTACTTCTCCAAAACGCATCGGTGGCTGTGCATGTGACCATGTCAACGCGTTGGCGCTTGCAGACACGGCCGTGCACAGTATACTCCTCAACCACGCTGCCGTTGCACGTGATTGCCTGCCGGACAGTCAGAATGCTCGACTGCCGTCCGATCCAATGAAAAGAGGGGCCGCCCCCCTATCCCATTCCGGTTTTGCTCTGGAGTCCACGCCCTACCAGTTAGGGGAATCCGCTCCCGGGTGCCCTGCCATGCGCGCTTGGCCGATCCTCCACGCTAAACGCTGCCGCTGGAGTTGCGCTACTCAACGTCCTTGGAGGGGCGCAAAGAGAGGGACCCTGTGCTCAACGGCCTTAGGAGTCGCATCAACGCACCAATCATCCCTTGCTTCATACGGACCATGTACTGGTATGTGAACCCACGCCGATCACAATCGATCTGGTGACAGGAACATTCAACCTGGTCGCATGGACCCCATCCCCAGCCTGCTCTGCCTCATCAGGAAAAAGGCAAACCCTCGGGAGCTGTCAGCCAGCCTCATGAGACCCCCGAGACTCGAGAGCTGTGTACAGAGTCTTGGGAGCGTCACCGTGACACCGGCCATCACACTACCTGTTATCTTCACAAATGCCATTGAGTATATACTCTGAACTTGCGCGCAGGGATAATGATCTCATCATAAGACTAGTTTTGAAGGCCGTGAGCCCAGCAACAGCCTCAGCAAAATACGCGAAGTATCAAGCGCTCTGCTGGCCCTAAACTTTCAGGCGCTTCTTGTCATCAACACTGCGGTTGGGATGCAAAACTTCGTCTCTGTTCACGGTCATCTTCCCCTTTTGTTCTCCCTCTTTGCGTCTTTCTGCTTTGCATGTCCCTTGCTTCTGCCTCACATCTGCCTCTCTGCTTTGTCATGGCCGCTTCTGTTCACACTCTGTGCTTGTCCTAGAGTCTCGCCTGGATCGAAGAGAATCAAACAGTGAGTCATGGTGGTGGTGGTCCGAGTCACTGGCAAGCTGTACTAAATGTGAGTCACTATCCCTGCTCTGTGCACCTTGTATCCATCTGCATGCAAGTACACTACCTATGAAATGAACAATGTTGTCACTGGCATTGTCATAGTATCTCGGTAGGTGCCCATCTTCATCTTTGTCACAGTGTGAGCTGTGATATGGCAAAGGTATGTGTCTCTGTCTCATGTCGTGTGAGTATGCCAGCAGTGATAGAGCTTGCATTCAAGTTGAGGTATGTGATCATCTCCTACAGTATCACGCTGCCGATCCAGGCTTTGTTCAATGTGAGTACACTGTCATGGCTTCCGTCCCTCGTTCACATGTTTCTGTACACTTCATACACCTCGTTCCTGCCTCATTATGCTCCCTTCACGTTGCTACCACGTTGCTATTGTGTACATTAGCCTGTACAACTGTATGTCTGCTAGTTAAACAATATATCTCTTGGCATCATCACAGTAGTATGGCTCGAAAAGAAGTACAATAACAGGGCAACAATAATGCTGCATAGGTGGAGTGTGAGTACTCTCGAGCGCGCCTGTGCGCCTATCATGGTCTCGCGGGGTCTCGGGGAGACATCAGTGATGCTATCTAAAGGGGTACTTGTCTCCCGGACTCGGATGTCTACCGAGTCTCGAGAGGGCCCTCAAGTGATGCATTTTTTTCCTGATGCTCTCCCTGGGATTTCAGACCACCATGCGAACCCTCACAGCCCCTCACTCCCGAACCTATTCCCATCCCGCCCCCATGCACCCTGTCCCCCGTGTGGACTGGTGACTTCTGGGCTGATCTTCGTGCAACGTGTGGAACCAGACCATTGGATCAATACAACTGGGATTACCTGGGCAGACTGGAATTGCCACATTACTCAGTGCAGACTGTGCTCGGCGACAACCCGTTCTCAATGTATGAATCATCAGCACTACCATCTCAATGGTGGGATGTCCCTTGTGGTTCTGCCGGACATGCGTCCAAACCACTCCCTCGCACCATGTACCTATTGGGTGAACTTGTCCTGGTGTATGCACTACTACCGGAACCCCTGCGACAACCCACGTTCTTTCAAACCTTCCATCGCGCCGTGGCCTTATCGTTTCTAGGAAGCGCTGCGTACGGACAACTCTACCTACACTTAGGTGTGGACAACGATTTACACCCGATCCTTGAAAGTTGGAATCACTTCTACCAAGCTCTGAACGGTATCCCACATGCATGCCCCCTATTCCCACAAAACTTCTGAACTGCAGTAGAAGCAGCCAACGCCGAGGCAGATGGAAATGATATCCAAGGATGAGGAACCTACCGAGAACTGGTGCAGGAATACGGAGCCAACCGAGGTCTGCTTCTTTTTGCATATCAACCAGTCCAATTCTGCGGCTTCACACACCCCTGCGACACATGAACAACTGTCATCACTGTCCTGTGCACTGGGAGACCCACAGAGTTGTCATGCAATTCATGCACAACACCCTGAAGAACACCGACACTTTCCAGAACCTGACCACATGCATCAAACTCGCCCTCCTCCTATCTCTCATCCCTATCTCCTCCATTCTCGAACACCACATCAATGGAGGCAAGTTGCTTTGTGTCACCCCATCCCTCACTTGGTCAATACCGGAAGACCAAGAACACGTTCAAACACTTGCCTGGCAACTCCCCGAAGCACTCAATGCAGGTACAGACTACCCAAGTCCATGCCCTTCATACATACCTCCCTACGTAGAGTACAAAGAACCCAGTGACTCAGAATAGCTACGTACATCCCCCGAAGGATCAGACAGCCGTCGTGGCAGATCCCTCAAAACTCCCATATCATTTACATACTCTATGGACTATCTTGATCAGTTTGATTACAATTTGTATTCCGGTTACAATTACAACAAACTGTTAGCTTCTTATTCCCCTCCTGCAACACGTCAGAACTTGCCTGTTTTGGCGCTGCACACGCCATCTACCTCCCCACCGGAGTTGACTGCTACTCCACCAGTGATCGACAATACCATCAGTGTGAACAACAGAAGTGCCTGAACCGACACGGAAGATGCACCACAGTCGAAAGCCCCGAATTCTGGGTACCATCCCCACCAACTCCACTTGTTCCCACAAACAGCCGAGTCGGCCGTACTATCACCCCAACCCACTCGCATAATCCCATGGCATCTGTACCAAGCACTCTACGAAGCCGACGGCAGCAGTTCTCTGCAGAATCAGACGAAGACGACCCCCGGACAGCCGAAGAGGCACAACTGTTGGAACCCAGAGCCATCCCCAGGCACCCATCTCCTCCCCCCAAAACCCCAGTCACACGTTCCCCCAGCCCCCTTGCTCGACCTCCAAGCCCAGTACCGCCACCAAATCTACCACGATCGCCATCACCGATGGCATCAGCACAACAAATCGGACAGAAACTCGTCCAAGCCCTCGAAGCTGCCGCTCAGGGTAATGCTCTCGACACCCTCCTCCAAAGGTTCCAGTCGAACGGTACCAACAAGGGCTTACAGCCCCCAAAGTTTGGAGGTGATTCAAAGGGCTATCGAGCATGGAAAGCAGCAATGAAACTCTATGCACATAAAAAGACCAGCAACATAGACTACATCACTATGGTCTACATGTGTATGGAGGGACCAGGAGTAGATGTGTGGAAACAAGGCTTCTATGATATGTACTGGGATGACACGAACAGGAAGTGGAGACAGGCCGCAGCAGGGACAGTGGCAGCAGTCGATCTGACTAAAGATGATCTGTGGAGGATGTTGGATGAGCGCTGGACCGATCCGAACATTGCACATCATGGCCGACAACGCCTGATGGAGCTCCGCATGGGAAACAAGTTGGCAATAAATTACATTGTGGAGTTCGAACATTTGGTTGCAGATGCTGGATACACCATCACGGATCAACACGTGCTAGACTGTTTCGAGAAGTCCCTCCCTCAATGGATGACGAAGTCCATCTATGAGCAATCCTCAACAAACGCTGTCCCGACCACGTATGCTGGATGGATCGCTCTCGTCAAAAGACTGGATGCCAACCATACCATGTATTAGGGATGTCATCCGGGAGGAAGTCTCATGCCAGTTAGACCCCCGAACCGGCCCAGCTTCCGACCAGTTTTCCGACCCGTTCCACCAGCTCAAGCATGCAACCTGCAAGGACAATGGTGGGCTGTACCACAAGCGACCAGAGGAACGTTGTACACTGGTCAGGGACAGCCGATGGATCTGGATAGGGCACGAAGCATGAACATGTGTTACGTCTGCCGAGGAACCCACAAAGCACTGAGAGATGGATGTCAACGTACATGGCACGCGTCTCCTTGAGCAGCCCCGGTCCGAACCCGGTTCCTAGATCTATAGGAACAATTCAATGAAGCGGCCCCAGAACAGGCCAACCAGTCCGTCATTCAGCTGGAGCAGTTGTACGGAGTGGCAGAAACCACAGCCGAGCTGCAGCAGGAGGAACCCTACGAGCAGGACTCTTTTCACGAGGCCGAACTGGAATTGCACCAATAGTCCGGCCCACTCTTTCCCTTTCTAATCGATATTTGCTTCTTGATCCAGACATCCCGATCCCGCTTTCTTATGCCACTCCGGCTACTTTCACATGTCGCAAGCATTCCAAAACCCCCGATCAACAAGATCTCCCCTCATGCATGGCAGCATGGGACTTGCCAGGACAAACGAATCCCACAACCCCTGTGAGGGGACCGGCTGTGGCGTCAGCCGATCGACCTATAGAGGAATCTGTACTTATATCTCCACCACCACACGCCGCTTGGTAGGAAAGCAATTCCGCCTCATCCCTGGACAAGAATTCTCACCCCTTGTCGAGTTCTTTGAAACTCCAAGGTATCTATCATGATGTGTCTCCATCCCAATGTACTAGTTGTGTAACTTCTCTTGCTGATGGAGGGGTCCTGCAAGGGCTCGGCGGCCAGCAATCTACTGCCGCGCTTAATTCCTCCAAGAAAACAAAAGACAAAACTAGTAAAAACACTCCAAGTGTGATGGAACCAAATGCCATTTCCATCACATTGTATGGACCAAAGGTCTTCACGGTGTCACGAGGACAGGGCAGACAAAAACAGCTAGAACTCTCTATCACAACACACAACCCTGCAACGACACACCAATATGACACATGTGCACTCATAGACTCTGGATGTACCGGATCTTGTATCAATAGATCTGTGGTAGTGAGATGGAATCTCACACCAGTACCGTTGGACAAAATGGTACCTGTACGAAATGCGGATGGCTCCCTCAATGCAGGTGGCAGCATCTCCCATTTCGTCCCTCTTCAGTTGCAAATTGAAGAACATCTGGAGTTGATTCAACTGCTAGTTACGAATATTGGCAATCACAATGTATTTCTTGGACACGATTGGCTTACGCACCACAATCCCTCTATCCACTGGAAGAACAAGTCAGTCGTGTTCTCCCAGTGTCCACAGGAGTGTACACACATCCTTGAAGAAGGGGACCATGTTTTCCAACTCAACGTCCCTGCATACTCAAAAATCATGAGCAGTGTACCATGACTTACAACGACAGTCTCCAGCAATGGACATCCCAATAGAACGAGCAAAAGAAAAACCCAAAAAGACATATGATGAGCTCGTGCCTGCTCAGCACTGATTTGCATGAACCCTGACAAAGTCCACGGAATTTCGGAATGGCTGATTCCCAAGAAAGAAGGATGTGCAGTCCTTCCTTGGTTTCTGCAACTTCTATCGTCAATTTATCAAGGATTTTGCGAGGATTGCCACTCCCCTCAATCATCTCACTGGAAAGGCGCCATCAGATGCACCAGAAGGAACTTTCCCATGGACGGAAGAATGTACTACTGCATTCCAGCAACTGAAGGACACTATCGCAGCTGCACCAGTTATTGTCATGCCCAAGAATCACGGGAAGTTCCGAGTAGAATGTGATGTGTCACAACATGCCATGGGAGCTGTCTTGTCACAAGAACAGGATGGCCAGTGGTGTACAATCGCATTCATGTCAAAATCATTAGAGCCTGCAGAAATGAACTACCATATTTACAATTGAGAACTGTTATCAGTCATACATGCGCTCAAGGAGTGGAGACACTACCTCCTCGGAGCTGCGGAACAGTTCGAGATCTGGAATGATCACAAGAATCTGGAATACTTTTGCAAACCGCAGGATCTGACATATCGACAGGCACAATGGCACGTGTTACCTCAGGAGTACAACTTCACCCTTCATCATCAACCCGGTTCCAAGATGACTCAGGCAGATGCTCTTTCAAGACACATCAATCATTTCACAGAAGAAAGAACCAACGTGCAAGTCACGTTACTTCTGGAAAAATGGTTTGTCAAGAAATCTCACATCCGCACAATTTCTGTCGTTGATAGTACGGACTCCATCCTCACTCTCATTAAACAACATATTGGAGACTACTCATCCGTTCTTGACATTAAACTGCAGAAGGAACCGGATTTCTGGCACAAGTCCGAGGACAGACTCATCTACAGAGGGGGTGCAGATTCATCATCACGACAACTTGTTGTTTCTTTCAACCAAGAAGTAGCCAGAAGAATCATTGCGTCACATCACGGTTCCACAACTATGGGACATCCAGGTATAGAAAAGACATGCGAACTCATACAGCGGTCTTACTGGTGGCCTAGGATGACTAAAGACATAGACAAGTACATCAAAAGTTGTCAAGTCTGTCAGCGGATCAAAATAGACCGACAGAAGCGAGCTGCACCATTGCACCTGAACCCTATCCCAACATGCAACTGGAAAAATATCTCAGTGGATGAAATCACGCATCTTTCTCCTGCTTACGGTTTCAATATCTCTGTACAACCTTTGGTGCTTTTGTGGCACATGGGTTTTTCAAGTATCCTCAGCCAGGCCACGCACTTGCACCTGCCAGCTGTTGTAGCTGGGGTGTTTATCACCTTTGGACTGGAGGACAACCGTTCGGACCCTCCGTACTATACTCTTTTTGATACCTAGACTCGTATAGCTTTTCTTGGGCACAGTTGGCGACTTCTATCTGGATTGTTGGGAATATCGGCTTCCTGACCTTCTGGCTCACCTCAATAGGTGTTCCTCTCTACCAGATCTCGCATGTGGCAAGTCAATCATCGCATTTTTCTCTGAACCATTGTACTGGAGCTGCCTACTACTGCCAATAGTCCTCAGCTCAGCTCAGACTCTGAAGCTGAAGTCAACACTGAACTTGCAGAGCATCATTCTACTGCATCAGCATTTGATTGCTCGGAACAGCCCCATCTCTTCGATCTAGACGATCAGGTTGATGGTTATCACTACATCTATGACGACGAGGAGCAGGAGTGGGACCAGTGTGGTACACAGCTCTGTCCCAATCGCTACAATCAACTCCCTCTTCTGTATGAGCTGACCTTCCACTGGGCATATCCAGCAACTTGGCAGCAGGACACTGATCCACAACACGGAGTTCCTCTTCCCTATCTTCAGGAAGAAACTCATGCACAGCCCTCCTCGTCTCATCCTAATTTCTATCTCCGATTGCTCTTTGGAAACTCCCCTCCTGTCGATTCAAGTCCTCTTCCTCCAGTCTACCTTCCTCCTCCTATTGTCACTGCGCCCCCTGTTGCACCTATCACATCCACTCTAGACTTCAAGGAGGAATATCTTGATTCTCCCCAGTACCTCTGATCCATCATGGGAGATATCAAAGTCGACTCTATCCCTGTCCTCTCTTCGGCGAATCAGTACAACGACTGGTCTGCCAAGATGAAGGGCTATTTCATCTTTATGGACTGTTGGAGTGTTGTCAAAGGCGCTACTCATCCTACTGAGCAAGCTGCCAAGGACAAGTGGGATAAACTTGATGGGCAAGCTCGCGGCATGATGTACATGCGTGTTGCACCAAACTTTCACTATGTTCTGGACACTCAGATTCCTGTCTCGGGTGGACAACCCAGGGACATGACTGCTGCTGAGTCCTGGGAAGCGTTACAGAACAAGTTTGGCAAGCCTAACAGTGCCCACGTCTGGGGTTTGTTCGAGTCACTCGTTGCTGAGCCTCGGATGAACGAACAGAAGCCCCTTCAGGATCAGATGATGCGTCTTATCACATGCCTGCACGAAATCAGTAGCAATGGCGTCACGCTCTCTGACAACATGCAAGCCCTTCTCTTGATGTCCAAGATCCCGGAGCCGTACCAGTCCATGGTCTCTGCGCTTATGGCGACTACAGACCTCGACAAGGTCACTCTCGACAACATCCAGTCGAAGACCTTGGCTGAGGAGTCCATGCGCAAGAACGGCCAGTCTGCAAACAAGGTCTCCCAGACCAAGCCAAAGCCCAAGGGTCCCTGCTCTCATTGCGGGAGTGGCTCTCATCACGAGTCCAACTGCTATCAGAAGTACCCTGAGAAGCGTCCCAAAGGCAAGGGCAAGGGTAAAGGGAAGGACAAAGACAAGGATAAGGACAAGGGGAAGAATAAGGACACTTCTCATAACCATGCGCACGTCACTACCGAGTCTGTATCATCTGTACTTGTAGCCGGTTCGTCTAACATCGCTGCTTCTTTCTACGATGAGGCTATGGCCTCGAGCAGTGTGAACTGGACTGCATGGCTGATGGACTCTGGAGCCTCTCAACATATCACTGGTGATCTCTCTGAGTTCATTGAGTACCAACCCTTCGGTTCGCCTGTACTGTTTAACACTGCTGGACAAGGTGATAGCAGCATCATTCAGGCACTTGGGGAAGGAACTCTGTCTGGAGAAACCTGGTTAGACGGTCAGAAGGTAGCAATTACTCTGAACCATGTCTACTACATACCAGGCACCATTGGTCACATCTTCTCAACTGGCTCCATTGAGCGCAATGGTTACTCCCTCTTTCAAGGGGATGGGCGCATGTGCATTTTCGACAAGCTGCCTGATGGCACTGTCAAACATGATTCAACGATTCATATCAAGGATCATAAGATCCTGGAGGTGCGATACAAACCTTCATCTAATTGTTATTGGACTATTATTGAGCTTCACAATGGCAAGCGCATCCATCTCAATGTCTGAAAGTTCAAGACCTGGCACCACCGCTTTGGTCATGCAGGCAAGGACGTGCTGCGCAACCTTCCTAAGCATACTGAGGGGGTTGATGCCATAGATCCTGCAGATGAAGAACCTTGTGATGGATGTGCTTTTGGCAAATCCACTCGTAACCCCTTTCCACCTTCTGAAAAGCATGCTACTGAAGTTCTTGAGCGAGTCCATATGGACCTCGATCGACCTATGCGCACTCAGGCTATCGGAGGTTGGAAATACTTCGCCAGTTTCATTGATGACTATTCTGGTCTCGCTCGTGCTTACTTCCTTATACACAAGTCTGACACGATCCAAGCATTCAAAGACTATAAGGTGTGGGCTGAGAACCAGACCGGCAAGAAGATCATATTGATTGGCTCAGATCAAGGGGGGGAATACACATCAGACGAGTTCTCTGCACTTCTTCGTTTGCACGGTATCGAGCACCAGAAGATTCTACCGGGTTTTCCTCAACAGAATGGACGCACTGAACGCTGGAACTGCACTATCACTGAAAAGGCTCTGTCTATGCTTCACCAAGCAGGCCTTAGTCATGGTTTCTAGCAACTCGCTCTTGATGCAGCTGTTCATATCTACAATCGTCAACCTATGCGACGACACAAGTGGTCGTGCCCCATCACTGTTTGGGATGGTACCGTTCCGGACGTCTCTTACTTCAGAGTGTTTGGGTGCAAAACTTTTGTCCACGTGCAGAAGGCAAAGCGTGCAGGGAAACTCGACAAGAAGGCTGTCGAGATGATCGTTGTTGGGTATGAGTCTGGTTCCAAGGGGTATAGGTTTTGGAATCCAGCCAACCGCTCTAACGTCGTGTCCTGTGATGCAACATTTGATGAAGAGTCTTTCCCTGCTCATAACCTACCTGGCAACCATCCTTCTACCCCGGACGACAGTCCGTTCTGAGATGATCAATCAGATGATTCCTTAAACGATGACTCTGATTTGGTTGATCCCAATGATGCAATTCCTTTCATTCCTCCCAACCTCTTCGAACCACCACAACTTGACCCTCCAGCGGATGCCGATCCTGCTCCTCCTGCAGAAGCTCCTGCTGAGCCTCCTCCTCCTCCTCTGCAACATCCTCCTACGCTGCCTCCTGTCATTCCTCCTCGTCCTCCTCACAAATGTGGTCGTCACCCTCCAGTGGGAGCCAATGAACCAAGCATTGCTCGTGACCGTCCTCGTCGCAAAAAAGCTGGTATTCCCCACAAGGACAGGACTGATAACAATGTGTATGACGATCCTGCATGTGCTGATAATCAGATCGACAAGGATGGCAATCTGCATGAAGCGGAGACGATACTCACTTTCCTAGCTGCCACTCAGTATAAAGCTGGCTTACCTCAGTCACATAAGGAAGCCATGCATTCACCATGGCGCAAAGCTGAGAAGTTGGAGTTTGAGTCACTTATGGAGAATAAGACTTGGGTTCTCGTTCCTCGTCCCAAGGGCCGGCATGTTGTCTCTAACCGCTGGGTCTATGACATCAAACATGATGGGCGGTACAAGGCTCGTCTTGTTGCAAAGGGTTACACTCAAGTGTGGGGAGAGGACTACCATGAGATGTTCTCTCCAGTGGCGCGGTTTGAGTCTATCCAGTATTTACTCATGCATGCAGCGCTTGAGGACTGGGACATTGAGTCAATGGATGTCAAGACCGCGTTCCTGAATGGTGATCTAGATGAGGAGATTTATATGGAACAGCCGGAAGGCTGGGTCGTTCCTGGGAAGGAAGATCACGTCTGTCTACTCAAAAAGGCTATCTATGGTCTTAAGCAGGCGTCGCGTCAGTGGAATGCGAAAATCCATCAATCGCTTCTAGATCTGGGATTTACACGGACATATTCTGATGCTGGGATCTATGTATATCGGCGACAAGGGGGGGATCATGTCATGATTGTCGTTCTTTATGTCGATGATCTACTTCTGATGGGCGATCAGTCTAGTCACATCAAACAAGTCAAGCGTTCGCTTTCTAAGCAGTACAAGATGACGGACTTGGGATCTGTACAGCGCTTCCTTGGTCTTCGCATCACTCGTGATCGATCTACTCGTATGATTGACATCGACCAGGAAGAGTACATCCAGTCTGTTCTCGAGCGCTTTCAGATGGCTGACTGTAAACCCTCATGTACACCCCTTCCTGCTGGCGCTGTCTTGGCAAATGCCGACAAACCAGCTTCCAATCAGTTCAGGCAACACTACCAGAGTCTCATTGGCAGTCATTTGTACGCCATGCTTGGAACACGTCCTGACATCTCCTTTGCTATCACATGGTTATTGAAGTACAATGCCAATCCCTCTGAGGCACACATGAGCTATGTGAAGTATGTCCTGCATTACCTTCAAGGGACAAAGGCATACCGCTTGCGCTACAAGGGAGTGTCTAATGACCGTCTGAGTTCCTACTCAGATTCGGATTGGGCCGAAGACCATGATGATCAACATTCTACCTCTGGCTTCATCTTCTTGATGGCAGGTGGTACTATATTGTGGGCTTGGAGACGTCAGCCTACCATTTTGCTCTCCTCTACTGAGGCAGAATATAAAGCAGCCTCTGATACCTGTCATCAGTGTCGAATTTTCTGGGCAGCAGTCTGTAGGGACAATGACTCAGTCTGGTGCATGGTAGTGTCAACAGCTAGTATCTATCACCTGTAGGGACAATGACTAGGTACATGTCAATACAGAGTATCAAATAGATAAGTGCAATTGAGTCTTACCTCAGTCTGGTGCACGGTAGTGTCAACAGCTGAGGAAAGACGAGACAAAAACTTCGAAAGAGTGTTGAACGTCATTATGTAAGCAAAGAGCGCTAAAGATACCATAAAGAGCGATAAGTAAGTAAGTCGGTAGCAAGTAAGTAGTGCAATGTATCAACTTTCAACATGCCCACTAAGCATAGCTAGGTACTTGTACTTGTGAATGAACATGTCAATAGCAAAAAAACATCCAGATTAAACAGAATATACAGTAACCTATCAGATGAGGCCCATGGCAGCAGAGAAACGTTCATGTTTCTCTCGTGCAAGAGCCTTCGTGAGGATGTCGGTGACCTGGTCACCAGTCGGTACATACTCGACTTGGATTCGCTGTTCCTCAATTTCCTCTCGAATGAAATGATGGCAGACGGCAATGTGCTTCGTCCGGTCGTGGAATGTTGAGTTCTTTGTGAGCGACATAGCTGACTGGTTGTCAATAAGCAGCAGTGTCCCAGAGTCACCTGATGCGTCAAAAGTCGTCCCATAGATTTCTGACAGGAATATCCGAAGCCAGAGGGCCTCCTTGGTGGCAGACGCCAGGGTGACATACTCCACTTCAGTGCTGGACTGAGCAACGGATGTCTGCTTCTTCAACTGCCAGCTGATCACAGCATTCAAAAGCAGGAAGACGTACCCAGAGACTGAGTGATGATCATTGACATTGCTCGCCCAGTCAGCGTCGGTGTAGCCGGTGAGCACGCCTCCTTTGGGGCATGAGTCGCTGCCACTGAAGATGAGTGCGCAGTCGGTCATGCCGTGCAGGTACCTGTAGACCTGCATGAGAGCTGTCCAGTGCTCCTTGCCGGGGCAGGCGGCGTGCTTGCTCAGTGCACCCACTGCAAATGCGACATCAGGATGAGTCCCAAGCATGATGTACATGCGCAAGCCTAGCATGCTCTGATACGCCTTTTCGTCGACCTCCAGTGCGTCAACCTTGATGAGCTTGATGTTAGCAGCCATTGGGGCCGAGACGGGGCGACAATTGGCCATGTCGTGGGACTTGAGGATGTCCTCGACATATTGGCGCTGTGAGAGAGTGATAGTGCGATGTGGGCGGTCGCGGATGATCTCCATGCCGGGTTTACAAAGATTTGCCAGAAACAGCAAAGATGAGGACTATTTCATTGGAAGAGCTAGACAGACTAGAGGGGTGGAAGTCTTCTGAATGGATGCAACAACAACATGGTGCTCCCAACCCAGAACGATTGGGAAGGAAACTATATCAAACAGGTAGGTACCAGTTGAGAACTATTTCTGTCACTTGCCGTTCATATGAAGATTGTTGCAGAACGATACTTCGAGAGGTCATCGGACGGCAATCCTATAGTGATTGTCTCTACATTCATTGTCGTCTCACTCAGTCTACTATACCAGATGACTCTACCAGCTTGCAAATTTACCTTCAAAGTGTTACAACATCTTCTCAGGATATCCTCACAACTCATGCCTAGGACTGACATACCCTGCTTCGAATCTATCATCAATGACATCCCCACCGATCTGAGCACTGCACTAAAACAGCTTGATCTGGAACCAGAGTCCGTGACCTATGCATGCTGCCCTGAATGTTTTGCCCTGTATCCCCCTCATCTGAAGGGCATGCAACATCCAACCCACATGACCATCGAAATGCATGTTTCATCAGATACTCCTGACCCTTTGCCTTTCTTCTGATACACCAATGTTGTAGATGAATATGGGGAGCACAGGAACAATGATTCCCCTTTTCCTATGTGATGTGTCTATCAAGAGACAACAACAGATGGGCGATGCGGGGCACAATTGTTGAGAGCCAAGAGGAACCTCAGGGAGAGGGAAAACAACCATGGCTTCAGAACAATTCAGACATATACATATCAATCTCTGATCTCATGGGTGGGCAGGATGCTGTCATGGCCGGAGATTGAGAGGATGTTGGAACAATCTCTTGTCCCCCCAGTTCCCCGCGGCTCATGTCAATGACATCCTCCACTCACCAGAGGTAGCCATGTTCGAATTTCGAGGGAGACCATTCCTGAGATGAGAGGGGTCAGAGATGAGGCTCATTCAGTCTCTTCATTGACTGGTTCAATCCCCATGGGAATCATCAAGCTGGAGCGTCAATATCATTTGGGGTGATCTTCATGGCCTGTCTGAACCTGCCGCCAGAGGTTCAGTTCAAGTGCAAGAACATCTACCTCGCAGGCATATTGCCCGGACCCAAGGCACCTTCTATACAGGAAGTCAATCATTTGTTGCTCCCATAATCCCAGAGCTGTTGGAGTTGTGGAATGAGGGCGTGCAGTATAGCGGTGGGTAGCACGTACTTGCTAGCTGCCGGCTGGAAGTCGCAATTGCGCCACATGGTGTCCATGGGGATGGGGGTGAGGTTGTTCTTGACTGCGAGGGCATAGGCACAAGCATGCACCTGCCCAGCCTGTATCTCTGCAACAATGTCAGCAAAGAACTGAGGGAGTGGATAAGTACTTACTTTTGGCAATGGAGCAGTCCCTGTTGCTGCAGAAGCACTGGTAGCACTTGTACGTCAAGAGATTAGTGCGCTTGCACTTAAGGCCCTTCTTCTGGCAAGCCGTGCAGCCGCAGCAGGATGTGCTCTCCCACGCACGGAACCAGTTGATGGTCACAGCTCTGGGAGCAAGGAGAGTGGGGAATGTACCAACAGTGACCCCTTTGTTGCGGGCCTTCTTGACCTTGTCCTCGATGTTGGCCATGTAGTAGTGAACACAGTTGTCCTGCTCATTGTCATTGTCATTGGCATCGGCATTGTTGTCAGGTGTTGCCTTGGCTTCGGACTCGGTGCAAGCATTGGACTGAGTGTCCGCATTGGAGTTGAGTGTTGGCCTGAGCATCAGCATTGGAGTGGGCCAGAGTGTTGGCTTCAGGATTGTAGATGGGGTCGTCAGGGTTGTTGGAGCCGCTTGCCGCCTCAGGCTGGCCATCGGATGTGGGCTGCTCACGGCCGTGCTGGTCGGCAGGCAGGTCTTGAGGGGCATTGGCGGCAGGAGGGGTGGAGTTAGAGATGGTGACAGGCATAGTGGAAAGCAGAGTTAGGTGGGAGGGAACTGTGAAGTGGGCAGATGACTCTGGAGTCATCTCCTTGGATGGTCTATATGCCCAGTCATCAAGCTGCCCACAAACCCTGGAGAGCATCTCAACAAACCAACTGTGGTGCAACACAGGCAACATCTCGGCCACCATGTCTGGAAACACTTGGTGAGATGGCGGAGTGGAGGTTTAGGGCTTCTGAGACAGGCCAGCTGCTGCGGCAGGTAGAAGTGGACATATCTTTGACACATCTTCAGCATGATCAGATAAGAATCCAGGTGTGCAGCTGCAGCAGGCCAAGGTAGGCAATTCTGACAGGACTGGAGTGGCCTCACGATGCTGCAGTCTGGCCTTGTGCTAGGTGGAGCTCAACACACATGGCAGTGGAAACGGATGGGTCCCTGAGTGTGCAGCTGCTGGAGGGCAAGGTGGACATCCCGAACTGAGACTGACATTTTGGGAGGCTCATGAAATTGGAGAAGGTAATCAGAATCAGACCACTGGTGAACGCGGGATGCCAGGCAATGGAACAGCCTCCATGAAGCATGTCCAGCATGTCCAGCTTGGCTGAACAGGCTTCAAAGTGTAATCATGAGTCACTACAGCATACTAAGATGTCCTGAAAGATGATGTTTGGCATATTCCACTGGTGCCGGCAGAGGTCTCGGCTTTGGCTTTAGCCCTGGCCTTGGACTTGAGCCCGGTCAGGTTCTGCTCATGGGTTTGATGGCATCACAGTATAGTATACACAGTTATATGTTGTTCAATCTATTTAGTATTGCCTTGATTTGGCGCTCGAGGTTGCCCTCCTTCACCTGCAGGTACGCAAGAACCCTACCAACTCATCTATAGAGCTCTGCATGACCCTCATTAAGATCTCCAAGCTTGGAGTGGTGTAATGGATATGGGCGGGGCTGTGTGGAATCAACCCATTGACAATTAGTTGGCACTTATATGGTGTATGGGACTTACAACTAATGGTGTTGGCATGCTCCACCAACTGGGTGTGGGGGTGGCATCAGGGTTGTTCAACCATGTCCACCAGTGCAGCGAGCCGAACTCTTGATCAAAGGTGTCACACCTCTCTCCGGGGAGGCGCGAGGCACTGAGGAATGACATCAAAAGATAGGGTGTGGTTTACCCAGCTTGCATGTTGTAATACAATTTCAAATGGCTGGCATCAACTCGGTGGTTGCAGTGCCTGCCCTTTGGGCTGACCGACTAGCCTAGCTGCTTCCATTATACCCAGGGTGTGTATTCTACTCCACTTATTGACAGTGTAAGGGCAGGTCTAAGATGTGGGGTGAGAATTGGGTTGCATACCAGTTCTTGGGTGATACCATGGTTCCACCTGGCGATGGTTAGTTGGTCTGGGTTGTCTGGTAGGGTGGTGATTGCCTGCCCGCCCAATACAGCCCAATACGCCAAACCAGCACAAGGATTTCCATTCATGCACCCCACAACATGTGGGAAGGCTGAGATATTGGGGTCAGTTGCATTTGCTGTGGCATCATGAGTGTTACAGTATGAGATGCAACATAACCTTCTTGGGCAAGATTACGTGACCGTCAGAAGCACCCAAAATGCAGAGGGTGAGGTGGCAACTGAGATTCAGGCCGAGTGTATCTGTGGCTGAGGGCTGCAGCACACATTGACTTGAGAAATATGAATGATCAAAACACGGTCGGGCGAGGGTACTTCGGGGTGCAGTCAGTCAATGCAACTGGATGCCTGCAGCTAGTGGTCGACTGACGCACCCATCGGACTTCCACCCACTCGCACCCTCCACGACATGCCAGTAGATATACTCGCAGAATATGATCACTGACAGTGTAGAAGGGTACTGATCATGGTACAAGCCCGACTGACTCCAGGCCATGCATAGGCCAACCACGAGTTTGTGCCAAGACAAAGCTGTGGCCAAAGCCAATGCTGAGGGGGGCTCCAAAGCCGAGTGAGCATGGTGCAGTATCTGCTGCCCTAAGCATGCTATACAGCATACACCAGCGGAACATGGATCTCCAACAGGTGGTTGGCCGATGCTGCCTTGCTACTGCAGCTAGATGTGGACCGATGGCTGCTTTTCATTTCCACTTGCAGACTGTGTCACCGTATAAGACGTGGGAGTGTATGCATCTCATATCAATACAAGCAGAAGGTCAAAATCGCTCAACAGTACCTCCGACAGGTACCTGAGTGTTGGGCGATGCAGCCAGATTTGCGTAATTAGGGGTTGGCCCATGGGCTATGAGCAGTCGGTCAAACGGGGTGGTATTCAATGTGTTTCAGCAAAGCCTCGTTAGTGGAGTAGGTCTAATTAACCTGGGGGTGCCATATAAAGTGCACTATTCAATGATATATCTTGGTAGGACCCCACCAGACTGTAGTGTATCAGCCGATACTGACCTGGAAGCTAATAAGGCATTGACTGACACTGCCAACCGGATCATAGATACATGCATGTGAGAGAAACATATGGGCTGCTAGTGCAAGGCAGCCTACCCAGCTGCATACATACACTCATGATACCACATGCAATCCGTGAAAATCGAGCACAACACACAATTAAGTGCCCAATAGTCGGTCAGCATTGGGTGTACACTAACTACTTGGTCTTGTCACTGTTGGCTGGCTAGTAAGTCTGTGTAACACAAGGCAATGGCCCAGATATGGTGCTCAAGAATTGTCTCACAGAAGGTCTTACACAACCTTTATTGGTCTACTCCCAGTGATGGCCCTCCAGTGATACTTCAACAACCTCAGCATCCATTAGGAAGGCCCATATTACTGACTGGACTCCCACATTAAGAGCTCCAAGCCATCAAATGCGGTGAGTATGATGGCAAATATTGATGTTTTCAAGTTCTTCAAGTTCTTCTCCATCACTCGGGGTATTGGGAAGATAAGGGAGATTCTGACACAACAGTATGTCTGAGATAGTCTCTCTATGCACAATCATGCAATATACTCAGGCAATGCTGCCATTCAAGTTATCTCAATGAAAATTTATAATTGACTTCTTAGTCCTTGAGCCCTCATATAGTAGTTGCCCAGTATGTACGGCAACTTGCAAGCCCTCTTGTCAGTGTTGCCATCAGTGAGCAACTTTTATTATCTAGAACTTCTCCAATAATCACCCCTCAACAACATCCAAACCCACCGATGGCTCCATCTTTGAGTACATCATAAATAAAATTAGATATAAATATCTGACCAATATGTTACATTAAAAGTACGGTATGATAAGATACACTCTCTGCTCTCCTCCTTATGCATATATAATAATAATAAACCCGCTTGGACTATATTTAATTTTAACTGTGCAACCCTACACACCCAAATGATGTTTTTGCACACCCGGTATAAATGTGCATCTTACCGTATGACTCATGTTAGGCATCCTCTTGTGACCCTACGTATACCTCACCAATAAAATCTGCACAGTCATCACCCTATATACAGTCTGCAGCATCTCATAGGTAGTGCAGCCCAGCTTCTCCACCATATAACACTCAAAATACTTACAGGATATGGTAACCTGGCTCCTTCACCATATAAGACTTAGAGATATCTACAGGATATACTAACTCATAGTATAGAGTGTATATGTAGCCTACAACACGGAGATATCTGCCGGTACAGGTCACAAAAAAGACATCGTACAAGTAGATGATATGGATTCAGCTGATAACAAAGAACCATGCCAATGACCTTAGTACATGATGACTTGCTTGAAGCTTATCTATCATTACTATTAAACATGTTCTGGAGCCCGGTGACACAGCTTTTGTTCCAAGTGCAGCACAAAACATATTGTATTTCATCTAATTGCATCCATTTCCAAGGTAGTTTGGAGCAATGGTCAATGTTGTGCTGTTGGAACTAGGGTTGACTGTGCGTGTGTTGGTTCGAATCTGTGTCGTTTTACATTTTTTTTCCGTAAGCTTCAGGAAATCAAGTGCTTGCCTCGCTATCTCCCCAATGTCTCAGCCCAGATCGTGGGGATATGGAGCTCATGGATATTGGTTGTATTCTCGTGCAGCACATACCTGATTGATATCGTTCACATGATATCTGGGCAAGGCGTGGGTGAAAAGCATAGAACCAATAACTACTTACATCATTGGGTAGGTTAAAACGCGCATATGATTGGTTGGATACATGTGCAACATTGTGTCAAGATACAGTTTCCTCGGCTTGTGCATATATATATGTCTTCTGCACATGTACTCCGAGATGACTGTGACAATGACATCGATATTGAGTCTGATGCTGATGCTGACATTGCCTCATGTGATTCAGACTGAGGGTAAGTGATGTCACTACCCTTCATAACTGCACCACATTTCATGTCCTATTTGCAGTGGCCTGTTCACACACCGTCTGTGTCCCTTGTATAGTTTCTGTAATCTCTATGCTGGTTTGACTGCTTGTATGCTGACAGTGATGCATCTTATGTTACTTGCCCAAGTGGCATAAGTAGGAATGACATATTCCTGATGTAGATGGATGATGCTGCAAACATGGGCAGAAGTGAGCTGTGACAATCAACAAAAGAACAACAAGTCACAACAAGGAGAACAAAGCAGACAGCAGAAAGAGCGCGAAACCATCATCTTCCACCCAATCCCAGATACTACCCAACCTATCCCACCTTGACCCTCATGTGCAATAATGCAAGGGTCCTCACCACTACCCTAGATGCAGCTGACGTTAAGAGAGGAACTTGTGCGGGGGGAGGTGTGCTGATATGCTGATGGTGGAAGCCAGATTCAAAGTTGGTGCACTGCATGACTTGTCAGTCAGGACACAGAAGCATCAACTTGCTGAAGTACGTTGCAGAGAAAAAGGGCACGGCACCTGATCTGAACGCTCGGTTGAATTGCTCGCATTCTCCCAGTCGTCTTCTGGCGGACTCAGTGGTTGAGTGGAATATGCGTGGCTTCTGTGGCGTGGCAACAGTCCGCACCTCCATCAGAGCGCACTGTGGAAAAACAACACAGGGTCAGACCAGTAAAGCAGTTCCTAGTTTGATGTGAACATACAATGACGCTGTGAGAGCGCATAGGCGTCAATGCGCTGCTTGAACAAAGAAGGATGAGTGAATGTGACTTACGTTGAGCGCTACCAGTTCCCACATCCCTGGCATGCGTATGGTGACCTTGAGGTGTGTACTGCCTGGTGTCGTCTGCAAGATCATCAAGCACACCCCGAGAGTGATCAGCAGCAATTAAAAAGTGGTGCCAGGGTTTCTCAAGCGCATACACTCACTTGCGGTCATGCTGGCATGCAAAGCCTTTGTTGCACCTGGGCCATTCGCACAGGAAAGGACGTGCGGCAGTATGGGAATGGAGGTGTCCTGTGTCATCGGAGACGAACAGGGGAAGACAGGTTGAATGAGAAGCGGCACGCAGCATGACACAATAAGGCAGACATACCTCTCAAGTTGAAGCGCCTGGTGAACGTACTCCCGCAGCCGGGAATGGGGCAGACCAAGTTGGCCTCATTTCGCCGCCGACTCACGCTGGCTGCTCGCGTTGCGCTTGTCCCCACCTGCTGTTTCTCAACCTGTATGATTGGGGGCAGATGCAGGACGTTCGCGCCCTGGGAGAAGGTGGACGCGATCAGGGAGGATGAGTGAGTGCACGTTGGGGGCGCAGGCCCAGAGGCCTGGATTGGGGGGAGCTGCTGGGATTGCGCATAGAGCATCGCGGCTTGGGGCATGCGCTGGGAATCATCATCTGAGCAATGGCCAGATGAAGATGGAGGTGGAGAGAAGTTAGCGGGGGTCATGGAGGGACCGGCGAGCGAGGATGGCGGGGGTAGTTGCTGCTGCTGCTGTTGCAGTGGCTGCTGCTGCGAGCTGGAGATGGGAGGGAGGCCCCAGTTGATGGCATGTGTTCGAAACTGGAGGTGTGGAGAGGATTGAAAGTGGTTATGACTGGAGGATGCATGCACGGGGGCTGGTGGAGGGTGGGTGTAGTAGGCGGTTTGAGGGTGATCCTGATCATGCTGCTCAGAGGGCGCTGTGTGGTCGGCGCGTGGTAGTGGCAGATGGGGAGCACTTGGGGGGGTGGTCGGGAGATGGCACGAGTGGGTTGTACTCTGCCGGGGTGAACTGGTACGGGTGCAGCGCACAGAATGGGGGCCAGTAGGTGGGGGCATTGTTGAAAGACGGAATGAGCCATCTACTTCCATGTCAGTCCTTTGTAGTGCTCGTAATCACTGTTCCTGATGGTCCAGCACACCATCCAAATCAATGCAGGCAAAGGTGGAAAGTGGGCGTGGGCAGGATAAAAGAATAGTGTGTGGCGGGTGGTTGAGGATGCCAACACTCATCCAACTGGAGGTGATATAAAGTTTGGACACTCACTTTTTCTCACTTTGCTCACTTTGCTCCCACCTGTCCATATGGGCTCACTTGGACTTCACTTTACTCCACTTCACTTTGCTCACTTCAATTCCTTCAGCCGACCATCCTTGTTGTCTACGCTGCCCTACGCTATTTGCGTGGTGCTCCACGACACTCTGCATGTCCCGGCGTGGGCCTGATCGCCTTCTACTGACATGCTGCTTCCCAACGAGGCTCCAAATACCAATGCGGTGTTGTCTCAGGCTCCGACGTCCACATCCTGTCAAAAGGATGCGGTATTCTCACAGTGCCACTGTAAACATCTTACGTCCGTTCAATCAAGACCATCCCCACATACCTCTCCCGGGCCGTCACTGCACATAGTAGTCTGTTAGGTGGATCTGGTTGGGGGGCAGGATGTGGTATGTGCAATGTAGGCACCATGTCAGTGTCAAAGCAGGGGAAGTAACCTCATGCTAAGCAGAAGTCCAGGCGTGTTGGGCACGATAGGCGTCGGTCGGATGAGTGTGGAGGCTGATGGTCGGGTATTCAATTCGAGTAGTGACAGTACAATGTTGCCTAGTATAGATGTTAGATAAAAGCCAGAGAGAGTGCGACATGGTTGCATGTTCAATGAGATATGTGAGTCGGGGTGATGGCGAGAAGCAAGGAAGAGAGAGAGGGGTTCGGAAGAGGATATGTCAGGTGGGATTGCTATAGCGCTAATCTACCATAATAGGAATGCAAGTATCTGAATATGGTAATGTAAGCGCTCTCCTAATTGTATCGTATGTGTGCACGGAATACAAGTACTCTAAGGAGTACTACCACATCGGGAATAGCTGTATAGCTGTGAGTGTCAATCCGCACCCCCTGTCATCAAGTCTCCATCGCTGTAGAAGAAACTCTGGTCACTGTACACTATACATGTCTGACTCCATGAACTAGTTGTATAATTAAGCATGCATCTGCAATAAATGCCCTCTCTACATACCTCTCAGTAGTCCATGTAGAGGTGTTGGGGCCATAGCAAGGTCCCCACTCTGTAGGACCCTGTGAGCGCCTGTGCAGGTCGGTACATGAAGGTAGGCACACAGGTGTCTCTGTAGTTCCCTGTAGGGCATGCTTGGGCCTATCTGGTAATCAGTAGCAATGCTGTAGTGCTGGTGTAGGCAGTGGTACACCTGTATAATAGAGGTTGAGAGCATATATATCTTATCGATCTATTACATGTAGAACACCTCCAGGAAGCTTGAGGTATCCAGTGACTATCACTACTAGTACTGGTGGTCGAGTCACTGAGTTTGATTAACATGAGATACATGCGGCACTTGAAGATAGCAGGTATACTATGGGAGTCTACTAGCCAATACTTCCACCTCTAGCCTCTTGGTCCCTTGCAGCAATGTGGGCCTGTAAACGTTCACGTGCAGATGAGGATAGACCTTTGGCTGGGGCAGCTAGTAATACTGCCCCCGACATTTCACTAGCAGAGTGTCGTCAGCATTACTCGCCAGCATTACCCAGGGCCTGTACACATTGGTACATGATATTTTACTTACCATGTGTCATTGTGTAAGCGTTGGAGATATATCTTCGCATACTCGGTGTCGATTGCAAGCCAATCATGGATACGTGCCATATGATTGTTGTACTTGTTTTTGTATTTGCGCTCCGAAAACTTCATATCTACATTCATTGTGCCCTCAGCCCATTGATCAAGGCAGTAGTCAATCTGTTGGCAGGGCAAAGTTAGAAGATCTCGAGTTGTAAGGTAAAGATGTAATGACATACCGCAGTGAATATCAAAGCGAGTGTCTGTGGATGAATTGGGGAGAACTGTGCCAAATACATCGGCCTTGCAGCATCCACGTGCTTGAACCAATGTTCACATATGATGATGACATCATGTTCCGCAAAGCCACATTGAGCTTCCATATTCTGACAAAGGCGTTAGTTGGTGGAACAGTCAGATGGGATGACGGTCTTACCTTGTAATGAAATAGCGGGTCGGGATGCTCGGCTCCCACATCAATCAGACGGACATACTTTGCACGGTTAGCAGCCTTGATGTCCTCTTTGGTGCTCTGTACAAAGCCGTAAGTTGTTGGTATCATCGGACGGATGGCAGTGTGGAGGTTGCCATGACCATTGGATGAACGTGCCACAATCTGGGGATGGAAGTGATTGCAGGTGCGATCTCAGTGTGATGGAGTGACAGAGTGAGATCTCACTTACAATCTTGACAATGCGGTTGGTAAGACGATAATGAATACCTGCGGCTTCACATGCAGCAGTCCATGTCTTTTTAGCCCAAAGCTCCTGAGTGGTGTCGCTACTATATGGGTCCTCAGTACAGATAAGTACTTCAAAGTGGTGACAAGTGGTGAGGACCATCTTGGTTGTATGCAGGCCATATTCTGTCGCTTTGGGCTGCCCAATAGGAGCTTTGCCATTACGAAATGGAGGATCAGTGAGAGGGACAGCTTGAGAGACCTCTGGCTGGGGTTGACGTAGGCGCAGTACTGATCTAGTGCAGTGAGCCCAGTGGGCGGACCGAGAAAGAGAACGGCAGTGTGTTGCATGCTGTCAGCCCCAGGATTGAGAATGTCGTCTCACTCTGGGACTGTGTGATCATGAACGAGAGTGCTGCTGACTCCGAGAGCGGGAGTGGGAGTGATGGCATGGCTGACTTTGAGAGTGTGAGGTGTGGTGCAAACTTCAACTCTGGTACATTCCTCAGACATGAGATCATGCTGATGGGGATTGTGCCTGGGAGCTGGGAGTGCTGATGTGCTGCATACAAGGACTGCGAGATTGAGAATGCCCCTGCAATGTGGCAGAAGTTGAACTGCGAGATCGAGTGCAGTGTACACCAGCGGCAGCGATTTCTGAGTAGGCCTAGTGATGTGTCATCTCAATGGGAAACTGGGAAGCTGCATATAAAATAGACTATACTGGGGATGTTGGTGATGAAAGACCAGGGTGAGCCATGTGTGCCTCAGGTGTGGTTGCTGTGCATTTCTAATGCTTATCTTGCAAAGGTAGCTCGAGCACACGATGAAGGGGAGATGTGTCCTATGAGAGGGTTGTCAGTGGTCAAATGATCAAATGTCAGAGGTCATTGACATACCATGCTGTTCATGATAGTGTTCCTTGTTGGAGTGGTGACCGCTGATGTTGTACTGTGCTGACGTAGGTTCTTGGGCAGGGCTTGAGTCCCGAATATTCCTCATGACTGGAACTGTCCTGGGGTTCGATTCCCTGTATTGCAATTATAAAGGCGAGAATCTCTTTTGTCGAAGCACCCTTGCCCTCATGGCTGTGCATTATTCACTCCCGTAGATTACACTGTCCCTCACACACCCCCATGGACTCCGCGTGTGCTGGGCACACCGTGTAAGTCCTGTTTTTCCTGTGGATCCAGATGCTTCGCCTACTGACACTCGTGCCTGGTGAGTGACCTGCAATGTTGCCCCAGAGGCTGCTCAGTCCCTCCTACTGGCAGGGGTGCTCTTCTGGCTGAGTGGTCAGATCGGGCGAGGGGGTTGGGTGGTTTGGCAGCTGGATCGGATGGGTAACCCGACCGCATCTGCACTCGGATTGGAGGGGTGACTTTGGCATGTGCGTGCCCCAATCAGGATGGGGTATTCCCCGGTCCAACATGCCGATCAGGAAGGCAACCACAGCGCCTAGGCACTGCAATCAGGTACACAAAGAAAATGTCGCATTGTGTTATTACGAGGCAATATGCCATAGGGGCTAAGTGTTTGACTGATTGTTTGATTCCCTATATTGCACATAATAGGCCACACCTCCTCATTCTGTTGATGCTCCCTTGCCACCCACTTATTTTCTGTAGTCGATTACACTGTTGCTATGCACAACTATCTTTCTTCCGCCCCACTATGTCCCGTTTCTCCCCGTAAGGCTGGATTCTGCACCTGCTGACACTTGTGCAATATTGCCCCAGAGGCTCCTCAACCCCTCACATCGGGTGGGTCGGGTGCTGGGATCCAGAGGGTCGTCAGGTGGGCAAATCTGGCAGGTGACCCAATTGAGAAGAGACCTTTTGCACGTGGGGGCACATGCTGATCGACCAGTGCCGCCCATGCACTCCGTTTGGATGCACAGAGCAGGCTTTGTATTGTAATATTATAGTAGTACAAGGCAATATGCCGTAGGTGGAAACATCTCTTTTGTTGCAGGCCATTTGCAGTAATCGCTGCCTGATTAACTGCTCATGTAGATTGAATGGCTCTTTTTCTGGTGGGAGTTGCAAGTGGGTCTGACCATGGCACTCACAATATGTGGATATATACCACTCAGCAAGCCTGCTCACAAAAAAATCCTGGACACCTTATAGCATGCCTGCGTATCTCTGAACTCGGCATCTGCATGAGTACAGAGTGTCTCCCAGAGGGTTGCCTGTTGGGCAGCCCATGCTGCATGCCTGCCTCCTGTACGATCCTCCCACAACTGTCGTTCATACTTGAACATCCACCTAGTCCTCTCCATCTCCTCCTGAAGGATTTTAATCTCCTCCCTTAAACGGCTCATGTGTGCATGTGCATGAAGCCACATCACCCAGGCCACTGGATCCATCCATCAGTTGTTTCCTCAATTATTGAGTGAAACATACACCTCACTTTCAACCAACCATCCACTTGCCTTCAACGTGTGATCAATTTCCAGTCCCCAGAACCATAGGACACTCTCTTTGCTTGCCCCCCGAACTGCATGCTCGATCAGTGCTGTGTTTGCCCACAGCTCTTTCTTCTTCAAATCCTGGTGTGTTGCCAGGAGCTCCTTTAATTTGATCCCTTCTTCCTTGTTGCCTGCTCAATAGAGGGACTGCAGTGAACAACGAGCATCTGTGTACACCCGAGCGCCCTCCAGCACATCGGAATTTGCAAGATGGACTTCGTCAAAACTCCGCAGCTTCTTCCTGTTTGATTTGGCCTTCCGCACAGATGTTCGGTACAGGAGGGACTTGTACCTGATAGACACCCACACCCGATGGAGGGCATCGTTCATCTGCCCCGTTCGCAGCTGATGCTCCATCTGTACCAGCCCCATGAGTTTGTGCCTCTCGCAGAACTGCATCCCGAGACATAATGGAAGTGCAATGTTCAGTTGCTCAGGCTGCGCAGGAGGTGCACTGCCTGAACCTGCGGCCGTCGGCTCAGCTGGAGCTCGCAGGGCGGCTGCACCCAATGAGGTGGACCCCGAGGTGGACAATGCGGCGGCAGTCGCAGCTTCAGCATCCTCAAAATCTTCCTCCGCAACGTAGTCATCATTCTCCATAGCCTCCTCCACAGTCCTGGGCTCGTCGCTCTCATCCAATGTATCCCACTCCTGACGAACCTGCCATCGGACCGGCAGCAGGGCCACTGCTGTACTCAGTGCATCACTGGGAATGTAACTCGCTGCTTCCCTGTGGAACTCCGCCATATCCCACAGCAGCTTGGACCGCACCTGCTCCAGGGCGAGTTGTTCTGATACTGGAGCATGTGCCGTAATCTTGCGGGCTTTGTCCGCTACTGCATACCTATCCCCTTCTCATTCAGCTCCTCCCTCACACAAAGCATGACCCATCAGCTCACCTCTGTTCCTCAATACGCAGCCCAAAAGATATCCATGACGCCGCTCCCTTCAACTGACAGTTATCTGCATTCAAGTTCTCTGAGTGTGTGAGATCCAGTTGAATTTGAACGCGGGTTGGTACTGTTCGACCTGGTCAGTTCCTATGCAAGCATTACTGCCCCACCCACATACACTTCGATGTTTGTACTTCGTATATATCCATCGCAGCAGGGTTGGTCCAATGCTCTGCCGCTGGTGTTGCTGCCATGTCTGACCATTCCTTCACTTTGCCCGCATTTTCCTTAGGCGTGATGTCGGGCAGCGCATCAGTGGCCACAGGAAGGTCGTCGATCACTTCCTTCCATTTATGCACCAGGAAGGCAGTTGCAGTGCCCATCAATTAGTTCATTCAGTCTGTGTAACGGTATTGCGCTTACTGTGGCGAATGAGTTTGTTCCAGTTGGAATCATTCATGATATTGTCCACATTCTCTTGACAGCTCCCAGTACCTTGCCCTCGAGTGCTGTTGGCGATGTCATTGGTATTCCCCCACAGCAACTCGATCACATCTGTCTGCTGCACCCCCACGCCAGGAATAAAGTTAGGGGAGTATCGGGCATAGCATTCCTTGTGATGATCATGCACATGGAATTGATCAATGCCACCCAATAGCTCCAGCCCATCGGGCAATGATATTGCCAGACTATCTCGGAAGCAAGACTGGAGGTGAACCCTGTAGAAGCACCAGATGTCATACAGCACTAGCATGGTGGTTATGCCATAGAGGAACACCATCATCTGGTAGAGCGAGTAATCCATGTTTTTCCGTCTGGACACCAGGATTAGCGCGGGCAGACAGTTGGGGGGGGGCACCTGCGGCTGTGTGAAGAAGCCCAAGGAGGGAGCACATCGGCCGCAATTACGGGCACCCTCCTAAGTGATGAAGGTCGGACGAGCGGTCAGAGACGACTCACTGTTCACCCTTCTGGAAATCCACCACACAATGAGGAACAAAAAAGCCATGACGGCTGCAGGCCGTCGCACTGATTCCCATGGCCTCAAGAGCACCTTGGTCACTACCTGCCGCTAGCACTGCCTGATGCTCATGACAGTTCAGTTTCTGAGTTACTTAGTTAGCCCACTACAGCTCCAGTATAATACATGAAGCAACATACCTGCTTCAGCTGCACTGCCGTTTGCAGGTGTGCCTTGTATGGCTTATCTGTCACCCTGAAACAGTGGCCATTTGCCAGGCAGACGTCATCCTCCAGATGTTTCATGTGCTGGTGTTTTGCACCAAAATTGCCATCCATTATTACAGACACATCGTGTATGTAGCTTAAATCTGTTGTAAGCCGTTGTTTCTACCTGGTTGGCTCACAAGCTCACCTTTCTGGGTCCGCTTGCCAATTGTCTGGCATATTGATGCCCGGGCGCGGGCAGGTGGGGCAGGCAATGGCCAACTGACCCGCAGTGGGTGCCAGGCGGTTGTTGTACCCAATGCCGTGGAACTTGCAGGCCTTCAAATTTTGCCACTGATGAGCTACCCTCAGAAGGTCGCGATACCAGTCCTGTGTCATCTTGTCAGAGTTGGCTTCATCACGGCAAGAAGTGTCCTTACTGGAACAGTGTGAGGAAAAGTGTCATTTGTGAGACGGCAAAGCCTGTTGTAGTAGTTCATGATAGAGGTCTTGCACTCTTTATTGGTGAGCAGTATGTCGTCCAGCGCCCGAAATGTAACTACTGTCCGGGGCTGTACAGGGGTTGCGGGATAGAACCCCATTTCAAGGAGCTGGATGTCAGCAGCCTCTGCCCCCGCAAAAACGCAGAATGCAAACAGCAGCTCATGAATACCTGTCGTATCCACCACCACCATTATGACAGTTGTTGGTACCTTTGGCCATGGATGATGATGCTGAAACCTCCCAGGGTGTGCTCTACAGAACTGCTCTGGCCGGCGAGGCCTGTGAGGCGTGTCTGCCTTGTCAACATAGTAGACAGAATGCTCTTCTACCGTCCCATCATCCTCATCCAGCTCATCTTCAGTCAGCTCTTCTTCTTCATCGGCGGCATCATCTACAAGGTCCTCCAGAATATCCGGCAGGTCCATAGTGTCCCCGTTAGGACCACCAGGCTCCACATCATCAGCCGATCGCTTGGCAGGCCGACTAAATGCTTGCACCCCATCGGGCAAGGGAGTTGATTTTGAGTCATTGGGTGGTGCACAGGTTTGTGTTGGCAGGGAGGGCGCTCACTCTCCCGCTGTCGTGACCCGCAGGCACCTCCATCGGCGGCTTACTGTCAGCTGACACTTTGCCTGCCCCGGATGGGTCGTCGTTGGAATGGGTACTGAAAACTTCACTCTGAACAGGGGATATTGCTCTAGGGGTGATTACAAATGATGTAAAGAGTGAGGCGCCGTAGGCGGGGGTATAAACTGATCCCTCTAATACAGTGGGTGAGGATGGGGGCGGTGTAATGTCATCGGTCCATGCGAGGGAGTCATACACTAGCTGCTTGGAGCTCGCTTGCACCGGGAGAGACTTAATCGATCTTTGAGGAGTTGACACCTGGGTTTATGGCATACAATCATTGAGCTTTCTTGGTCTAAAAATGAACTGGTATTCTCTCACCAACGACGTGCCTGCTTCAGTACCAGCACTCAGCAAGGGATACGCAATGTGAATGGCGCAAATAGTGTCACTGGCTGCTTACCCAGCTTTGCTGTGCATTTTGTGCGAGGGTGGCTGAAAAGGGTGTTCAAGGTGTTTCCGCCTCAGCCGGACAACCTCACGGGCGATTGGGGGGGTCAGCCAGTTGTGTTGGGTGACATAGCCGGACATGTCTCACTGCCATGACCCAGTATGTTTGACACTCCCAAGCTTCGAAGGGATGCACAGGTATAATAGCTTCCTGTCCAGCTCTCAATGCAATGGAAAGGATCGTTCTTGTGAGATGACTGACAACATGCCCAGCAAAACTTTGGCATGCCAACACAATCCAGGCATCTCCACATCCCACATCCCCACCAGTCCACAAGTGCACGTCCTGGCAATGTCCTCCTCTTCCAGATCATACAGAACATTGAGATATGTGTCCCGGCTGTTACTGGCCCATACCTGTAGATAATTGTTCGGCAACTTGTGACCGTCTTAACATTGGCCAACCGCTATTCTATCGCACACACACACCTTTGCACTGCGCTGCGCAGCTTTGGGCGCCTGGACGTTCTCCTGGTGGGTGGGCAAGGAAGGTGTTATCAACCTGTCTGCGGCCCCTTCCCTTGCACCCGGTGGGGTGCCTCGACCCAACGTGAGTGGCCAGATTGTCTTCGGGTTTGCGAACATGAAAGCCACCCCCCGACGAGTCTCTCAAGCAGCCACAACTTTCTCTCCCAGTACATTGAGTATCTTTGGCCGAGGGCGTGACATTGGCTGAGCAAGATATCGACAGAGAAACAGGCACCGGATATCATAGGGGGGTTACAAATCCACACTACTTCAAGTACATGCTTCTAGTCATCCAAGGGACTGGGTGAACACCCATGTTGGCGTGCAATGCGTCTAACATGAACCATGCATAACAAATTCAATCAGGTTCCACCTTTGCAACACCATGATGAATCAGTAGACTACTGAGTAGAATTGCAGAGCCTGGTTTGTATGCCATCTGAATGCCAATGTTTCGGGCCACCAGGGTGGCCCGGGAGTATGTACCAAAGCTAGTCAACATTTCAAACCAAGCCGCTTGGCCTGATGTATCTTGATGAAAGGGTGTCTCACAATTGCTGATGACGTGGACTGCTGGAAATACTGTTGGCCATGTGTCCAAAGCCTGCCTAACCAACGGAGTGGTGGCACTGGTGCGCATGAGGGTCTTGCAACCTGCCAGGTACAGCTCTGGGTGGGCGACCCAATGTATGGTGCTGCATAAGGCCCCCGACTCATATAGGTCATCGGCCCAAGCAGACACCAGACCCCATGACCTCAATGTTCGGCTAGGAGACGGGGAAAATTTGGCAGTCTGTGGAAGGTGTGTAGAGATGTCGTCATGCCATCAGTTCAGGCACGGTGATTGGCACTGTACACACCTTGTGACCGACCTGGTACCTGGCGGGCAAGGCCAGCAACTGGCCTGTGGGCCACTCTTGCCCTTGGCCAAAGAATGTTGGAGCTGATCACCACTTCACAGAGGGGTCCTGCACCTTCTGGTCTACCTTCATCTCGCCCTTCAGATGCTCCGTAGCCTTGAGAATGCTAGCCTGCCATCCGATACTCATCACCACTAGTACAAAGCAGGAATTATCTGCGATCAACCCACCTGTCGGGTGGCAGAAAAAATACCCGGTAGAGACCAGATCAGAATGTGATCGGCGCTATCAACCACCACTCCCGGCTGCTGCAGAAGCGGATAATCGTTATTCATGGCTCTATCCAATCCACAGAAGGGGGGAAAGATCACCAGCAGCTCATTTTCCTGATTCATATTCAGTCCCCTCGGCTTTCGGCCCAATGTGGCTTTTAGGTCCTCAGCATCCCATTGCACAGGCACTTGCATGGTCAGTTAGGCCCAACCACGTTTGCCTGATGGGGGAGCACAGTGCACTCACCTGGGAACCACCAGGCCACTGCTAGCATCTCCCCTGCTCGGACCAGATCTTCTTGCAAGGCATCCAACCATGGGACCCCACCATCTGCCGTTGTCGGCCGCTGCGGTCTTGTGATGCCATGCAGGCATGCATGGAATATGTTGACCAGATGACTGCTCACTGAATCTTGGAAATCCAGTTGTTCCACGGGCTGCATGGTCGGTGATGTGGCGCAAAGGGGCCGCATGATACAACCGCCACTTGCGGCCAGTAGTGGCTTGCTTGCATTGTGATCCGCTCCACCTGCAGCGATCTAATTGATGCCACTAAGTACCTTCATCTTTTTGGGAGCGAGGAATCAATGTGGAACAAGGTGGGCCCCAGTATTGAGTACACATGAATCTGGCAGAAGCTGGCACAGGTGAGATCATACAACTTGCAACCAATAGCGGCTGGTGATCCGCTCTGCCTGCAGCGATCTCATCGATACCACTACCTTTGTCTTTTTGGGAGCCAGGACACCTCGGGTAAGTATCTCATGGTGGACTTGGGGGAGCCCCCGGTATCAATTAGGCATCAGACTGTCGGAAGCTGGTGCGGGTCACCACAGGGGCAGGTTCAGGCGACCCCCATTTGCAGCAAATACCATCCTAACTTGTGGTGGGATTGCCCAGAAAAGCATTTCTCCGCAGTGTGCTGGCCAACTTGGCTGCATGCCCTTGGTCGGGTGGAGTTGGGCCGGTCAGGTCATATTGAGGCAAGGTTCAGTGGACCTGCATCCGCAGCAAGTACCGCCAACCCAGACCCCAGGCGGGGGTAGGCTTGCCCACAGATGTAGATTTCAGCCAGGCAACTTGCCTGGGTGCCCTTTGTCTGGCACAGTCGGCCCACTGTTAGTTACCGTATGCACCAGCGCGATGGCAAAACAATGGATGTCAAAGAAGCAGTTCATGGGGCTGAAAGCAGAGCAAGCTGCATTATGTAGAGGAACTCTGCAGAAGCTATGTACACCAGAAGCATTGTTTCAAATTGGCTGCACCTGTGTCATTCAGCCGATATTGGGAAGGGGTGTACAACACTGCATATGTCGTACCTGCAGCAGTGCCTTTGGGGGGGCCCCAGGCAGAGTATCGGGGCCTTGTACATACTATTGTGCTTCCGAGTTTGCAGGCTAGCTTATCTCAGTCAACCTCATGTTTTTGCCATACATGAGATGGCATAGTGAACGATGAGAGCAAGCTCGTTTGGGCAGGTATACGTGTTATCCTGACCTTGATGGGAGACACCCGATGACTGTCCACAGGAGGTCTCATCAATTTGGTCTCACAAGATTTGACCTCATGCCCACACTGGGTGCAAGGAGGACCCCCTCATTGGTGCATTGGGTTGCCCTATGGGCCGCCTGCGATTGGGTACAGATGAAGTGGAGCAGAGGGCAAGGCATAAAAGCTACATCACACCCATCCGATGTGCTTCGTCTCTCATTGCCATCTGCGTCTGACACTTCCTATCTGCTGCCCGAGTGTCCCCCTTCTGCCTGGCACCCATTTACCCAGAGTTGCTCACCCTATCCGCAATGTCTGCACACGAGATCCGCCTCACGAAAGAGGAGAAGCATCATCTCGAGTCTCTTCTCCCCACCTGGGGACACAAGTCCTGCGCCGAGAAGATGGACATCAAGAACAACATCATCACCAAATTCCTTTGGGACCGTGGCCAAGATGCAAATGATGGGTATGCTTGCGGTTTCATGCGTCAGGTAAGCTATTCCAGAATCCCTGCAATGCGTTGTCATAATGCGTCGGATAGAAAATCAATACATGGTTCACGAACAACATGGAAAGCAGTGAACCTCACCTCCCCAACAGCATCAAGACTTCTTGGAGTGCCCAGGCAGTCTTCAATGAGGTTGAGGCCAACCACATCCAAACCCGCATTGACGAGCTGATGCAGGAGTCTGCCAATGCTCGTCATCTAACATGTGTCAACAGTGCCCGCAAGGAATTATTTGAGGCTCTCAGCGACGAGGACAAGCAAGAATATGAGGAGCTGGCAGACAGGTGGACCGAGGAAGGACCGGACTGTCACCTTGTTGCCTGGTGAGTTCTTCATGAACTTGATGTAAGCCCGCTGACCAAACGGACTTCAAGCATTGCAGAAGAGCGGTCCCCAGGGTGGGTGCAAAACTGGACCATGACGATGTGGGACCAGTCTTGGTCCTTTGGCCTGTACGCATGGGTTTTTCTGGATACCGACAACCATATCACCCATGCATTGTAAGTCGTTTTCCATGGCGTGCCACACACAATTTCTTATCTGCGCAGTGTTTCCAAGATTCTTTGACACCTCCAGCGCATTGGGCACTGAGTCATAGATGGTCGGGCAGGACATGGACCATACCTGCTATGTGGCACTTGGTTACATAGAACATGTTGGGTGCCTCAGTGTCATCGTTGGGCAGCACTGTTGTAGCACAAAATTGATCTTTTTCATCACAGATATGACACCAGCCAGACGTTGGAGGGCCTCACCTGACGCAAATTTCTTGAAGAATATCCCGATGCACTGAGCTCTTTGCTGAGACTGTTAATCCAATATGCGGTGGCAGTTCTTGCTCCCGAAGACGACAACTTTGTGGACCCACCCCCTGCAACCAAGACTTTCTTACCAACCTTTGCGGAGGATGGGTTTCCCTTGCTGCCTACAGAAATTGACGGCAAGACCATTGTGAAGGTGTCCAACCATCAGAACTACCTGTACAGGTATCTCAAGGAAAGTTACGGTAAGGCAGTAGATGCTTTTGGGTCGGGCGGGGCTGACGGTCCAAGCAGCTCAGGCGTTGGGCCTGCCCAAAGGGTCCGGTGCAGATATCTCAGTACTGTGGTCAGTCATTAACCATCACCCAGAGAAGTTCTTTGCCCCCGGATCGATACAACCAGGTGTGGAGATACGGGAGCCACGTCACATCAGGTGCCCTCAACTGCTGCCACTATGGGATGAAATCATCCGCTGACAAACTCTCGTGGATGACCCCAGCCATCGCTTTCAATTTCTGTGCATGTACTCGATCCCTGAAGACAAATACGTGAGTGCACACTACGGCCACCCTATGACACCCAATGAGTTGAAAGAGGCTGGTCACAAGAAGAAGAAACATCTCCACACCCGGGTAGCTCCCACAGCCTGCAGCACGGAAGCAGGAACGTCTGAGGGTTTTGCAGCCGAAACTGGTTGGGCAGGCAATAAAGGTAAGGGTAAGGCCAAGAGGGCGGGGCCAGCCAAGTGGGCAGCTGGATGGGGCGGGTCAGATGACTCAAGTTCGGACAACGGTGACCAGTTCATTGGGGAGAACAACTCATCTGGAGAGGATCTGTCCAGGCTATCAGATGCGCTGCCGGACGTTGGCCTGTCACAGTGCAAGGTAAAGCCTTGCCCTGTTCGCCAGGTGGCAAAGGCCCCCGCCAGGAGGGTGTCGGGTGACACAGGTGCCCAACAGTCACCCAATGAGGTGGGTGGGGTGCTTGAAGCTGCAAATGCTGACCTTGGCGCTGCTGCTGTGGTCTGCTGCCCGCCTGCTGAGACTGATGCTGCAGAAGCCAAGGGTCAAGCACTGGTCTGGGTGACCACAGCTCAACCTCATGGACCGTTTGTGTTTTTGTGGGCCTTAAGTGAAGAGCCCAATTTCCAGGAGCTAGTTGCCTCTTGGTGTCACTTGGTGAGTCGTGCATGATCTGTCTCTGACCTTGGGCGATAACTGATGCTCCCAGTAAGCTGTGCAAGTGGTCACTGTTGCTAGATGGGCCAATCCGGCATTGGAATGGCTGGTGAGACACGTGTCGCTCCCTGCCGGAGGACGTTCACATCAAATGGGAGGTCTGGGAGCAACTAATGTGCTGGTTAGCTGATCACCCGCCAACTGCTACATCCTCAGCCAGCGAAGTGCAACAATGGCTGCTTCTTATGGATATGGCTATATGTGACGTCCACTAGGTGAATTCCATAGAGGACGGTACGCCGCAGCTGCCGGACGATTCTACCTGTGGGCCAGCACTGCACAGTTTCTGGACATCCCATCCATCCTCCTGCCCACGTGCCTGAGAGCTCACCAACCCGCCGCACCCACACCTGCGCATGGGTTTACCAAACAGCCTATCGGTTCTGGATCCGAGTTGACACAGGATGATGTGTCCAATGATGAAGTGCTGAAAGATCTGATGACCGAGGAACCCTCCAAGAGTGGCAAAAAGGTCAGAGGTGCGCTCAGTTCTTCTATCGGTATATTCTGACCCTGCTTGCAAGACTTCGAGGGGTGGGAAGGGGGGGCAGGGGCAAAAAGTGGGATGCGTGGGAGGGGTGCAACCAGAGGGCATGTCATGACGGCTGATGCAACGACAGCGGCTACCAGACCCACAGAGCCAATGACAGGAGGGCGTTGAGGAAGGGGTTGAGGCCGGCCTATTACTGGGGATAATGCACATGGCCCACTGGACAACGTGGGCCTACGTTGGTCCGCACGCGTTAAGAAAACTGATGGATGAGTACTGATGAAATCAATGTTGTTGTTAATCTTGTGATGATGTCACGCTGCTTCATAATACCTCATAATAAGATCATCATTAAGGCTATTCGAGGGGTGACAAAAAGTCCAACCAATAGACTTGTGCCTATGTTAATATTACAAAGAAACAGGTATTTACATATGTCAGTCAGTCAATCGCCATTTTGTCCTGATCAGGGTCACCCGCTTCCCCAAGCAGCTGTGCAAGATCCATGGACATGACCTCAGGGAAGAGGTCATGCCGGAGTGGTGGGTCCATGCTGGCCGACGCAGGTGGGGCAGGGGGCGGACCCATGCTGGCTGATGTGGGCAGACTGGGGAAAAACAGGGGGTGAGAAGGCTGGGGGGCCTCTGGCTCACTAGAGGCCCAGTCCGGATAACTACGCGACCTGACAGCGGGCGAGGAGGGCTCTAGGTTCTCCCTGATTGGGGTGCCAAGGGGCGGGCGGAGGCCTAGTCTCTCCTCCAGAACGTCCAGCCGGGCAGAGTGGGCAGAGAGGAGTGACCGGATCTGCTGCTGCCCTTCGTAGATGGTCCTGATGGCCTCCATGAGGTCGCAGTGCTGAGCCTCCTGCTGTGCGTGGAGAGACTGTAGGTTGGCGGGGGCAGAGGGATGTACGGGCCTTCTTGCCCGAGTATGCGCAGGTGAACTTCCATGGCTTCTGTGTGCACATGGAGCCTCTCGGCAAACAAAATGCAGGCTTGCTTGCGGACCTCCTCAACGATGGTGTTGATGATGCCCACCATAGATGATTCGACAGACAGGATCTGCAACCAATGCCCTGAAAAAAGTCAGTTCGGGAATGACCGGGTGAACGATGACAAAGGCGCTCACTGGTGTCAGAGGGAACACCCATACCTGATGCCTGTCCTGCTGGCGGCAACTTCACCTCTTCACCTGGGAGGGTGGAGAGATTGTGTGGGGCCTCTATGGGGGACTGGATGGGGGCAGGGGCGCATCGGGCAGGGGACCGGCGGGTGGCGGAGGGAGAAGCAGCATGGATGTGAGGGAGCTGGGATCAGCCTTGTTTGGGTCACCTTGCTTGCCAGGCTCTGGCCAGTTAGACCGTGCAGGGATCCGGATAGTGAGCATGGTTTCCCCACCACCTGCTTGCTCATCGGACTCATCTGCATCGCCCTCATGGTCGGTGTCGGGTGCAATGATCACGGCCCGATCGCCAGCCAATGTGCAACTGCGGCAACCTTCACCCGACAGCCGAGCATGGTTGTGGCCATCCTTCTACCATTGAGGGGGTTGGAAGGCCGCAGTAAACCCTGCAGGCATCCCTTCGTGCAGGTGGATGTCAGTTGGGTGGTGGAGCCAGTGTCAAAGGACCCAGCTAGAGGGGAGCACCGTGTGTTTCTGCAGGCAGACAAAGCTGCATTTTTTCTTGCTGGTGGTGCACTCACTGCACGAAGCACTGTGGGCGAGGTTGATCTTGCATTGCGCCTGCCGGTGGGCACAATCGCAGCATGAGACTGGCTAGTCAAAGTGTGAGTACACCGAGTGACCTAGAAACACTCTCGTGTGACTCACCGACAGTCCCCAGTAGTCAGGGAGTTCATTGGTTGCCATGTCTAGGTCATATGTGGTCAGATCAGGGGGAGGCTGTGGGCCAAAGGTCGAGTGTCTGCCCCAACCTCTTCGGCCGCTCGGCCGACCCCTGTCAACTTGCTTGCCCTTGTCGGGCCGTGGTTCATGGACATCCCTCTGGACCTGCTTGCCCTTGTCAGGCAGCAGTTCGTTGACATCCATGTCGTCTGACACGGTGAGATCTTGCAGGCCAGGCACATCTGCTTCAGATGGGGAGTCAGGCCATGGGGGCAGGGGGGCAGGCACAACAGGCTCAGGGTCAGGAGGGGGAGGATTGCTTGCAGCTGACATGCAATGAAAGGGAGATCAGAGGGTTAGCATGGCAGAAAACGTACCAGCCAGACTCCAAGTATTATCCCACAGTACGTGACTGTGGCCATCTTCAGTAACGAGGAGTGGATTGAGGTTCTCCAAATTGATGGGGCAATTTTGAGTGAGCGCTTGATTGTTCTCGTGGGCAACAACAACGGCGAAGGGAGGACAGAGAACAGGTGTGTGAAGACTGGCCACAAGCTGGATGAGCTCAGCGACCAGGGGTTGAAACTTTCACTGCCAGGCACGGTGGAGTGGGGAGTCACGTAGCAGCCGTTCCAGCCAGGATTGATGCAGCCAAGGGCAGAGCTCCCAGATGCAGTCCCAGGTTTGATGGGGGTGAGAGACATGCTGAAGCAGAGGAGTACAATGAATGAGGTAGTGGAGCGGCTGGAATAAGGCTGAAAGCTGCAGTTGGTGGTTTTTTTGGGGTTTGAGGATGGGCAACAAGCAGAGACATGCCCAGAACAGAGGGATGGCGAAGGGTGGATTGACAGCACCTGACCTGCTGTGCGTGTTGGGAGTAGAAGCACCCAGAATGGCTGCAATGGCTATTTAATGGGAAACAGCACCTCCATAGTGAGAAATATGGCTCAGGGACAAGTGAGGATCAATGTGGTGATGGATCCTGCCCAATTCTGGTCCGGGTCTGGCCACCTGACAGCCTGAAGGACCAATGGGTGGCCCACCTCTGACGGGCCCGCATCAGACAGAGAAGCTGAGCTCTTCTTACCCAGTGAGCTGAGTCACTAACATAGTGGGAAAAAGAAGATTGTGTTACTAGCAGGAACACTGCTATAGTGAGACTTGCTTGATGATCAATGGACAGGCCGACAACAATCAGAGAAGCGCCTATCTTCTCACCCGAAAATTTCTGTGATTAAGGGGGAACTTCCCCCACATGCCCCCCATGCGACAAAGCAGGTGAGTCAAAATTGTGTGACTAGTAGGAACAGTTCTATGGCAACAGTGTATGGTTGTGTGAGCATCGTCAGATGCAATTGTAACTACCATCATGCATGGTGCCCAAATCTGATGTGGGTCTTGCCACCCAAAGCGCTGAGTGACTGACAGGTGGCCAGTGCCTAGGCTGCCCGCATTGGGCAAAGGAGCACCGGCACTGCATGCCAGTGCAGGCTTTCCTCATACTTCCCCAAGGACCGCACAACAAAATAGGAAGATGCAGGTCTGCAAATGTAAAGTCTTGCATTTGCTGAAAGGCACTAAAAGGCCATCATAGACTCCCAAACATTGACCGCCTGTGTGACCAGGCTTATGATGAGTTTGCCATGGATGACACATCATGATCTTTCTCTCCTTTCATTCTGATCCCAGGGCTGTTGGACATCCCTGAGCCGACACAGGAGCTCCCTATAGATGGTAAGTACCGGATACCAGACTGCAGGTACTGGTGGAGGCTGACTGGTGTGGGTTTGAAGGTGCCCGCCATGGACCTTCTAATCATCAGGTGGCAGTGATGGGTGCGGGACACCTGATACCCATTGGCCTGCCATTATGATCCCCCTCCCCTCTACTCCCTGTAACCTGCCTGACACCCATTGGCCTGATGTCACTAGTCCCCTCCCCTCTGCATTGTGCATCCCCAGTCCAACGCCCGACACCCATGGAATCATGTTCACGGTTCCTGACCCCCCTGCTTCCCATCCCTCGACCAGGTGACCCCACACCAATCCTTCCGTGATCGCCAACCGTCCCACCTCTGCATCCTACGGGCCGAGTGGGACTGCCAAAACCCTTGGGACCACCATCACTTTCCCCGTGCCCTCTGGTGCCTCACTCCTGAGTGCGAGACCCAATGCCCAGGCAACCGCTGTCACCATCTCCTTCACCTTTGCTTCCTAAATCCCGAGTAGGACATCTGACGCCCATAGTACCACATTCGCCATCTCCTGCACCTCTACTGCCTAAGTCCCAAGTACTGCACCCGGCACCCACACATTCACTGTCACCATCTCTGTCGCCTTTGCTGCCTAAATTGCAAATACAACACCCAATGCCCATGCTACTGCATTCACCATCTCCCGCACCTCTACTGCTGGTGGGTATGGGCCTGCCACCTGACATCTCCCATGCACCCAACGGGCATTCGTTCGGATCACCCAGACTGGGACGTGGGTCCCACCCCCCTGGCATAACCAACACTAACGACATTCGTCTCAGTGGACCTGCGTGCTTCAGTTGAGTATCCCAACTATTGGGCCAAGTTCGCTGTGAAAGAAGAAGCAGAAGATGATCTGGGAGAGGCCGTACAAACATGGCGGAGGAATTACCGAAGACAACGTGAAAGGGAGATAGAACACCGGCACGAGGCTGGCGATGAGATAGATGTTGGGGAGGAAACAGCCGAGATGCAAGCCTGGAGTGAAATAGAAGACTGCTGTGACACTATTCAGGCACATACGCCTGGACAGGGTGGTATGACATGGATGGCATACAATGACTTACTGTTAGATACTGTAGCGAAGATAGACTAGTTACCAGTCAGCCATTCATACCTTTGGCAAAAGTAGCTCATGACACGTCTCTATAAAGTGCACCCGAAAGGTACCAAACTAGATCTCACACAGCCACCACCCGCAACATGAACTCCACCAACCCGCCCGCTCCCTGCCCCTTGGCTTCAAATCCAGCTGAAATACATCTTGTCACCGTTCTTGAGATGAATATATGCACGTGGAAAATTGGGCAGGCCATTCTGGCGTATCCGGGTCAAGCTGATGATCTGTGCAACAAACATTTTGCGCATGGGATAGCTAGAGAATTGGTAAGTGCATGTGCCAAAGGGCGAGTAGATTTGTCTAATTCAGACCCAGTGGGGAGCTATTAGCAGTATGGGGATTGCATCATCGCTTGCCCAGGTCGAAGACACTGCAAGAGGTCTGCCCACCCTTCCGGGTTTGGTGGCAGCAATCTTGAAGCAGGTGATGTGGGTTGGCATGTGGATCCATGTGAACATGCTGGATATCAACAAATCGGGACTGCTACCCCTGATAGAGCTGCTGTCTTCACCACCTGATGCTCGACTGGTAGGTGAAAAGTGGTGGACATGGCATGGCCGCAACGTGACTGGGATGCCCACCCGGACATCACACATTGATGGTTGATTGAACCCGCGTAGGAGGATGGGCTGTCCCGGGTCAAATCAACCCCGAACCTGTTGTACACGACTCTAGCAGTACCCCTAGCTATTCCTACCTAATACAGTATGAATGACCTCCTTCCCATAGGAGTAGTCAGAGCAGGGCACGTGAGGGGGTCCTCGGCATATGCCGACAGGCTTCCTGTGCTATGTCATCCCATCACGTGCGCCCTCTGGGTGTCCCGCCCTCAGCAGCTTTGGCACACGCCCGCTTTGCCATCAGAAACCCGCCCCTGCCCCAGCTGCCTCCAACAACTCGCTCAACATCTCCCCCTTAGCTCAGCTGACCTATCGACTCTGTTCTTCTTGTATTGTAGGTTGTTCTCCACGCTGAGTCCCTAGGCAGATGCAACAGACACAATGGACACAAGTGTCTGCTGTGTTGAAGGTATCCAGCCGATGAGATTAGATTAGATAAATCTGTAATTGAACGTCTGTGTCATAGATATGACCACACCATGTGTGCGGGCTGCAGAGCGGCTAGATCTGTTGTCTCCCACCCACATGCCACCCGCCACCCGCCACCCGCCACCTCGCACGCCCTCCCACCACTACATATGCTACCTTCGCTTCACTCCAACTTCAAGCCTCTGCACTTCCGCTGCTCTGTCGTTGTCTGCATCCAGGAGTACTTGTGCGATGGACGGTCTGAGGGGATCGGTTGACGCCAAGGGATGAGGAGAACTGGTCCCTGGGTATGTTCCCTTGGCATCAATCATCCAGTGGCTAATATCCTGCGCAGCACCTCCCAGCTCCCGCACCTGCTTACCCAAAGTCCAATGTGCCCTTTGCTGTTGGTGTCATAGAGAACTATATGGAGATATGTCAACCTTTCAAATGTCATATATATTTACTGCTGACATCAGATTGGCTGCTACATCATAGAGAGGGGACATTGTGTTCGGTCCCAATGACCATATGGCTGAGGTGATGGGGACGAGCTGGCTGTGATTAAGTGGCCAGATCTCATCAATACCAGGAACGTACGCACATTTCATTCATGCACACCTGATACTCATTCTGACATAAAAGTGTTAGATTTGTGCTGCACCACTGTCATCAGAAATATGTTGTACACACATGTCCTTGATAGCTGTATCAATGTCATCGATTACACTGCCTTGATGCAAATAAAACAGTGATAATGTCTGGGTCCGAGGTGACACAAACACCATGACATGCAGTGGAATCTCGCGTTGAGTGCACGTCATCCACCCCGATCATTCTGCTCTCACTGCTGGTAGCTCACGCATGGGCCATGTACCTGTTATCGGTAAGACCTATGGAGTTCAAGCACTGAATCAACGACGTCGCGAGACGCAGGATCAGTTGAAGAAGATGGAAAGTTGTATGTACATCTACAATGATACTAGCAATGTATTGTATTAACTAGGTATCGCACAGTACTCGGCCGTCAGAGCTGGAATGACTTGGCTGATCTTTGCCACAAGGAACATCCACAATATGAAGATGATCAGGACATCAATATGGACTTGGGCGTGGCTATGGAAGATGACGATGACGACACATGGGAAGATGTTGCAGATCCTGAGGAAGAGTCCCTTGTCTATGTGATCTGTGACATTCTAGGCACTCAGTACGTAAAGGTGTTCACGTTCACATGTTATCCATCTTACTGATGGCACTTGCATGTTTCCAGTGCAACAACAACAAAGCGGAAGGATGCGCGGACATGGAAGCAACATCTAGAGAATCAAGATACTGCTTGGAGGAACACCATCCCACAGATTGTGGATGCTTACCTACAGTGGTGATATGGCAGTCCTACCCCGGTTGACCCCGATGTCGTTCCCACTACAACCGAGATTGACGTCCTCAATATCTACAGCACTGCAACATCCACTCATATCCCTCGGTCTGACAAATCTTTAAGGCCCTGGTCGGCTGCACGGGATCTCGGACGTGGATACAGCCAAAATGATGGATATGGATTATGCCGTAGTTAAGCGCTGGGATTTGGGAAATCAGATCCGGAAAACTGTTCAGTGGACACTGCGGAGACACAGATCCACGGTCATGCTGGACGGCCGTGCATTGTCCGCCGTTCCTTATGTCGGAAATTTCCGGGGGCCATCTCGGCATCCCGACGACCTTCGCATCCGGATGCAGTTACTAGCTGGTCACTGCCTGTATGTTCTGGCTTAGTGATACCTCTAAAACATCCTATAGTACTGCTCGACTACGCTATGTAATTTCTACCCCAAAACTTCCGGCGGAGCATTGTCAGGAGGAGGCAGAAGACGGGCGCTTAACGGCGGTTCCTCCAGATGCTTGTGGGAAAGTTCCGACATTTCCCCGCTCTTTATAGTGCCATGACCAAGGCGAGCACCGGCGCTTGACTCATGAGATCTGGGGTTAGGGTGGGTGGTGGTGGCTGCCACTGCTGCAATGGTTGAGATGAGAGCTGCTGAGCGTATGGAGTGTTGCAGAGAAGCTTTCGCAGCAGATATTTTGCCTGCAGTGGTGCTAGAGGCGATTTGTGTCATGGCGGGAGGGCACAAAGAGTGGAATGCACATCCAGCACGCATTTTGTGACTATTTGTTACACTATGTGACTAAGTGTTACACAACTCGTCAAATCCGCATGCTTGGATCTCTGCCTTTTCGGGGACCTCGGCCCATATCCATATCCACGCGGATTTTGAGATCCCGTGCAGCCGACCAGGGCCTAACAGAGGATCTCGTTTCCGCTGGGTACCTGGGGACAAGTCCACTCTTCCTGTCGCTCGCAATCTCATTCAAGACTCTGGAGCTATTCCAATGCTTGAAGTTATTCAAGCCTTCTTTCAGCACAGAAGCATTCACAAAGCTACTGTGCTACCTGTACTATGTATGTTGAGCATCTCACACTGACATGCACTTGCCGCTCACAGCCAATCAGGTCCCATACCGCCGGCATTATCGCACAGCAATCTCGGATGCATTTGATATCTATTTGATTATCTTACGCGATGTCTTACAACAAATCATGAATGTTTTGGGATGCGGAACATCGGACTGGAGGGCACAAAATGCGTGTCTGGCATGTAATTACCACGTGTGTTCTCATCTCTTTGTTGTACCTGGTTTGGCCTAATGATGACTCAGCTCGAGGGAGAAGAGGCTCTTGTATTCGATTGACTGGTGTGCATGGATGGCAAGGACCTATTGAAATGTGTGGCAAAGTCCAGTGGTCGCGAAGTGGCAGACACTTGTGAATTTGAAGATCACGATTACTTCCTAACACGTGCCTTCGTCAACTCCTTCACACACAAGGTCAAGGCACGCCAACAACCACGGAAGCCAGAGCTTCGGACAGATGAGCGCGAGTCTGATGCGCGTACTGACCACGACAGCAACGATGGTTACCCAGACAACAATGAAGGCGACCCAACGGACAGCGCGCCCATCAATGGGTCCTGTGCATCACACTGGAAGGCCGCAGCTGCAGATGAGAAGAAGAGAATGTGGCCTATCTACGACGAGACGGGGATCTTTGCCAGCGCTTGCCAACATGGACTCATTCTGTGAATAGCCGATATGATCCGCAGCGGGGAGATGTACATATCCTGCCTGGATATCATGCCCAACCAACATAGCATCCTAGGGCAAAGTATGCAATTGCAATGGCAGCAAAATCCTGCCGAACACTGCCGGGCAAGAACATGCATGGCTACGACATCGGTTGCGAGTTCTCAGGAACTCTACACCACAGCTCCGTTGGCACGGAGTTCTTCAAGACCGGCTCGCGATTCTGTGTCAACACTTTTCATGGGTATTCACACTCTTATGATTGCCAGGTCAATCACCATTCTAACTGTATCTCGGGCATGGGGCTTGAAGATCTCGAAACCATGGAGCGCATCTTCAGCTCCTCCAACCAGCTTGCCCCCGTTACTTGCTATGCCTCTCCACACCACCGTCATGCACTCATCACGCTCTTCTTCGATCATTGGGATCAGGAGCGGTACACCAGCATTTCCGAGATGCTGTACATCAATTACCGCCAAGCGCTAGAGATCATAAGCAAAAAGACACTGGCGTTGCAGGAGGCGCTGGAGGTGCTGGAGATTTTGGCCGAGAGTCTGGAGGTGTATGAGCGCGAGGAACGTGACTACTTTGTCAATTTGAAGGATGAAGATCCGGCGGACCTCAGGGAAATCGTCTATGTCAAGGCACTCCAGAAGTATTGGGATGCACAGCAAGTCTTAATGTACCTTGAATTGTCTGGTTCGGTGCTAACTACTATGTCCACTAGGGAGGAATTGAAGAATATCTCTCATCAATACTACAGCCGCCTCGCCCGAGCTGCAGAGTGGAGCACTGCCAATCAAGATGGCAGTGTGCCATTGGTGTTCCTGACCCCCCACTCCGGCCCTACGGACTACAATCAGGCACTGTCTGTGACGTGGAAGCCCAAGACTAGCCAACGCGTACTGGAGGAAAAGGTAGAGTGCTTGGGAGCCGACATCATCACCATTGAAGGGGCCTTGGGATTCAAATGGCGATGGCAGTGTATGGATGCAGGCTTTCAACATGCGCTGGATTACATGGCAACACGGAAGTATCATCAGGCACTGGGAAAGCTCCAGCGGCTCGTGGTCCAGCGGCTCTTTGAATTGCATAAGTTGAATATTGCGCAGACAGGTAACCCACTGTCTATGCGATGTTCAAAAGGTTATTGCTTACTAGGTCAATTGTCTAGGTTACAAAGCACAAACGCACATAGCAAAGAGCCTCCAGCGACGCTGCGCAGCTCTCCATAATGCGGTCAAGTCATATAACGAAGCTGCTCTCGCTTTGAATCCACCTCGTGAAACCCTCGACTGGACGACCACTTCGAACTACAGCTTCCTTGAAGAGTTTGCGCTACTTCAAGACACCCACAAGGATATCCGCGACAAACTGTGGGCAAAACTGGCAGTGTGCCGAACTGATGCAACTTGCACAGCATGTTCGGCGCGCTCACGAAGAGATCAAGAACGCCAATTGTGAGGCTTGTCACATGCACACATCCATTTGCGACGAAGAGATTCTCTTTCGCACAGTCCTCGAGGATCTCAAAAAGCAAGGCGCACACCATCTCTATGGCACAGTGGCAGAGTTCTGGCGACATAGACGTGCAGCCAATGCCTGCAACATGGCGTACCTTGAGGCCATCTATTCGCTTCCGGGGTTCTCAGGCAACCCAAAGCCTGGTAATCGTAAGGGCGCATCCCTTCCCGCACTACCATATCAAGCACATTTAGATGACCTTGCGGGTGATGAGACAGCGGCCATACAGCAGGGTGAATCAATAGAGGGGTGATTGGGCGAGGATGACCAGACAAATGAGGAAATCATAGCGATCATGGACTATATAGCAGGTTTGACTGTATAAACATTCTCGTACACTTGACATCGAGTTCAGTATGATATATTCAAGTCTCTCGGGGATACGTTCGAGACTGTGGTTGCAAAGCTCACAGCTTGATAGTTGTGTGACATCTATTTGTTCACCGATGCAACTGTCAGGCCCGGGAAACTGTCTTGCACAACTTGAAGCAGCGAGCGTGACGTCCAATACAAACACACATGAAGTAGAATCCAATCACTTCAATATAACTGAGTAGCTTATTCATAGTGAACTTTTGAGAAACGCAATTACATTGAGCTGGAGAGCATAGATTTCGACGTGCGTACATGTCCAAGCCACAGGTTTCATGAAAGCAGTATTGTGCATTCCTTGAACATGCCACCCGACATTGACCTCATCCACATAGCCTTATTAATACTACAAAATATATATCGTTCGAAAGCTACAGATGACCACTTTCACCTTAGAGCAGTCGCGAGTCTGTCGGACCAATGTGCCAACACACAGAACTGAAATACTCTAATTGTGGCGCTGCACTTGCAGGTTCACATAGGCGCTAAAGCCCATCCTGCTTCTCTTTTGCACACCTTCAACCTCCTCCTAGCCCTCAGCCCCTGCACGCATGACTGAATTTCACAAGACGTACTATGTTGTACTCGGCGGGGAATCTCATGGCATCAAGGAATGTTGGTAAGTCATGCTATTCTCTATCTAGTACCAAACTGACCCTTGGTATTCGCATGTAGCCCTGCTGGCATATCATGGGGATACGACAAACTTCTCCCTCAGATCATCATTACCCCGAGCCGCAAAGATGCTGAGAAGATCTACATGCTACAAGAGAAGATTGTTGGACTCGTCAAGCCCGGCGACATGCACACCCTTGTTTACATGCTCCAAGAGTGGGTAGCGGGGCCGTTGATGCTCACGTATGCCCATCCGATGTGGGCAATTAGGGATGGCATGGACCCAGGATTGTATCTTGGTTATGACTGGTACGTATGCACCCCTTTCTATCTTAAAGTGTACCACTGATTTTTGGATTCAAGGTGGTCGATCTCTTACAACCTCAAGCCCCCGCCGAAGAGCAAGAACTATTCGCCCAGTTGGAAGAAATTTGACGACGGCGACATCTACAATGTGCTGGTGTGGCTCTTCAAGAGGGGTAACTACAATCTTCCTTTGAGCCCGGCTGCTGCACGTTACCCTATGCCTCTGAACTACAAGAAACTCCGGTTCGACCTGCCTGAAAACAACGACCTTGAACATAAGGAATCACCACCGCCATCTCTTCCATCGCCGTCTCTGCCATCGCCCTCTCCGCTGCCCCCGCCCACTGAGCCCGTCGCCGCCACCTTCTATAATCCTTCAGCAGAGAAGGCCTCATCTCGAGCTCCGAGTCCAGTCAAGTTGCCACGAGCCACCACCAAGGTGCGTGCGCGCCCGTTCCTACCTAGTGACTTTGATAGTGATTGCAACGGCACCGAGCCGTTCCCTGGTAAGAGACTTATATTGCTCTTATCGTTGTCACTTACGCTTACTTCATGCACAGTCTTCGTGCCTCTCACCGCGCCATCTTTACCAGCCAACTTATCATCTCGATCAACAAGCCCCTTCAAATCCAGTGGTGCTGCAAGTTCAGATGTACACATGCAGAGAAACAGGGCCCTCGCATCAATGGCTACGGCCTCGGTGACAGCACCAGAGGTTGTGCCGGGGAATTTGTCTGACGGTAAGCACACATCACTTGTATAGATAATGTTCTACTAGTGGACTTATATTTCCAAGCCAATCCGATGCTCGCAGTTTTGCATCAGATTGTCCGCATGCTGATGACCATGGGCTCCGATTCCCGGTACCCGGCAGTTAATTTTGGACCCTATTTCGACAACCTCTTCGTGAGCAATGGCTATGATGCCCGCAACATCCTCCTCCTCCTCCAAGCTCGTGTTCATGCCAATAGTGTTGAGTCATTCACTCACCATGTTGGTCTTCTGTTGGGATGGCCTACATGTGATGCTGCAATGCTTTGGAATAATATGGAGCTGCCTGATATTAGTTACTTGGATTTGTAACCACCATGTTTTTGATTGTACCATCACACAATATTACTGTCCCTTTTTGTTTGTTCCCGTGCAAATAATATTTGTTGAAGCATTATGGCACCATCTGACTGCCCTCCCACCACGCTATGGCTACCACCAAGACTCCTAAGCAAAAAGTGGTTGTCCACCGTGTCAAGAGCACATCCCGCACACAAAGCAAACATGTCCGCTTCCCATGGAGGACTCGCAAACACCGCTGCAAGGACCTAACCGAACAGCAGAAGAAGGACCTCAAGGAGGCACGGGAGAAAAAGAAGAACGATCTGCGCAACGTGCTCGTGAACGCGCACAACGTGATCTGGGACCTCGCCCTCCAGATGGAGAAGACGTTTGGAGGACATAAGCCGAGGTACTATTTCCATCTCATACTTCAGAACGTCCTCAGCATCAAGAAGGGGCCCCGCAAGCTCACGCTATGGAACGCATATGTGAGCATCCAGTTGAAGGAATTGAATAAAGGTCAGTCTCTTAGTATGGTAATATTTCATACATTCATGTCTGTCAGATCCCAACGTCATGGAGATTCAGCGTGTGAACTTGGGCCCAGCAATCAAGCGGATTTCCCAGAGTTGGAATGCCATGACCCCACAGGAACAGGAGGCCATTGCTGGTGAGGAGCTCCAAAGGCTGATTGAGCATCATCAGAGCAAGATATTCGGGGTCCATAACATACAGCAAACTGCATGTAATGACACCCATGGTGTCCTCACTAGCATATCACGTCAGGTGTGTCACTACACTCTTCGGGTCCTGGCTGGGTACTGACACCTTTCTCACAGCTCCAGGAACTCCACGGCCGAACCGGGAACGAGTTCCTACTGTTTGCGGTGAGGGTGGAGCTCAAGGACACGAATCCGCGCTTTGTGTTCTACACGGGCGAGCACATTGCCGACTATATGAAGAACATAACCAAGGAGTCAGTGGAGGACACGTGTGTTAGGCTTGAGGCTTATTCAATTCTCAGTCAAGACGGTATGTGTCATTGGCATTTATTTTACTGTTCGGCTCCATTCAAGAAGGTTCACACCAGGTGTAACATGCACCATCCGCCAAGAGGTGACTTTACTCAAAGCTGCCATCAAGGATATCATAAACAAGTGCCTCCGTACGCTTCTATCTTTTCCGCTTGCCGCCTGTGGCTATGGACATCCAGCTAACAATGCAGCAGAGGAAACATCTTTGCGCGGGAACATCCCGAAGATGTTTTACATCAACTTCGAAGATCATATCACCACCCGCTTCGGACTCGTCCTTGAGAATTGGCCGCTCAAGAAGTTCGCAGCGCCGGGCTCGCTCTCACGCATCGAGCTGGAGGTACTCCTCAATGCCTGGCAGAATGGGGTGATGCGCTTCCATGACTTGACAGATGATGAATGGAAGGAATGGATGGAGGCGTACCGGGCAGGAAGAGCAACTGCTCTTGTCACCTCGCAGTACACCCTGGGAACGCACATAGGAGCTGTGCCACTGCCCACGACGGACTCTGCGCCCGAGTCGGAGGTGCGCATCACACCAGAGTCAATGCCCGCACCTGTTCCAATGCTCATGCCTGTCCTCAAGTCGATGCCTGCCATGCCCACGTCCCACGCCACACCCGAGTTGCCTATGTCAACACCTGCATCTGACTTGACCCCCACACCTCCCACACCTACTATTGGGCGGAAGCGTGCTTTCAACTTTATCAACGCCATCACCAATGTAGATGGCACTGGCCTTGTTGTCCCCAAGTGCGCCCGCAAGGCACGTGCTCAGAAGATGACGGCCACGGGTGATAGCTCATCGTCGACATCTGCGCCAGCAAAGCCAAAGCCAAAGCCCCGCAGGAAGAAGGCATCGGTAGAGAACACTCCTCCTACCTAGCACCACCATATTTGCCTATACTCATTCAATTTGTGTTGCAATTGCTCATTTTGCACTTGGATTGCATTCTCGACATTATGAGTTGTTGGAAACGTTATGGATTGTCGGAGACCAAGTATTAAGTACATTGTTACACCGTAGTCTTATGAAAAGGAGTGTGTCAATGACTAAGTATTCCCCTCCTCTCCGCAAGTTCCAGGTTTGATATGACAAAGTGTGATACATTGGAACATCACGATGAAAAGTGATGGTTCTGCCAGAATTCCAGATAAGATGCTGTGAAGTTGACACGTCACTTACCAAACAAATAACCCCCTCTCTATGATGTAGCAGCCAATCCAATGTCAGCAGTGAGTATATATGACATTTGAAAGGCTGACGTACCTCTGTATAGTTCTCTATGACACCAACAGCAAAGGGCACATTGGACTTTGGGTAAGCAGGTGCGGGAGCTGGGAGGTGCTGTGCAGGATATTAGCCATTGGATGATTGATGCCAAGGGAACATACCCAGGGGCCAGTTCTCCTCGTCCGCTGTTGACCGATCCCCTCAGACCGTCCATCGCACAAATACTCCCGGTTGCAGACAATGACAGAGCGGCAGGGTCAAGAGGGTCAAAGTCAGAGTGAAGTGAGGGTAGCGTAGTGGCGGGAGGGCATGCGAGGTGGCGGGTGGCAGTGGCTGGAGGACAAGCGAGGCTGCGCGGCACATGGTGTGCTCGTATCTATGACACAGATGATCATTCGGAGGTCTATCTGATCTAATCTTATCGACTGGATACCTTCGACACCGATGCTTGTGGGCGTTGTGTCTGTTGCATCTGCCTAGGGGCTCAGCATAGAGAATAACCTACAGTCAGAAGAAGATCGGAGTCAGTAGGACAGCTGAGCTAAGGGAGGGACGTTGAGCTTGTTGTTGGCAACCTGGGCGCACGCAGAATCTGCCGAGGGCAGGACATGCGGAGGGCGTGCGCGATGGGATGACGTAGCACGGGGAGCCCGTCGGCATATGCTGGGGACCCGCCCATGGTGGCATGGACATCTGTAGCTGTTACATCCACCTAGTTGCCATCGTACTCAGCGCCTGATATGACCTACAAATGCAAGAAAAACAGAGTCAATACGCCACGGGACAGCTGAGCTGAGGGGGAACAGTGAGCTCATCGTCAGAGACAGCGGCGGCAGGTGTCTGATGGGGCGCTTGACAGCAAGCGGGCGCGTGCCGAAGCTGCCAAGGGCGGGACATGCGGAGGGCACGCGTGATGGGATGACATAGCATGGGAAGCCTGTCGGCATATGCCGGGGACCCCCTCACGCACCATGCTCTGAATACTCCTATGGGAAGGAGGTCATTCATACTGTATTAGGTAGAAATAACTAGGGATACTGCTAGAGTCGTGTACAATGGGTTTGGGGTTGATTTGACCTGGGACAGCCCCCCCCCCCTACGCGGGTTTAATCAACCATCAATGTGTGATGTCCGGGTGGGGTTGCCTTTCTGGTGGCATGCCCCAACCAAGGCAGTAGTAAGCACATGAAATGACTACCTAACAAAGTCTCCAGCTGATATGCACTGTTGGTGGTAGGACCGTCCGGCTCCACAGTTTGTCTCAGAGGTCAGGGGTGTGGATATATACGTGGACCATATAGCAAAACTAGCAGAAACAATGAGGACAAGTGCAGGAAACACTGGCAGAAGTTGAGAATGAGTGATGGGAGATTTGATTATCATATAAAGGAAATTGTTATGTCGTGACCTCTGTGAAGCACATACGGGCTATCTGTTGTGTTGTTTGTGGGTCTTAGCGGACCAACCGCCAGGCAGCAGTGCTGCTGGGGGCGGGAATGCGTACCCGACCAACTCATTATGCAAAACAGGGCTTGCAACTAGTGATTACTGCAAATGGCCTGCAACAAAAGAGATGTTTCCACCTACGGCATATTGCCTCGTACTACTACAGTATTACAATACAAAGCCTGCTCTGTGCATCCAAACGGAGTGCATGGGCGGCACTGGTCGATCAGCATGTGCCCCCACGTGCAAAAGGTCTCTTCTCAATTGGGTCACCTGCCAGATTTGCCCACCCGACGACCCTCTGGATCCCAGCACCCGACCCACCCGATGTGAGGGGTTGAGGAGCCTCTGGGGCAATATTGCACGAGTGTCAGCAGGTGCAGAATCCAGCCTTACGGGGAGAAACGGGACATAGTGGGGCGGAAGAAAGATAGTTGTGCATAGCAACAGTGTAATCGACTACAGAAAATAAGTGGGTGGCAAGGGAGCATCAACAAAATGAGGAGGTGTGGCCTATTATGTGCAATATAGGGAATCAAACAATCAGTCAAACACTTAGCCCCTATGGCATATTGCCTCGTAATAACACAATGCGACATTTTCTTTGTGTACCTGATTGCAGCGCCTAGGCGCTGTGGTTGCCTTCCTGATCGGCATGTTGGACCGGGGAATACCCCATCCTGATTGGGGCACGCACATGCCAAAGTCACCCCTCCAATCCGAGTGCAGATGCGGTCGGGTTACCCACCCGATCCAGCTGCCAAACCACCCAACCCCCTCGCCCGATCTGACCACTCAGCCAGAAGAGCACCCCTGCCAGTAGGAGGGACTGAGCAGCCTCTGGGGCAACATTGCAGGTCACTCACCAGGCACGAGTGTCAGTAGGTGAAGCATCTGGATCCACAGGAAAAACAGGACTTACACGGTGTGCCCAGCACACGCGGAGTCCATGGGGGTGTGTGAGGGACAGTGTAATCTACGGGAGTGAATAATGCACAGCCATGAGGGCAAGGGTGCTTCGACAAAAGAGATTCTCACCTTTATAATTGCAATACAGGGAATCAAACCCCAGCGTTGACCACCATGCCCACAATCATTCAAACACTTAGCCCCTACAGCATATCGCCTTATAATGGCACAGTACAAACCTTTTTATGTGTACCCGATTGGAGTGCCTGGGCAACACGTTTGCCTGCCCAATCAGCGTGTTGGACTGGGGAATACCCCATCCAGATCGGGGAGGCCATGTGCCAAGGCCACCGCCCTGATCAGAGAACACGGGTGGCCGGGTCACCCTCCTGATCCAACTACCCGACCAGACGAGTCCTCCACCGGATCCACCTGCTCAAGCGTGCGGGGTGCGAGCCCAATTGGCCCATGTGAGCGGACAATACACATGCACCTTGGGACCCTGTTTTGATGATTATGCAGTATGCTTTGCCTTGCTGGTATGTCATCCCGTACTCAGATCAAAGGCACAGTCAACCTGTACCATCCCAATTTGCAGTGGGCGCGGTGCTCACCAAGATAGCAGACCCAGTCCGGGAGGTGGGTGCACCTGCTCAAGCGGTAGCCCCACACTAGGTCAACCGAGGGTCATCAGCAGTTCTCCCCATGCTCCTACTTACTCCGGCCAATAGCCCAACACATCCCCCCCATAGCCTGGCCCATCATCAGAATGTACGATGAGAGGCCCGGGTCCCCCTCCTTCAAGGATCCCCTACCCTGGTCTATGGAACCATGCTAACCTCATTGTCACGCGGCCGTGTCAGCCAATAGCAACCCCCGGTGCAGCCACTGGGTAGACATGTATTCCTGGTGAAAAACCTTACCATAACACTACTGTACCACTGACCGCCTCAATTCCTGTGCTACTGACCATCCCCAATGCACTTGCCTGCCGTCCCCTGATCGGCCCAATTGCCCCCACATGCCCACCCATGCCGATCGGGCCTTGCCACTCAGCCCAATCATCAGCCCGATCGGGCCAGTCAGCTGGCGGTTAGTCAACCTGATTGGTACAGTTACTAGGGTAATGTATCTGAATGGGTCGCCGCCTTCCCTGGGATGTCCTTCTGTGCTGGCAAGACATGGCCTCCCTCCCAATCTTCTGTGGCCCCATTCTGATTGAAGCCATGGGATTATGCGATGTTGCCAATGCCTTCATCTCTTTTAAGGTCCTCCTGACTGCCATCCACACCGACTCATGTCCGAATGGTCTCCACCACTGGCTCTCTGCCAGAATCAAGACAATCTCCTCTGGTGAGCAGAACCTCTCACCGTCTACAAGGCACTCAAGCCATGCCGCTTCACCTGGTACCGGTGCCCAGAATGCAAGAAGCGGATCTAGCTAATCTGCAAATGGTGCAGTAAGTGCTTCCCTGTCTCTATCTTCCCTTCCCCACTCCTCTATCTTCTGTCCGCTTGTGGTGGATATTGGCTGCTCACATCGTAGATCCTTTGTTCCAATCCAGTCCACACCATCCAGTGCAAGCTAGCTCCACCCTTAGTCTGATATGCGCTCACATTGCACACCTGCCACTGTCTGGGACACCTAGACACCAAGTGGCTGCTCTCTTCCAACATTGACGCACACCCTCTAACACGCTTGCTTGCAAGCTGTCTCAGCTCACAGCTTGATGATAGCCTTCAAAACACCTGCCCGCCATTGCGCCATTGCTGGAACCACCCACCCACCCACTCTGTAGCAGCATCCACACTGACCTCACCCACTGCCTGTGCGCACCCTGCGCATGTTGAACTTCCGGACTACCGGCTGTGCTCGGACCGGAGTTGTGTACACTTGTTTATGGTCATATGATTAGATAGGCTGTGTTCCTACTTACCATTTATGGTTTTCTTTGTTCTCCTACTGTACTTTCCCATGACCATATGGTTACTGTGCATTCCTGTGCGTACCAGAGCGTTCTACACTGCACCGGACTCTTCTAGACCTTATGTCTGACTCATGCTATGACTGTATCTGACTCATACACCGATACGGACTCTGACTCATCGTCTTATGGCTACATGTGACTGCTTTATTTGCTGACTCATGGACTCATCCCTCATGTATATAAGCAGTCCCTTCTTCGCCTCTGCTCTTCAGTCGTTCACTCACTGACTGAAGAGTAAGTCTCTTACATACATATGCTCTATTACCTCTTACTGACTTAGTACTTGTAGTCTCTCTTTGTTGTGACTTACAGGTACTTCACTATGCAATATAGTCATTCGCTCACTGACTGAAGATCTCTCTTTGTTGTGACTTACAGTCGCTCCTCGCCTTACAGGTTCAGAGTTCATCAAAAGCCTTTTCAGTAATAGTGCGGTTCCAGCGCTCAGCATGTCCATTCTGTTGAGGCGAACCTGGTAGAGTCTTCTGGTGCTCGATACCGTGTGAATGAAGAAGTGTAGAGAACTCGTCTGATGTGTATTCCCCCCCTCAATCTGAGCAGATCAATTTGATCTTCTTGCCGGTCTGGTTCTCAGCCCACGCCTTATAGTCTTTGAACACTTGGACCGCGTCAGACTTGTGTTTAAGAAAGTAAGCACGAGCATGACCAGAATAGTCATCAACAATGAAACCGGTGAAGTATTTCCAACCTCCAATAGCCTGAGTGTGCATTGGTCCATCGAGGTTCATATGGACTCAGTCGAGAACTTCAGTCGTGCGCTTCACAGAAGGTGGAAAGGGGTTATGGGTGGATTTGCCAAAAGCACATCCATCACAAGGTTCTTTGTCTGCAGGATCAACGGCATCAACCCCCTTGGTGTGCTTAGGAAGGTTACGAAGAACGTCCTTGCCCACATGGCCAAAGCGGCGGTGCCAGGTCTTGAACTTACGGACATTGAGATGGATATGCTTGCTGTTGTGAAGCTCAATAATAGTCCAATAACAATTAGACGAAGGGTTGTATCGCGCCTCCAGGATCTTACGACCCTTGATATGAATTGTCGAACCATGTTTGACAGCACCGTCAGGCAGCTTGTCGAAAATGCACATGTGCCCATCTCCTTGAAAGAGGGAGTAACCATTGCGCTCAATGGAGCCAGTCGAGAAGATGTGACCGATGGTGCCTGGTATGTAGTAGATGTGGTTCAGAGTAATTGCTACCTTCTGACCATCTAACCAGGTTTCTCCAGACAGAGTTCCTTCCCCAAGTGCCTGAATGACACTGCTATCACCTTGTCCAGCAGTGTTAAACAGTACAGGCGTATTGAAGGGTTGGTACTCAATGAACTCAGAGAGATCACCAGTGATGTGTTGAGAGGCTCCAGAGTCCATCAGCCATGCAGTCCAGTTCACACTGTTCGAGGCCATAGCCTCATCGTAGAAAGAAGCAGCAATGTTAGACGAACCGGCTACAAGTACAGATGATACAGACTCGGTAGTGATGTGCGCATGGTTATGAGAAGTGTCCTTATTCTTCCCCTTGTCCTTATCCTTGTCTTTGTCCTTCCCTTTACCCTTGCCCTTGCCTTTGGGATGCTTCTCAGGGTACTTCTGATAGCAGTTGGACTTGTGATGAGAGCCACTCCCGCAATGAGAGCAGGGACCCTTGGGCTTCGGCTTGGTCTGGGAGACCTTGTTCGCAGACTGGCCGTTCTTGCGCATGGACTCCTCAGCCAAGGTCTTCAACTGGATGTTGTCGAGAGTGACCTTGTCGAGGTCTGTAGTTGCCATAAGCGCAGAAACCATGGACCGGTACGGCTCTGGGATCTTGGACATCAAGAGAAGGGCTTGCATGTTGTCAGAGAGCGTGATGCCGTTGCTACTGACTTCGTGCAGGTGTGTGATAAGACGCATCATCTGATCCTGAAGGGGCTTCTGTTCGTTCATCCGAGGCTCAGCAACGAGTGACTCGAACAAACCCCAGACGTGAGCACTGTTAGGCTTGCCAAACTTGTTCTGTAACGCTTCCCAGGACTCAGCAGCAGTCATGTCCCTGGGTTCTCTACTTGGGACAGGAATCTGAGCATCCAGAATGTAGTGAAAGTTTGGTGCGACACGCATGTACATCATGCCGCGAGCTTGCCCATCAAGTTTATCCCACTTGTCCTTGGCAGCTTGCTCAGTAGGATGAGTAGTGCCTTTGACAACACTCCAACAGTCCATAAAGATGAAATAGCCCTTCATCTTGGCAGACCAGTCGTTGTACTGATTCGCCGAAGAGAGGACAGGGATAGAGTCGACTTTGATATCTCCCATGATGGATAAGAGGTATTGGGGAGAATCAAGATATTCCTCCTTGAAGTCTAGAGTGGATGTGATAGGTGCAACAGGGGGCGCAGTGACGATAGGAGGAGGAAGGTAGACTGGAGGAAGAGGACTTGAATCGACAGGAGGGGAGTTTCCAAAGAGCGATCGGAGATAGAAATTAGGACGAGACGAGGAGGGCTGTGCGTGAGTTTCTTCCTGAAGATAGGGAAGAGGAACTCCGTGTTGTGGGTCGGTGTCCTGCTGCCAAGTTGCTGGATATGCCCAGTGGAAGGTCAGCTCATACGGAAGAGGGAGTTGATTGTAGCGATTGGGACAGAGCTGTGTACCACACTGGTCCCACTCCTGCTCCTCGTCGTCATAGATGTAGTGATAACCATCAACCTGATTGTCTAGATCGAAGAGATGGGGCTGTTCCGAGCAATCAAATGCTGATGCAGTAGAATGATGCTCTGCAAGTTCAGTGTTGACTTCAGCTTCAGAGTCAGAGCTGAGCTGAGGACTATTGGCAGTAGTAGGCAGCTCCAGTACAATGGTTCAGAGAAAAACGCGATGATTGACTTGCCACGTGCGAGATCTGGTAGAGAGGAACACCTATTGAGGTGAGCCAGAAGGTCAGGAAGCCGATATTCCCAACAATCCAGATAGAAGTCGCCAACTGTGCCCAAGAAAAGCTATACGAGTCTAGGTATCAAAAAGAGTATAGTAAGGAGGGTCCGAACGGTTGTCCTCCGGTCCAAAGGTGATAACCACCCCGGCTACAACAGCTGGCGGGCGCAAGTGCGTGGCCTGGCTGAGGATACTTGAAAACCCGTGTGCCGCGAAAGCACCAAAGGTTGTACAGAGATACTAGATAGCGACTACTAAAAGCGCTCAGGGCTGCGTCACGAGCGCAGTAAGTCCCCTGGCAGCAGTGTCGGAGGGCACAGTCAAGAGTTAGGGAAAGTGGAGGAGAGTGCACAGGCAGAGAGTTGACGAACAGAGTTTGCGTGCTGAGTGTCGACAGAGAAGCAACTGATTAGAGCGCAGGGCTCATAACCTGATGAACTCTGAACCTGTAAGGCGAGGAGCGACTGTAAGTCACAACAAAGAGAGATCTTCAGTGTGATGTCCTGCTCGATCTCATCTTCGTCTTCTGAGTCCTTGCCATCCTTTACTTGCTTGAATTCGAATCCAGCATTTTGAGCTATCGATCCAACCTGGTTATAGAACTCAGGAGGGAGGTTCTTCGGTGATTGCTCCGCAATGAGGCTCATTAATTCTTCAAAGTGGTGGCCATCCACATTCTGTGAATGGTCTGCACCCAAAGCAGGCTGCGACCATCATTTGCCCTTACAATCCATAGTGACATTGGGGGGTATCTTGGGTAGGTTGGCTGCAGATACGGCCGGGCCTCCTTTCTGGAGTCCTGTAGGTATATATGGACTATTGCCCAAGGTAATGTTAGTATTAAAGCCTAGTGATGGCCCAGTGTATGATGTAGTTGGATAAACAGTCCCCATTAAACGGGACGTCGACGGTGGGACACTGCCTATAGATGAGGTGCGTCTTGGAGCTTGTGGAGGCATATTAGTTGAGGTGTTATGTTGAGTGGGTGTCAATGGCATGGTCACCATTTGTTGTGATGGAGTCGTTTGCACCACGCTCGATGCGCAATATTGACCAGGAGGGTGATCGCCCTCCTGGGGAATGCTAGATGCAGACGAACTCATGTTGACGTGTCAATGTTGATGTTGCTCTTCTCTTATAGATGTCCATGGTATGTGGAGGAGCGTAAAAAAGTGTAATAGATGTGGAGTAGTCTTGATGCCCACCGTGTCCCAAGTACGCTGCACCAGTCTCTATATGAGAAGTGCGTTGTACTTTTGATGGACGTGGTGGAAGACTGAGAAGTCTTGCCACGTCCTTCCAAGTGTCTGTATGATGCTTGTGTACAGCCACACACATTATGTAATACAATGATAATCTAATCTTATCTATTAATACCACAGGTGTGGTCCAGTAATTACGGAGTCCTTACAGATGTAGACTTTGAGAGAGTGATCACATATAGCCTCCTTTGCTGTGCACATTTCCAACTCCACAGAGTCTAGAGCGGCTGAGAGTTCCGTCTAGCATGCAGGGTCAGTCCGTTGAACATAGCAATGAAAGCATGGATACTGGATCCTCTCACAAAATTCTGTGACATGTGCAGCTGGCGTGGGGAGGCTAGTCCGTGTTCACCTGCACTCAAGCTACAATCTGTATCAGGAGCTATGATGAAGCCAAATGGAGAAGTGTCAAGGAGCGGTCCCAAGCACTTGGCCTTCAGGGATTTTTGGGAGTTCAGCCTGTCACAATACAGTGAGCTATACTCTACAAAGGGGAGGTGCCCACTCATGCAGCCATGAGTGTGTTGGCATACACTACAGGTCTTCTAGTAAGTGTCCTTGCAAAGTGCAAGTTATGCGTGAAAGACGTACACTTCACACTGAGTATGCCAATTCCGATGTAGATGAGATCACCGGGGCAAATAAAGGCCTAGTAATGGGTAACATCAGTCAAGGCGCTCACATAAGAAGTTGTTTTGAAAGACCTCACAAAGAGTAGAGACATGAAGTTGAAGATGCTGAAAAACAAGTCAGAGAACTGTTGTGGCAGATATATATACCTACCCCATTATCAGACCTACAACATTGTGTCAAAGATGTGTACAAAGTAGGCAGTTTCACTTACCAGTGTTGATCGAATACATGATCATAACCTCAAGCATACGTCACCTCACCACACTTGCATGCAGAGCACAGGACAAGCTTGTCGGTGCACTCTGTACACGCTTTGACACTGCCTCCCCAGCTGCCTTGCGATGCGCGCTGCCTACGGAGATCTACGGGTGGGCAAAGGTTCGCATTCTCCCAGATGCGGATACCATGCGAGCAGCACACCTCAACAATGAAGCACAGGATGGCTGAGATGCCAGCTTTGTCCAGGTGCCTCATTGTATTAACTGTGTATGCTGTTTGAAGCATGCTCACACTGCTTGTAAGAACTGCAGTATGAAGCTTTGGTTGACATCAATGCACACTACCGGAACCGCGCCATCATTTACGAGAAACAGACTTACTACGGTCAGCTTAAACAGGTTCTTCAATTCGACCTTGCTCCTGTCCCAGAATGTGACATTCCCAACACAACTCCGCTCATTGTTGCTGTCATCCAAGTGTGCAACATCGATGCCGACGACCATAATCTTGATATCCATTACTACACCCGACTTGGCGCCGTTCAATATGTCAATATCACCACAGTGCAATGTGTCGTCGGTCGGATCAAGGATTGCAGTCGGTATGCAATCATCGACCGCAGTGGTAGCCTCTCGCGTGCATTATATACTCAAGAAAATGTTGAGGAATCATAGTGATCTCGAGTCCAGGAGCCACCGGTGGAGGAGTACTGTTATCAGAGGTTGTTTGTTGTAGTTGCAATTGAATGTCAATTATACAAGTGCTCAGTACAGGCTACTATATGGCAGTCAATGTATGTCAGAAAGTGACACCTATTGTATGTCGAAAACTGCGAGTTCCATGAACAACGTGAACATGGTGATATTCAAGGTAAATCGTCGGGGTTCTGATGTTCTCACAAAGTGCGGTCTCATCACCACTGCCTACCTAGCCCCGACTTTAGATTGCGAAACGAAAAAAACTGACTTTACTCTTGACCTTTTCCAACCTCCCGGGCGCGTAGTGAATCATGAGAGGTAGGGAGGAATATCACAAGGAGCGGGAAGTACAGGCTCGCAGAGAGCCATGTGGCACAGATACAAGGAATGGTATCTTGGGCGACGAGCCCAGGCTACGAATGGGATAATGAACAATGGAGTTGGACTAAAAGGGAGAGAGTGGATGACATCCCGTAAGCGTCTGCGACTCTACGGACAACCATAGATCTCATCAGCCGCAACGCCGACGGAGGTTGAAGCTCCGCTGATGGCAAAACAGTGTTTCTAAATGTTAGACGCGCAAGCATCTAGAAGGGGGTCAACCCCCCTTTCTAACTTCAAACTCGCCGCAGACCGCTAGAATGCTGTGCTGAACATCCCAAAAAAGGTGAGCAATTGACACTCTGCACCGGGGGAGTGGGACACTCCGTCTCCTCCTCGCGCTCCCCACTCATTTTGTCTGCCCCCCATACCTACACTCATTCATACTCCACTTCGTCGCTTCCTCAAGATGGATCCCGGGAGAACTACGATCCGAACGGTGGTGGTGGGTTTTACCCAGATGAGGGTAATGGAGGCTGGCCTAGAGGACTTGCCAGGGTGTAGCAGTGTTGTGCAGGTCGGTTGACTGGACGACACAGACGACAGGTCCTGCGACTTGTCTACTAGTCGACACAGTCAACGGTCGACTATTCTCACGCTGCCGTTGACCCAGCGTCATATGAACTCCGACTCGAGGCTCGACGGAGGATCTATACCATTGGTGTAGTCTTACATACAGTGACGGCTCGTTGTGAGCGAGAGGCTCATTTAAAACACGGATATTCAACTGTTCAGAATCGTGTCAGTAAGGTTATCCTACCATCTCCATTGCTACCATCCTCTTCCCCTTCCCCATCCATATTGAGGATGTTCCATATCTCCAGCTCCTGTTTTAATGTATTGGTTACATACCGATTGTCCCGCTCAGTCCAGTCAGTGTTCGAGAAATTAAAGAGAGAGAAACACAGATCTTCAAGGGCAGCCACGTCGGCACTCGGTCCTCATCTTCTTTGTCAAGTATCGACATTGATTGTGTGAGTGCCTCCAACCCTGTGTGTAATTCAGATCTCACAGTGATGTGAGGTCAGTTTCAAAGAGATTAGTGGTGTTCTCGCTGGAAGGGCCCATACTGTGTCGTAATGAGGTCATTTGTGAAGATCAGTAACAAGCCTCCTCAATAACAATTTCACGTCTTTCACGACAACTTCTGATCCTGCTTCTCTTCCTGAAGCATGCACGTAGCGAAGCACAGGATGCACCAGACTTTGCACTTCTTATTCCCATCCACCCCTGCTTGGGAGTTCTTGCGATGTTCCGGATGACCGTAGAATGTTGTCGGTACCAGGATCGAGAGTGAGTAGCTGGGAGCTGGTTGTCCTTGGTGTACGACATGGTAGTGCCTGATCAAGGGGTCATCTCATTGTAAGACTACTCTGTACATGATTTCATCCAGGAGCTCCGAGATCGATGATGCAGGAGAAAGGTTAGTCTCGGCTCCAGACGTCTACAGTTCTCTTCAGAACGCGTGCCTCCTCGCGCTATCCTCCAGAAGGTGTGTAGAGAAAGGAGAAATGGCGGTGCGCGTTGTGCATTGCGCACGACACGCGCCAGACCGCAATCGCGCGCGCATTAAACGCGTTGGTCCTCAGCCAATCATATTGCGTATTGAGGCGCTTATCAAATCTGTTGACCGCGGGAATAGTCAACAGTCGACTCCTTGACTTTTGCCACCCGTTGACTAGTCAACAAGACAACATTAGTCAACGTTGACCCGCGGTCGACCCGCACAACACTGGGGTGTAGCATCCCGGGGATCCGGGAGGAGCTCGGGTCCTCGGGACGGGTGAGGTAGCGACGGTGTTCACGGCGGCGTTCTGCACGGCGTGCTTGAGCTTCTTCGATGCGATGAATGATGATGCCAGTGATTATGAGTGCCGTATGTTCGAGATCAGAGTGCTCTTCCGAGGAGGAGGAGTTTGTAAAGGAACGATGCATTGGTGATATAGGACGTACACCCAGCAGTGTGCAACATGGATAGATTATCAGACATCTGCGACGACGACCGACCACGTTGCGGATACGGCCACGCGGATTCCAAACGACTTCGAACTCCGACAGACGGATTTACGGCGGATTCTAAAGTCGCAGACGCTTACGGGATGTCATCCAGTAATTGTCGGTGCGCGGAAGGGTACGAGAAGGGGAAAGAGTCGGGGTCGCGCGCGGGCGCTACACTAGTTTTCCCCTAAGTCATCACCGCCGACCGCCTTGCCACGTACCATCCATGTCGTCGTCGTCCGTGAGCTCTCCGCCCTCGCCAAAGATGGCGGCGTCGGCCTCGGTCTACACAACCTTTGCCCTCCGCCTCTACGACTTCGTCGTCCTCGAGGTCTCCAACACCTTCGCCTGGCGCTGTCGCACAGGCGTGATCCAGCTCCTGTTCTACCAACAGCACCTCGCCGAGGGTGCCCACCTCGAGATCGGCGTTGGGACTGGCTACTACCCCGCCGCGTCCGCCCGCGCGCTCGCAAAGACGAAGTTCGTCACCCTCCTCGACCTCAACCCGAACACGCTCGTGTATGCGAAGCACAGGCTAGTGAAGGCGGGGTACAAGGGCGAGGTCGACGCCCTCGAGCACAACATCTTCACCCCGCTGCAGCAGAGCCTGCGGGGACGGTATGACTCCATTGCGCTTTTCTACGTCTTCCACTGCCTACCTGGCCTGCTTCGCAAGAAAGCGGCGGACGTGTTCCGCAACGTCGTCCCCGCCCTTGCGCCTGGAGGTGTTGTGTACGGCACGACGATCCTCGGCGAAGGCGTGCGACACAACTGGCTCGGGAATCGTTTGCTCGGTCTATACAACAAGAAGGGTATCTTCGGAAACAGAGAGGACTCAGAGGAGGGGCTGAGGGGTGCGCTTGAGGAGCTGTTTGAGGAATACGAGGTGCGCGTTGTTGGAGTCGTGGCGCTCTTCGTAGGGAGGCGGCCTAAGCCCGCGCAGTCTTGATCGCATTGTATGTTCCCGCCCAATTTACTATCACCCCGTTTGACTGATTCCTTCCCAGATGATTGTATATCACTGACATCTCGGTCGACTCGTACTTATGTACAATGGGAACCTTTGACGAGGATGAGGACAGGGCTATAGACTCGAAAATCGACCATGTCGGAGGTTCCGAGGACGATATCGGCTCCTAGCTTGTCGAAAGGCGATGGCGCCACGCGAATTGCCGATGAAGGTCTGTCTTATCGCCCTACGTGCGCGTGTCTTACAATTCCGCCCGAGGGGTTGCGCGGAACAGTGCCATCCCTCCACGACAACAGCAGCACCCAATGACTCGATACACCCCGTCGACGTCCATACCTAGTCTTGGAACACGATTGCCTTACCGCGTGAATGAGGTCCAGATCAATATGCCTGCTAGCACAGTGCCACATCCCTCAGCACACTCTCTGCACGTCGGGGTACCTTACACACTGAAGTGAGTGATTGAGCAAGTAGCCCGACACGCAATAAATCAGCAATGAATTCTATGCAGGTAAAACTTGGCGCATGGTCAGGGGGTGTTCTCTGATCGAGGCCGAATAAAGAGAGCATTGGGAGTGTTGTATCGTCCTGCGAGATCTACACCGTATACGTATGTATCCCACCTGAGACGATGTTTATCACTGTTTTCTCCCTTACGATATGAACACGGGTCTAGTGCAAGTAGCCTGTCTGTTGCAAAACCTATTCCACATAGCGGGACAAAGGAGCAGGAGCACACGTCCGGCGGCTCGAAAGATATCATACACGTTTCGAATGCACTATTCTGTGTAGACTGCGCAGATATCCAGACCAGGGTCACGAAGTGTCTGCTACTCTGCTAGGGTAAGAGATGTGGACATAGAGTGCATGCTATGTCAGATACACCCCATGTATATCAGGTGATTTGCGTACCGAGCACCATATTGAAATCATCAATCCGATGGACCTGATCATGGATCGTCCTCGATGGCACGGCATCCGGGAACAATTTCCAAATGCTCGATCGTATGACATATGGCATGACATACTGGAACATTTGGGAGACGAGGACTCGAAAAGCGGGGTCAATCTCATCTCCCTTTGCAATGATTCGGAATCTAACGGTCTCCAGAGTGGGAGCCAAGGAAAACAGCGCCCTGGAAAACCAGCGACCGAACGGGATAAACCTTAACGACAGTCCGGAGTACGTAGGTAGGCAGAAGGTAGCTTGAAGTGTGAGCGTCCGGAGTTTGGGAAGCAGTTGGATCGCGTTGACGCGTCGCAACTAAACATCGGGTCCCGGTTAGAGTCGTGCATGTGCACCAAGTGAAACAACGGCACGTACCAGCAAGTGCGGCATGCCCTTGCCGACGCTCTCACCCTCAAATTGAACGGTGAGGCTTAGCTCCTCGAGATCCCGGAGTCCATGTGTGGCTTGTTGGAAGACCGTCTCGAAGGTCCGGAGGTACCCTGCATGCAAGGACAGCTCTAACACAACGGGCTGCGCATACTCCATAGTTCCGGGGAGCCACAGCAGGCACCATGTCGTATCGATGAACTTGAGAGAACGGATATGACAAGGCAGTCTGAGGATGTAGAGTTCCTGGGACGACACTGGCAATATCTACGCGGTCTCGTCTTTGAAAGCGTAGAATCGCCGATCAGAAAAAAACCACTTACCTACAGAGCACTATGTAGTCTATGTAGCGGTGGTAGCCCGGTAGACAAGTCCCTTCTCTGTAGTCTCTGTAGCACCCTCCAATCCTCTGTAGCGCCCAGCAATCCTCTGTAGGACGACATAGAGCACCTGTAGAAGCCTATAGAGCAGATGATTGTATAAAATGCACTCCATATCGTCACAACCTGCTTGCAAGAGACTTCATGAATAGTCAGACAAGCAATGTATTGTCGATGGCAAGGATAGACAGACGTGTACAGCATTACATGCACTATACTACTACCAGTGCAAAGGTTGAGTATGCATAACACCCATATTACGAATAGAAACAAAGGTCAGAACACTAGACATAAAGCGGACAACGGACACACAGCAGAGAGCGGATGGTGGACAGAAAAGACTGACATTCACAATAGCTAAGGCTGATGCGGCACAACAGATACAACTCAATGCAACCTTGAGAATCTCTGTGATCCAGCCCGAGTATTTCAGAAGTAGCCATTGTGAAAAAGGAGTGAGCGAAGAGTGGTCTCCAAGTCTGGTCAACAATCTTGAACAGACATCGGATACCACTCCTCACATCAACCCCTCTCCATGGCGGCTACAACTAGAATAGGGCGGGATCCCCAGGGGGATATGTCTTGACCCATTCGTCCTGCCTCAAGTATTCCATGTCGTATATGCTAAAGCTCTTGAGGTTGGGGTATATTGGATAACCGGGACGGTAGTTAAAACCACCCCAGGACATGCACTGCAGTCGGACGAGGGTGTTCTGTGCACCCCACAGCAGGGCAGTAGGATGCATCCTCACATACAAATCTGCATTGTCCCAGTCATCATCCCCGCTGGTCCATATGAGTTCAGCAGTAACAAGGGGCCACTGTATGCTCTCGAGGAACAGGCATGTGTGATTTGCAGCACTGCAGATCTTGAGATGCCTGATGTTTTCGAGCGAAGCGAGGGCAGTGCCCAAGCCCGGATAGGGATTGAGAAGCTGTTCTGCATATCTGAACTTGAGCTGTTCGAGATTCGGTGCTTGTCTGATCCCCTCTATGATCCCCTCTACCAGTAGCGCGTTGAAGCGCGATTCTACGCTTTTGAAGATGAGACCGTGTAGATATTGCCAGCGCCATCTGTCTGCCGACATGAATTGCAGGAACGACCAGTCACGGTCCGACTCTTGGCCAAGATATACCAGCTCAGCAAGGAGTACACGCACACAGTCCTGGTGGAGCGCGCTGCAGCACAGCATGAGGGACAAGACAGTATTCCTTTCTGCATGTTCAACCACAGTCCTCATGACATCATGGTTTAAGACCGGGGCAGATGCGACATGATGCTGATGGGTTCAGAGAATATTAGAGCTCACTTGTTGGGGTCTAGAAGGTATTGTACATGATGCGACCTGCTCAACGGCCTAGTAGTGGTCTGATCAGCTGAATCCGTCCACTCCCCCACCAGCGGTGCCCTGGTCAACAGATTGGGCGCTTATATACGCCGTTTTGGGTCGGGCCCTCTATTGCATGGGCGCCTATAGGCAAGGAGGGGACAGGCACCTATGTGAGGCCAAGAAGGGAGGTGCAAAATGGTATATTGTCCTGTGGGATCGCAATTCTGTCCTCCAAATAAGGGCTGCTCCTGGCCATATCGCATTTCCTGTCCACACTTTTACAGCTCAACAGCCACTGGCCCCCTCCACCTCCTTTTTTGTACACCCAAAGTTCTACACACCCTCTTCAATGGAAAATTTTCTTTCTTCCCTAGGAGCTATGGGGCTCCCACAATCTCCATCGCAAGGTCCACATTTCCCTGGGTGCCAACACTCGCTTCCAATGGTGCTTCCATGACCTCCCCATTACCTGAAATACTTCCAGCAGCTAACGTGACTGAATTTGGGTGGACATTCGTAAGCGGTTGGGTGCCTGTGTGGGCCACCCATAAAATCATGCCATACATTCAACATCAGGGACTGTACAATGTGTGGAATAGTTTTCCTGCACTATAAAGAGTACTGTGAGTGTGCTTGCCAATTTTCCTGGGTGGTAGGCTAGGGGGGGAAGCTGGGTAAAAGTGCTGACAGGAAAGGTGAACCATAGGGACAGAATAGCACCAGGATACTAGGACAGATTACCTCCAGAAAGCAGGACATAAATGATGAAGTCTGAACCTGTGAAGGCAAGAGTCGCAACGACTAGTAGACACGCAGACAGACGAGTCCTCAGTCAGTGAGCAAAGACTTTAATCATAAAGAGATAAGTACCTAGTAGACATGCAGACAGACGAGCTATAGGTACTAAGTAAGTAAGAGCATAAGGCATATAGTAGAACGAAGTACTTACTCCTCAGTCAGTGAGCAAAGACTGAGGAGACAAAGCCCTGAAAGTCCCTCCTTATATACTGTACAGGAGCTGCATGAGTAAGCGACAGAAAGGAGAGCATGTGATATGTCTGAGTCAGAGTGAACCAACGCTGAGTAAGAAAGGTGGAGCGATGACTCAGACAGAACAAAGAGAAAGGTGTAGAAAGTACTAGAGATGGTCACATGGATGCATCCAAGACTATCTAGAACTATCCGGAGCAGTGTAGAATGCACCGGAATGGACTGGACAAAGTGAGAACCGATAACCGTATAAGTACAGTATTGAGTGTACCATATCAGGTAAGAAGGAAACATAGCCAAAGAAAATGCTGTGCCCATAAGCGCCTAATGCGCATCTATAGTCCCTAGTCCATAGTAATTCCAACAATAAACCAGTCCCCAAGGTTGACCACATCGTTATATGAGTGTTGACCACATACTGATAATTAATTCGGACTGAATCGGTGTTTCCATGGACAAGATATCGATCCCAGTGGACAATATTACCCCTTGCAAGGGAGGTGCCCGACCCCTCAACTGCTATGGTGTGGGCGCCTATCTCTGCTCAACTTGGTCTGTACTGAATATTACACCAAGGCTCTTAATACAGTGTGGGCCAATGTGGGCGCTTATTGTGGCACTTTGACAGCGCTTGGCAGCGCATGCAAGATGTGGCAGCACAGGTTGGTCTATCGACAAACCCATCCACCCTTCAAGGTTTCTGGCCTCCCAACTCTTGACACCAAACATGCTTTCCAACCCCTCCCTCCACACTGCTACCTCTGCCGGCATCTACCCTTCCCAACTTGCTTTGCATACGTACTCACACCATGGTCAACACCTCTGGCATCTCCATTTTTCCGCTTTGGAAACAGCAGAAGATGACGTGCTGCTGCTAGCTAGAGAACGCGAAGATGGCCCCCCCCGCAAGATGGGTCACAGTGACTAGGCATTGGCATGGGTACGGAAAACCCATGTGGGTATGCATACCCATACCCCCATGGGTACAGGTATGGGTCACACATGTCATACCCGTGACCATACCCATACCCGTGCCCTCGGGTTGTGACACCCATAGAGTGTACCATAACCTGGTCAGTTGAGGTCAGAATTCTACGTTCAGTATGGCGTTGGAAAGCCACACTCCGGGGCTTTCCAATGGCATATTGAACGTAAACATCCGACGGATACAACCCCCACTATGGGGATAATGGTGATTGCATGTCAGTGATTTACAATACCTGTAATATATGTGCGACCTCGTCTCATATCCTCTTGGCGTAAATCGCGTTCGAAAGCGACAGACTGTAGCTTTCAAACAAGCCTATAGCCAAGACAAACGGACATGATCTCCCCCAGGTATTGGAGTGACAACGCCAGGGTATGCGAAGGAAGGACTTAAAAGTTGATGTTCCAAGTTGGTGCTCACCTATTTCCTATACCAAAGGACATCTTGACCCCTTTCTACCCTCACAAAGTCTTCTTGCTAAGACAAAGAAAATGAACTGCCAGTGGAGGTGAGTTGGTTGTAAAGCTGGGGGTTGGTACTGGCTACATCAGGAAAAATGCACAACCTCGGGAGTCTTCTGCCAGACTCGCAAGACCTTCGAGACTTGAGAGACGGGGTGTGGTGTTGCGAGTGCTCCCGAGCACCACCGCGACATGTGCCATCACACCCGAGCACTACCGTGACATGTGTATCACACCTGAGCACCACTGTGATATGTGTCATCACACCCGAGTACCTGGGTACCTTACGGCACCGACCCTTAACTGCACGTGCGCTGACATGACTGCAGTTGGAAGTCAAACGCTCAAGTTGAACTTGTCCTCTCCCTTGCCCGCGCCATCGCTCTCCCCTGCTTCTCCCTACCCCCATTCAAGTCCATCATCGTCTCGCCGCCTCTACATCGTTTGCTTGCTTGCATCTATCACACATACCGTGACTCTTGCTTTCCCCTTTTCAACATGACTCCAGTATCCACATTGACTCGTCACACTCAGTGCCAGCCTTGGGAGAAATGGTAGTCATCAATCACATTGAGCCCTAAGTCCTACTGGCTCCTTTCTGTCTATATTTTCAATGCACCTTGATCACACGGGCACATTCCACCCGTATGGTCATGGAGTTTGGATCAAAGGGAGCATCGCTACTAGCAGCTACCCATTGATGTTGGTTTCGGAGAACAAGTACGTAATTCAGTCAGCTTCGCCGCAACCGTTATAAAGATCAAGAAGATATGTGAGATCATCTGTGATAGTGGGGTGCCGCTGATGAAGTCTTTCCCAAACTCCCTGGCCAAACACTTCATGGACGTCACAGTCGTCCCATTCTCTGTGTCACCGGTAAGCCTCTGCCCTTGGTGATACCTGTCCAGGCCAATCATATCATATCATATCATCTCGATTGCTGTGGCTATTCGATCATAGCTGCTTCAATACTATGTCGCTAGTTCATCTGCAGCCTGGTATTTCTGTGGGTGATACCGTGTATGTAGTCTGTCGATCCATTGCATGTACTATACAAACATATAATGAACATCTTGTGCAATCCATATCCATGCAGCAATGTGTGTGTAGGAATTCTCAGGACAATCTCTCGACTACTCGCAAGATGGACTGCATGTCTATCAAGGTCTCGGGAGCTACCGTGGCGTCTATTGATGCTACCTAAAGGGGTACTTGTCTCTCACACTCGGATGTCTCCCGAGTATCGATAGTACTTCCGAGTGATGTATTTTTTTCCTGATGTACTAGATTTCAGAAGAACTAAAAGATATGAAGCTTAGAGGACTAGAGAAGCACCAGTACAGTCAATGATGAGGAGAGAGACAAGAAAGAGACCAGTGAGGCATGTTATGAGAGGTCTATAGTGTTGAATACCCAACTAGAAACCCATACCCTACCCAAACTCGCAAATAAGCGCTCATTACCCGTAGAAAACCCGTACCCATGGGAATGGGTATGGGTTTCTAGTGGGTATGGGTGTGGGTCATGGCCTAGACACCCACGAGTTTACCCGTGCCAATGCCTATGTGCGGGTCGACTGCGGGTCAATGTTGACTAATGTCGTCTTGTTGACTAGTCAATGGGTGGCAAAAGTCAAGGAGTCGACTGTTGACTATTCCTATGGTCAACAGGTTTGATAAGCGCCTTAGAAGGCAATATGATTGGGCTGAGGGCCAACATGTTTAATGCACGCACAATTGCGGTCCGGCGCATGTCGTGCGCAATGCACAACATGCGCACACCCTCGTGTGGCCATTTCTCCTTTCCCTAGTATTGATCCCACACCTTCTGGAGGATAGCGTGAGAAGGCGCGCGTTCTGAAGAGACCTGTAGATGTCTGGAGCTGTCCTTTCTCCTGCATCATTGATCTCTCAGCTCCTGGATTAAATCATGTACAGAGTAGCCTTACAATGAGATGACCCCTTGATCAGGCACTACCATGTCATACACCAAGGACAACCAGCTCACAGCTACTCACTCTCGATCCTGGTACTGACAACATTTCTACGGTCATCTGGAACATTGCAAGAACTCCCAAGCAGGGGTGGATGGGAATAAGAAGTGCAAAGTCTGGTGCATCCTGTGCTTCAATCCTGTAACGTGCATGCTTCAGGCAGGATCAGTTTTGTGGAGAAGTTGTCGTGAAAGATGTGAAATTGTTGTTGAGGAGGCTTGTTACTGATCTTCACAAACGACCTCAGAGCTTCTGCACAACTAACAATGTTCCTCACCATCACCCAGCTGGCCATGCAACAAGCATATGTACAGTAGAGTAAATTAGATAGAGCATGGATAAGAAGACTATCAAGTTTGATATCGCATAGGTGACCTGTTCTGAAGTTTGGGATTCACGAGGAGACCAGGTGCATATTGGGCTTGTGGGAATTTTCCAGAGACATTCACATGGTATTCAGGCATTCTAGAACTTGATAATAGTTGCGACTACATGCATACAGATGCCTGTAAGTTTTGAGGCCAGTGGGAAGGGAACAAGTGATAGAATTGGCCATGGGGCAAAATGTCTGAACTCGCCAAAATCCATGTCTGAACTCTGGTATTCTGGGATGTCTGAAACATCTGAAATGGATGTCTGTGATGTCTGATGGCATCTGCAAAGTCTGTGACAGACATTTCAGAGATTGTGAGAATTACTGATGAACTTGGAACATGGTTGCATACACAAAGTGACTCACTGATGTAGAAGTTGGTGAAGGACCCACCGAACGTTGCCTGCCCATGCCGTCCACTCTCCCATGTCCATCACGTCATGTAATAGATGTGGAGTAGTCTTGATGCCCACTGTGTCCCAAGTACACTGCACCAATCTCTATATGAGAAGTGCGTTGTACTTTTGATGGACGTGGTGGAAGACTGAGAAGTCTTGCCACATCCTTCCAAGCATCTGTATGACACTCGTGTACAGCCACACACATTATGTAATACAATGATAATCTAATCTTATCTATTAATACCACAAGTGTGGTCGGGTAATTACGGAGTCCTTACACTCCCCTCCTTCAGAACCCACTAGGTCCGAGTATGATAAAGAAAGGAATAGTATTAGCCATGATGGCAGATAATAGTAAGATAATCTTGAACGTCCCACGGACGGAGTAGGATATGATAGTCACAAGGAGTCAGCCTACCGTAGTCATCTTGTATGGATGTGCTACAGTGGTGGCATCCTTTACAAGGTCTATCACGGCTACTTGTCGCAAGCGTGATCCTTACCTTCAGAACTTATGCCTCCGGTGGGAGCATCCATGACAGGCTGCTCGGTCTGAGCAGGGCCTTCCCCAGTCATCTCGACGTCTTCTTGAGGGACCAAACCATCACCGCGAGGCTCTACGGGATTGGTCGTCAAAGTGGTGGTCGACGAGGATGCCACGTACGTGGGTACGTCCTCCAGGGATGATGGGAAGTCTGGCCAGACTTCCATGCTATCCAGGGTGCGCCCCAGGTCTTGGTTGCGGCACTGACGTGCTACATTTGAGATAAGTAGCAACATGCAGCGGGTCATTCCGCACTGTGCAGCCCAGCGGATAACGTCAATTTCCCCGACATTAGCGATGGGACCGGGAACGGGCCTCAAGTCCTCGGTCATTGCCACATGTAGGTGGTGATGCACGACCATGCGCTTGTAAAAGTCGAGCACTGAGAACGCGTGCGCGCTCACAGCGAGCAGCTGTGCGCGTTGCGAGCCCTCGCTCTTGCTGGTTGGTGGTATAAATTGTCTCATGAGCATGTACCCCTCGATCATATTGAGCGGGGGTACTTGCTCGGGATGCGCTGGATCCGTGACGAGCTGTTGCGGAATGGCGTGGGGATAGTCCTGGTAATATGTGGCCCACCGGGCTGGTGGGTCAGTGTGGGTGGGCATGGCCTGTCTGTGTCATGGGGGTCTCACAGCAGGCTGGCTGGGAGCCGGAGGGCAAGCAATGGACTTGGGGCGGCGTCGCGTGGGGTTGCGCCAATTGTTCTTGACAGAGGCGAGCCCGGGTACGGCCAGGTAGCCTGACTGCGTGTCGATTTGCGTGATAAGGTGACGCACACGTTGAAGTGCGCCACCTTGCTGGTCGCGGGCTTTGCGCATGAGCGCACTTGCCTGGTCGATGCTCCGTGGCACGTAGTCGTGCCACGCGTCTGCGAGGCGGACCTCAGTTGTCGCGGGCCATGGCAGGTTGGTGGGCCATTGGTCGCGCATGGCCGAGGCTGGTACGCCATGCGGGAGTGATGGGGCCGCGACATCGTCATATGGTAGTCCGGTGGGACTCGGCTCTGTCTGAGCACGAGTCCCCATTGTCAAGGGTGGTGGCCTGCTCGCCGCAACGCAAGCACAACGCGCACGAGCTCGGCTTTCACGACACCGGACTTCTTTGAGGTCGATCTTGTCCTCGTCTTCATCGTCATCGTCGCCATCCAGGAAATGATCGAGGGCATCGATCGAAGGGAGATCCGACGCAGGAGGTGGGACCGGTAGGTCTGTGATGGGCGAGGTCGCGGACGGTTGCTTGTCCGTGTCCATCGCATCTGAGGCAGGCGCGGCTGGAGGTGCAGAGGATCGGGAGGATCCTTGCATGAACTCCGGTCATGGCTGTGGGGTGGATGTGGAGGTAGGGCTGCGACGGTCTGTCACTCCTGTCGTGCGGTTCTGGCGCGGCCGCGGCGGACCCATTGTGATCGATGGCGGTGGTGGAACACGCTTGTGCATGTACGCGACGGTTGACGTGGGTTGGATAGGGCCTCTTGACGGCACCGTGCGTGAGGATGAAGGATGGGGGGAGGTAGGGGGATACCGTCGCCGCTCGCGGCAATCTCTTTGGGGAGAGCGCGACCGCTCTCTCCTTCTCGAGAGTCGGTCGACCTCGTCTTGTAGCTGGTCGGCACGCCTGTGTTGCGTGTCGTGAGCATCCCAAGCCCTGATCAACCTCTGCTCGAGGTCTTCTTGCCGTTCCCTTTGCCTCCGTGTTTCATCCTCTAATCTCTCGTTCTCAGCCCGGAGTCGACAAAGTTCGTTGCTGGTTCCGGCCCCTTCCCCCTTGAAGATTGCCACTGCTCGAAATGAGCATAGTAGGTGTTTTGTTGCTCAGCCCGGGCCTCCTCGTGAGCTTATACATACTGAGGTTTGTTCCGGGCGGCCATGACATGTTGAATATACACGGGGCAGATGGTGCATCTGGGGTCGCAATGCCCCATGTACACCATCTCCCTGTCGATGCATTCCCACTGCATGCGGGAGGACGACATGGGCATGAGTGGTGGTGCCCCCGGCACAGTCGTGACTGTTGTTGGCAGCGGCCGCATGGGCGCGAATTGAGGGCTGCCGTATGGGGCCGCGTATGGCGCGCCGTACGGAACCATGCCCGCCAAGTGGTGAGGATATGCAACGGGCAGGTAGGGGCTGGGCACCTGGTAAGGTGGCCCCATCCCCATACCCCCCGCCAACAAGGGCGCTGTTACAACCAGGCTCAGTGCCTGCTTCTGGCGTCTTTCTTTTTCCCTCTTACCTCTCATGTTCTCTTCGAGCTCAACCTCTGTACATCCATTCTCACGGTGGTCCAACATCGTCATCATGCTTAACTCTTCTCGATGACTCGGTAGGAGTCATACTGCACTAGGCCTAGACCTGTACTTACTATGACTCATGCTGACTTGTGTTGACTAGCGCTGACTTGTTCTGACTTGTTATGACTTGTACCTCATGTATGTACTTATAGCACAGGCAAACTTGAGGTGTTCCTCAGTTTGACCTCCTTTTCCAATCGAGGCTTTCTCCCCATTGAAACCCTCAATCCCTGCTTGACTTCTAACACAGTACTCGACTATACCTCTTGTTACGATTTGATAAGTATGTGATACTAGTGGTTAACTACGCAACTAGGATTATGGTATTCGATTATTGTACTTTTAGGATTCTCATGCTATAGGGTTCTTCTGTTGTATGGTCATCCAGTAGTAGTCAGTTAGGACTACGGACTTAGTCAGCTAGACTGTGCACACTTCTTCTGATTAGTCAACTTGACTGTGCAGTCTGTCATTGCGACTGTGCAGTTAGTCAGGTTGACTGCGCAGTTAGTCAGATTGACTGTGCAGCAGTAAAGCCTTACCAATATGCAGTTCACTGTTAGAATTCTGCAGTCTCCTTACATGTATATAAGGGGAGGATGTCTCAGAGAAACTCCCCAAGCTTTAGTCTCTTCGCAAATAACACAGACTATACTCTAGCAAGTTATCACTTGCTCTCTCAGACTATCTTCAAGATCTCCTTCGGATAAGGATCGATTGGACTAGCAAGGTCATAAGGAACTAGGGTTACAACTCAAGTAGAACATTTAATAGGCACGCGAGAGCGTAACATTAGACTAAAGCTTGACTTCTCCACTTTTCTAAGTGCAGAGAACCCACAAGAACAAGGAACTTCTTTCTCGCTTGAACATTGAGAAAGAACAGAACAAGCAAGACGGCAGAGAACAGGATAAGCCATCCTCTTCTACAAAGGCCAAAGAACGTAACGATACCAGGGTTTAAACGGGAGAAGTCCCTACCATTGTTACCAAGACTAGTCATCCCAGAAGTCACAGTTACAAGACCACCGACTCCGTATCCTGGACGTAAACAACTCTCACAAACATTCCCATTTGTAGAGGAAGTTTCATCCACACACTTGAGTCCGGATACTCTCGTAAACAACTTACAGAGGACACAGGAGTGGCAGGAATATAGGAGTTCACTGGCCATGAGCAGTTTCACTGGAGTAGTACAGGATATACTCCCACAAGCACAAACAGTTTCTGAATTATTAGGAGGAATAGATTCAGACAACAGAGAAACAGACCCAGACAGGACATCAACTGCAGGAATATTCTACAGGAAACAGCAAGTTCCAGTGGACGCAGTTGACGCACTTCAGATTATAACGGATAATCTTGAAGTATTAAGGAAGGAAGAAGTTACACGGGACTATCATCCAGCTTTCAACAAAGCGTATCGATATCTTGTACAAACTATCCAGATTTTGGACGCAGTCCCAAGAGAAGTTTACGGATCGATCCCACAGACCCGAAACTTTGCGGAATTCCTCGAGCAACAGTACAGGTACCTCAGATCTAGGGTTATTAGTCCAGCAAACCTAATAGATCCTGATCTACACGAAGATATAGCAAAACTTCACAGTAACCATCGAGCAAGAAGGTTACACCAAGAGTTTTTACATCTCACACAGCATGTATGACTGCAAAGCCATACAGTTGTAATCGTCTATATCATCTGTTTGACAACAACAAAACCAGAGATATACACTATTGAGAATCTTATGGCCGGTGGAGCAACTGCACGCACGAACGTTGCCCACTAAGGTACAACACAAAAGAGGTTCCGGTAACCATCTCCAGACCAGAAGGTACAGAAATACCAAAGCCATCTCAGGAATCAAGAATCGAACGGTTATATAAGAAGGGACCAAAGGTAGAAACTACGCCAGCGCAGGCAGGAAGTTTAGCAAGTCCAAGAATACCATCTAGTTCCCTGCCCAGTCCTCAAGTTCATACCAACATTCAATTAAGCCCAATTGAACCGGAAGCAGGACCTAGTACGAGAACAAACCTCTCACGAACACAGAGTGGAGAGGGGTCAAAATCAGAAACAGAAACAACAACAGAAACAAGAATAGGAACCAGTATCTATTTTGAACCACCAGAAGAACCTGTTCTACGACACACAGAGCCATCTATCCTGAACCATCAGAGGAACCTATCAGACGATACACAAAGCCCTCTTTTGAAATTTTGTATGTCAGGCCACCAAATTCAAGCACATCAATTTCTGCAGCATTCCAGCATGCTTTCCCATCAGGAAGTGGTGTACCTAGGACACCGCCACCTAATCCACCAAACCCTCCATCAGGAGGAGGTGGTGATGGTGGACCCTCAGGACCACCAGGAACCCCAGGACCACCAAATCCACCAGGACCCCCAAATCCTACACCACCACCGGGAGGTGGGGGAGGAGGTGGTGGAGGAGGTGGTCAACCTCCTGTTCCACCAGCAGTTCCCCTTGCGCCACACAATCCTCCTAGAGGGAAGGAAAAAATCAAGGACCCAGAAGTATTCAATGGAGATAGGACAAAGACTAGATCTTTTCTCAATCAGCTGTTTCTCCTTTTCACTGCAAGGCCAGACGACTTTCCAAATGATCACACTAAGGTGGCAACGGCCTTGTCATTTATGGAAGGAGAAAACATTAACTTCTGGAAAGATACAGCCATACGGCAGGCGCAAGAGGAAATCCAGCCAGGCGTTACAGAGGACAAGAACCTTGGAATGTTTTTGTCAAAGATTTCCAAGATTCATTTGCCCCTATAGACGAGGTGGATGATTCCATGGTCGACCTAACCACCATTCAACTCCGAGACTATGCGTCAGTTGACGAGTTCAATGCAAGGTTTATGGACCTAGCTCTTAAAGGAAACATCCTTGACCCCGTGTCACAATTGGCATTGTATCGACAGGCATTACCAGATTACCTGCTAAAGAAAATCGCTCTTTCATACCCAGCACCATCAACCATAGCAGAATGGATGACAAGGACTAAAGAGTTGGATCACAGTTACCAACTCATGGAAAAGATTCTGTCAAACCAAAGGACAAGGAGGACAAAAACTGCGAGGACTACAAAGCCTAAGGCAATAGTCAAAGCGGTTAATGTCGAGGAAGACACAGAAGTTGGGGTTAATCGACTCAGCGAAAAGGAACGAAAAGACCTACAAGACAAAGGTCTTTGTTTCCACTGCCGCAAGTCCGGACATATAGCCAAGGACTGTCCTAGCAGACCTGTCAGAAGGACAAGACGACCTATGGCACGACAGGTTAGGAAAATGAACAGGGGGATCTTGGAAGATGTAGAAGAAGAGTCAGAACAAGAATCGGAACAAGAACTAGAGATCAATGCTCTAAAGGCCATGGACTTTAACTCGGATTTTTAAATGGGCAAGCAGAATTGATGCCTGACTTGCCCACAGACTTGCATGTAACAGTAAATAACAAATACACAGTGAAGGCGGCATGCCTTGCTTATACCCGGTTACATGCAAGTTCGAGATAAAGCCGTCGAAGTCAAAGGGTTGATTGACACAGGGGCAGACGCTGTCATTGTCAACCAAAAAATTGTAGATCGATACAACCTTCCAACGGTATGGCTGCCAAAACCCTTGACGTTCCGGAATGCAGACGATAGCATCAACAAGAAAGGAACAATTATGCATCGAGTCGAGGGGACATTCAATATCAAGGGAAGAAAATTGCCAACAAATTGGTATGTGGCTGATATTGGGAGGGATGATGTTCTTTTTGTAATGCCATGGATTTGCAAGTACAATCTGGATATTGATTGGGAAAGTGGAAGAATTGTATTCAAACCTGAACTCATCAAGAAGCAGCAACAGATTTACAAGTATCAGTTGCAGCACAATCCACCAGAAGGAAGGTTATGGGGATTTCCAATAGAACCAAAGAACCAAGATCTTATCACATCATTCTTACACCTGGAGACAGATGAGGATGATGAAGATGAGGAGAAGTTAACTCATAATCCATCACGGATTCTTCAAAGACTTTACCAGACATGAGAAGTCCGGAGGATTAATAAGTCAACAGAGATTGCGATAGCTGCAAAAAAGGATCAGAAAACAAAAACATTGGACGAAATCTTGCCGGAGTTTGTGCAAGATTTTAAACCAGTGTTTGAGAAGAAAGCAGCAGATCGATTTCCACCAGAACAACCTTGGGACCATGCCATCGAATTAAAGAAAGAATTTGATTGGCATAAAAAGAAGTCATGGAGGAAGATATATCCTTTGACAACCACTGAATGGATGGAACTTAGGAAGTTCATTGACAAAAATCTTGCCAAGGGATACATCAGGAGGTCAAAGTCCCCTCTAGCATCACCATTCTTCTTTGTGACAAAAAAGGATGGGAGTCTTCGTCCAGTACAAGATTATCGGGCTTTGAACGAAGGCACAATAAAGAATGTGTACCCATTACCATTGATCAGCAACATTCTAGACCGGCTTAAATATGCAACCATTTTCACCAAACTGGACGTACGAGCCGGATATAACAATGTACGCATCAAAGAAGGGGATGAATGGAAGGCAGCATTCATTACTCCAGAAGGACTATTTGAACCACTCGTCATGTTCTTTGGATTGACCAATGTGCCAGCAACATTCCAAAACATGATGAATGACATCTTCTATGACATGCTACACGAAGGATGGATTGTCATCTATATGGATGACATCCTAATCTTCTCTAACAATGTCGAAGAACATCATCAAAGGACACGCAGAGTATTGCAACGACTTCAGGAGAACAATCTATTCCTGAAGGCGGAGAAATGTGAATTTGATGTACAAGAAGTCGAATTCTTAGGTTCAATTGTCCGTCCAGGAGTTGTGGCAATGGACCTGATCAAGGTCAAGGCAATCGAGGATTGGAAGGGGCTGACTACAGTAAAACAAGTCCAGGCGTTCCTGGGGTTTGGAAACTTTTATCGAAGATTCATCAAGGACTATTCCAAGCTGGTTCGTCCTCTGACAGAATTAACGAAAAAAGACAAACCTTTTGTATGGTCCAAAGAGTGTCAGATGACATTTGACGGACTAAAAAGAAGGTTTACAGCAGAACCTATTCTGCATATCCCAGATCCAGAACAACCATTTCAGATAGAATGTGATGCATCAAAAGTGGCTACAGGGGCTGTACTACGACAACAAGGTTCCGATGGAGTATGGTACCCATGTGCTTACTTGTCTAAATCCTTCACCCCAGCAGAACAGAATTACCAAATTTATGACGGGGAATTATTAGCGGTGATCCGTGCATTGGAGGCATGGCGACATTTTCTACAAGGATCGCCACACCCAGTTGAAATTCTTTCCGATCATAAAAACTTGACGTACTTCCGTACAGCACAAAAGCTCAACCAACGACAAGCAAGATGGCATCTTTTCTTATCAGAATTCAATGTGTTGCTAAAACATCAGCCGGGAAAAATGTTAACACAAGCTGATGCCCTTTCTCGGAGATCAGGGCATGAGAAGGGGGAAAACGACAACAAGGATGTTGTCATATTAGAAACAGAACTATTTGCTAAAGCAGTCAAGACGGAGTTACAAGAACAGATTTGTAACACCAAGTTGAGAGATGTGGCAATAGTGGACTTCATAACCAATAAAGGGAAAACTATTCAACGACCAGAATTTGGTAATCCTAAAGATTGGTCCGAGGATGATGGATTACTCCTGTTCAAGGGTAAAGTCTATGTTCCTCCTGATGAAGATCTCCAATGAGACATTGTCAAAATGTACCATGAGGTCCCAGTCATGGGACATCCAGGAATTTAAAAAACATACGACCTGGTAAAACAAGACTTCATATGGGCAGGCATGTGCAAATTCGTAACTCAGTATGTTAAAGGTTGCACAATCTGCCAAACATGTAAAGTCAACACACCCTCTTAAACCAGGACTTATGCCGATTCCCCATAGTGGGGATACACGACCATTCAGAACTATCACAATGGACTATATCACCGATCTGCCTGAGTCAGAAGGATATAATGCCATCCAAGTAGTGGTGGATCATGATGTGTCCAAGGCGGCGGTGTTCTCTCCTTGCACAAAGAATGTCACAGCGGAAGAAGCTATGAATATTCTCCAAAGGGACGTATACAAACAGTTTGGATTACCTGTGAAGGTTATATCAGACCGAGGACCACAATTCCTATCCAAGGCATTCAAAGAGTTACATCAAACTTTAGGAATTGAGACGGCTCTGAGTACAGCCTATCATCCTCAGACAGACGGACAAACGGAACAGGTTAACCAGGAGTTGGACTTGGCCTTACGAATATATTGTGCAGATAATCCGGAAAATTGGGTGAAACTACTCCCTCAATTTGAATTTGCACATAATCAGCAGACACACTCAGTTACCGGGAAGTCTCCATTTGAACTTCTCCAGGGGTATCAGCCGGAGGCTGTTGGAACCATTAGAACGGAACAAGAACACCCAAGCACAGAAGAGAGACTGCACAGTCTCCAGGAAGCCCGAGAGAACACAATAGCGGCACATGCGCAAGCTGCGGCGGCCATGGCCCAATAGCTTCCTGCCCTGAATATACTGTTAAAACAGGGAGACCAAGTGCTTCTAGACACAAAGAACTTAAAACTTCCATATCCATCCCGGAAACTGACACCAAAACGGGTAGGACCATTTGTAATCACCAAGGTCTTAGGACCAGTCACATTCGAACTGAAACTTCCAAAGACATGGAAAATGCATCTGGTGTTTCATGCAGGACTTCTGACTCCATATAGGATTACTAAGGAACATGGACCGGATTATATCCGACCACCACCTGACCCATCACCAGACAGCACAGAAGGGAATGAAGAATGGGAAGTCGAAGCAGTTCTATATCATCGAGTCAGACGGAAAAAGAAACAATATCTCATAGCATGGAAAGGGTGGCTGGCAGCTGAAAATTCATGGGAACCGGAGAAGAATCTCAAACATGTGCAGTCAGTGCTCAAAGCATATAAAAAGAGGCACAAGTTGACGTGAACACACTAACTCATTCCCCATTGCTCACAGTAACCACCACAGTCAACCAGAATCTTTCGTGCTGACTTCCTCCTCTCCCTGACAGGTATCGACCTCTGCCGGGACCACTCTGGTGCAACATGCAGTCCAAGTTGATCCATTCCAGCGCACCAACCTCACCTTGGCACTCAACCCTCGCCCGCCACTCCTCTCCTCCTCCCACCTCTCCCCTGACCCCTCTGTCCGCATTTATCTCGACCAGCCATGGCTGCAACGGCGACCGGTTGTCCCGCCTTGGGGGGTGGAAGGCCCGCTTAAGGCGGCAGTGCACCCACGCGTGTGCTGTCGCTGCGGATCCGCCGACCTCAACCCTGAGGTCGAAAGTGCGATGCCGCGTCCCACCAGCCATCTGCGACCATCCTGCCAGCTACATACGCCTACCACACCTACCCTATGCCTCCCCTCATTACATATGCCCCCCCCCTTTCTCACTGGATCTGGCTATCTATCTACTTTACTCTCACACTGCTAATGGCATGACCGTGCCACCTCAGTCTCCACACCATTCCCCTCCTACCGTATAGTCGTACCCCCCGGATTGCATATCATGTAGCTATTTTGCACTGTACTGCCTACCATAGGGCCCAGCCCTACAGGGCAATAAACGAGGAACACAAAAAAAAAAAAAACCAGAATCTTTTCAACCATGTCTTCTTTCCACACTCGCACTCACTCTCGCCACAACTACTCCAACATTCACAATGTCCCTAAAGCCCCTCGTTTCATTCTGGAGCGTCGCCCCGTCCATTATTTCCATCTCCCACGCCACACCATCTCTACCGACCCCGATGGGAGCCTGTCTGACCATATCAGATGGGTCCTCCTCCATAAGGACCTTGTGGGACACATTGAGGCTCGCCTCCATCACATCCCCCATGCTGTGGCTTCGGCTGGAGCATACTGGGCCCTTGCTCGGGCAGCACCTTCTTACGGAGTCCTCAAGAGGTACGTCCCCAGGCTGGGGGCACCCAAGAAGGAAAAGATGGTAGCGATGCAGGCTCTCGACAAAGCCTATCAGGTGACGATTCAGGCCACGGAACAAGTCATCAATACACTGGCGACACCAGTTGTCGCCTGGGCTCTTGCGGACCTCATGCCCCTCTGCAACCAGCATGTCACTGAAAACCATGGATGGATTCTCAACTTCCCGGAGCGTTTCCAGGACCACCAAGGGAATGCCCCAGAACAGCCATCCTGGTCTCCAGTCTTATGGGACCCGTGGGGTCCTTCCCCGAACCATGCCAACAGGGAAGCGGTGTGGGGCCCTTCCCCAAACCATGACGACGACAAAGCGGACACACCAGAGTCTACTCCGTCCCTGTCTCCATTTTCGTTGCCCCCTCTGGAGCGGCTCGATCTTCAATCAGTTGAGGAGGTCGACAAGCAGGATACCGCTGTCGCTGCAGCGGGAGATCCCTTGCCACCGCCAACACCACCGCCATCCACAACCACAACACCTGACAATGGCATTCCGCCCTTGCGGCGGTATCGAATGATGCACGGACTAGGTGACACATGGTTCCTCATCGTCACCAGGGACAACGAGATCGTCTCTGTCACTGATTGTGGTTTTCTCTTTCCCTCCGAAGAGATGGAGTCGAGGTACCGGGAGTTATGGCCAAACACAACGCCGCTACATGCACGACGGGCTGCACTCATCATGGATGACATGATGGCTATGCAGACTAACCCTCTTGCATTGTGCCAAAACCTTCTTGCTCCCATCGCTACGATAATGCCTTACCAGAGTGTGATTGGAGTGTCAGAAGAAGAGGAGCAGTTTTGGGATGGGTGGGGTGATTGAGTCACAATGGAGGAACAAATTGCCAAAGCCTTAGTAGCATTGACTCCTGAGTCGCTTTCATCTATGACGGACTTGTCGTGAATTATATGTCATAGGGTCGAGGACATCCCTACAGAAAGGGGGAGCTGATGTTACGATTTGATAAGTATGTGATACTAGTGGTTAACTACGCAACTAGGATTATGGTATTCGATTATTGTACTTTTAGGATTCTCATGCTATAGGGTTCTTCTGTTGTATGGTCATCCAGTAGTAGTCAGTTAGGACTACGGACTTAGTCAGCTAGACTGTGCACACTTCTTCTGATTAGTCAACTTGACTGTGCAGTCTGTCATTGCGACTGTGCAGTTAGTCAGGTTGACTGCGCAGTTAGTCAGATTGACTGTGCAGCAGTAAAGCCTTACCAATATGCAGTTCACTGTTAGAATTCTGCAGTCTCCTTACATGTATATAAGGGGAGGATGTCTCAGAGAAACTCCCCAAGCTTTAGTCTCTTCGCAAATAACACAGACTATACTCTAGCAAGTTATCACTTGCTCTCTCAGACTATCTTCAAGATCTCCTTCGGATAAGGATCGATTGGACTAGCAAGGTCATAAGGAACTAGGGTTACAACTCAAGTAGAACATTTAATAGGCACGCGAGAGCGTAACACCTCTTCGGTGTATGTTCCCCAAGTAACTGGCACACTCAATCAACGTTTGAACCTTGACAACATTGTGACTCCTTGACTCGTGCATCTACGCACTTCCTAGACGCCCACGAGCCTCGGCGTAACATTAGGTCAAACTCTACAATCCTGCCAACTTCTCTAAGTTCAGGCAGCCACCCTGGATAACCCATCAGAACAAAGCTCTGATAGACCACCTATCCAGGCTCTCCTAGTAGACAGAGAACTCTTCATTGGAAAGAGGGCTGTTGTCTGGAACAACAAACTAGGTTGGGTCTACACTCTTGATAAGGACAGCTATGTTCAAGACAGAGTATCGCGAGTACCACGCAATCAGTGGGCTATCAGAACACCCGAAAATCCTTCTAATGCATCAACTTCAGAAACCCCAATCATCAGACCACTAGAACCCCCATGCTCCCCCTCACCAGCTCCTGTGCACATTACCAACCCTGTAACCTCATGTCCACCAACACCAACCACACCTCCACCGACTACTCCGATCACAGCAATGGCAAGCACCACAACTAACCCCAGACCCTCAGAGTGGAAGATCTGTGCCTCAAGCAATTTCAATGGAGATCATGCAGAAGCTAGTGGTTTCCTCAACAACTGCCAAACATACCTACAGCTGAACACAGATTCATACACCAACAATGAGAAAAAGATCATCTTTGTTCTCTCCTATATGGTTGGAGGATCAGCTGGGCCATTCAAGGAAGCATTCACTACAGCTGCCTTTGCAATCAATCCAACTACCGACCTGGAGAAAGGCTTTGGCACATGGGCACAATTTCTAACTGAGTTCAAGACTGCATTCACTCCCCTGAACCCTGTTGACAATGCTATCACTCAAATGAAAGCATTGAAGCAAAGTGGAACAGCTGATGACTATGTTGCAGCATTCAGACCCCTTGCCATTCAATTCACCATCACAGAAGTCGCAGTCCTGTCAGACTACTTCCTTACTGGGTTAACCACTGGCCTAGTCAAGAGTATCATGTCTGTGGAAACCCTGCCAACCATGATGGATGGCTACTACAGTCTTGCCACCAGGCTTGACCTCCAATGGCGCAAGGGACTCGAGCTTACCAGAGGAGCAGCACCAAAGAAGACTTCCCCTAGCGCACCAGCAACAGCCTCCAAGGCTGCAAGTACAGTCCGGTTAAGGAAACTCACCGATGAAGAGCGCACTAAACTTAGGAAGGAGGGTCGTTGCTTCCATTGCAGGGAGGCAGGACACATCTCTGCAGAATGCCCCAGGGAGGACAGAACACTCAGGCCAGGTGCCAGATCTGAGTAGCCACCTCTACACCAGCAAGCCCTACCCAAGCTGAACCAGAGTCCGCAATCACACGTATGCGTGCACTATATGCGCAGTTCATACCTGAAGAAAGGGAGGTGATGGTGAACATTGCGGAAGCAGAGGGTTTGAAACGGTCACCTGCCTCGATGTCAGAGTGGCCCAGTCTCACGGTCTCACCTGTAATACTAGCAAATGTCACCAATCGATCAATGCGTATTCAAATCACCAAACCGTCAAAACCCCTGCCCTCATTGATTCTGGAGCCAGAGGAATGTTCATTGACGAGCAGTTTGCTCGCATGCACAACATTCCCCTCACACCTCTCATCAGTCCCATACCTGTGTACAATGTGGATGGAACACAGAATAAACACGGAGCCATCACCCATTACACTTGGAGAAACCTATCAGTCGCTGGCACAACTCATCGCACCCGCCTCTTAGCCACATCACTAGGAAAGGAAACCTTGATCCTGGGATTACCCTGGCTCCGATGCACCAATGCTCAGATCAACTGGCAATCTGGGAGAATTGCTTTTGAAGATCCTATCCCTGTCTCTGCCATTTCACAGCGACCCCCAGCAACAGTTGAAGAGGTGTTCGAAACCCCAGGAGACCCTACTCCCTGCATTGCAACAACCTCTCAGTTTGTCCTGGAAGAGGTCGCAATGGAACACATAGCAGAATCAGAACTACAGGTACAGGATACTGGCGACATGGAAGAAATCAATGACTGCAAAGGAGACACCATAGACTTCGAATCAGATGATCTCCTCATTGCCTACATCCGGGGAAAACCAGTCATTGGGCTATTTGAGGAGATCCAGGATGGACCCCTCACAGACGAGCATCACACTTCCAGCAACACCCCTCTCCCAACCCATATTGGTCGAATTGCTCCATGGAATGGCACAACACACTTCTCATACGGACCACCAGTGAGCATATGGGCCAAGATCAACCCGGCAATGAAGTTGGCACAGAAAAAACACGCCCAGGAAGGCCCACTGCTCATGGAGTATACCTCACCAAGCAGCTACGAGGACTACAAAAATGTCTTTGAGAAGAAAGCTTCAGAACGCTTCCCAGAATCCCAACTCTATGATCATGCAATCGAGCTGAAACCAAACTTCATTCCAAAAAACTGCAAGGTGTACCCCCTGTCCCCAAAAGAGCAGACTCTACTGGACGACTTCATCAATGATAACCTCCGAAAGGGGTACATTCGCCCATCAAAGTCCCCAATGGCATCACTGTTCTTCTTTGTTTCCAAGAAGGATGGATCCCTTCGTCCATGTCAAGACTACCGTTATCTCAATGACGGCACAGTGAAAAACGCATATCCAATCCCTTTGGTCCAGGAGCTTGTGGACAAGCTCAAAGGAGCAACTATCTTCTCCAAACTCGACCTACATTCTGGATATAACAATGTCTGCATCAAGGATGGTGACCAGTGGAAAGCTGCCTTCAAATGTCAACGAGGACTGTTCAAACCCACAGTCATGTTCTTTGGACTCTGCAACTCTCCAGCCACCTTCCAAGCTATGATGAACGATCTCTTCAGTGACATGATTGATGAGGGATGGCTGGTCATCTACATGGATGACATGCTGTTGTTCTCTAAGGACCAAAAGACTCACCAAGAACGTACCCGTCATGTCCTCCAACGACTACGGGAAAATGATCTGTACCTCAAGCCAGAGAAGTGCCTGTTCGACATCACTGAAGTGGAATTCCTGGGATTGATCGTCAAACCGGACACACTCGCCATGGACCCAGTTAAACTCCAAGGTATACAAGATTGGCCAGTACCCACCTCTCTGAAAGGAGTATGCTCATTCCTTGGATTTGCAAACTTCTACCACTGCTTCATCTCGAACTACTCCAACCTCACCCGACCCTTACATGACCTGACAAAGAAGGATCATCCATGGAGTTGGACAACCAAAGAACAGGATGCATTTGAGACTCTGAAGCAGAAGTTCATATCTTCCCCTGTTCTGGTTATGCCAGACAAAGCAAAACCATTCTCTATCGAATCAGATGCATCCAAGTTTGCTACTGGAGCAGTCCTTCGTCAAGCAGACACCAATGGAGACCTCTACCCATGCGCTTACCTGTCAAAATCCTTCAATGATGCGGAACAGAATTATGAGATCTACGACCGCGAGCTACTAGGCATTGTACGTGCACTGGACGAATGACAACACTACTTGCAAGGCAGTCCACATCCAGTGGAGGTCCTGTCTGACCACAAGAACTTGACGTATTTCCAAACTGCACAGAAGCTCAACCATCGACAAGCACAATGGAGCCTACTGCTCTCACAATTCAATTTACAGTTGAAACATGTTGCAGGCACCAGAATGGTTCAATCAGACACACTGTCTCACCTCCACCATCTTAACTTAGAAGACAACGACAACAGTGCCCTCATTCTACTGCCAGATGATATGTTCATTGCCACCATTGATACGGTGCTCAAGGATAGAATTAAAGCTGTCCATATCCAGGACCAAGTTATCCTAGATGCCCTAGCAGCTGCAAAGAATGGAACCCCACTCCCAATGAAGTCAACACTGGCAGACTGGACATTTCAAGATGGCTTGGTGTATTTCCGCAATAGGTGCTACATCCCACCTGACCAAGATCTGCGCCAAGAAGTAGTAAAACGGTACCATGATCTCCGGCCGATGGGACACCCAGGACAGTTTGGGACCCTCAAACTTATGTGTCCAGAATACTGGTGGCCAGGCATGGCTGTCTTTGTACGGAACTACATTCAAGGTTGCGCAGTATGTCAACAGACCAAGATCAATACACACCCTACAGTGCCACCACTGATGCCAATTCTGGCAAAAGCCCATGCATATCCATTCGAGACAACCTCAGTCGACTTCATTACAGACCTCCCCTCGTCCAATGGCTACAACTCTCTCATGGTCATGGCAGACCACGATGCTACGAAGGGGGTAATTCTTTGCGCATGCACAAAGACCATCGATGCAATGGGAACGACACTGCTCATGCACCAAAACCTGTACAAACACTTTGGACTTCCATCATGCATCATCTCAGACAGAGGTCCTCAATTCTCTGCCAAGGTCTTCCAAGAGCTCACTTGTCTAGTTGGTATCAAATCATCTATGAGCACAGCATACCACCCACAGACCGATGGAGGCACTGAACGCATGAATCAGGAAATCGAAGCCTATCTGCGTGCATTCTGCACCAACCATCCAGAAACATGGGCCAATTACCTCCCTGACATTGAATTTATGCACAATCAGAGAAGTGCTCAAGGCCGCAATGCATCCCCCTTCTACCTTATGATGGGGTACAACCCCAAAGCAATCCCATCCATACATCCCACGACAACTGTGCCCGCAGTAGAAGAACATCTTGGCAATCTGGAGAAGGTACACCTTGAGGCAATGGCAGCACATGAGCTGGCAAGACAACACATGGCTGAACATGTCACCCGGGGATTTACACCATTCAAAAAGGGTCAGAAGGTCTGGCTAGAAGCAGAAAATTTCCGGTTCCTGAAGGATCACAAGAAACTCGCCATGAAGCGGCAGGGCCCATTTGAAATCATGGAAGTACTTGGACCATTGACATACAAACTACACCTTCCTGCTCAGTGGCGAATCCACCCTGTTTTCCACGCCTCTCTTCTGACACCATACCATGAGAATGACACGCATGGTCCCAACTACACGCTGCCCCCTCCTGACCTTATCGAGGGGGAAGAGGAATTCGAAGTGGAAGCCATCGTGGGACACAAGAAGAATCGAGGTCACTGGACCTACCTTGTTAAGTGGAAAGGATATCCGATATCAGAGAACTCTTGGGAGCCAGGATCACACCTGACTAATGCGCAGGAGCTGCTGACAGCATATAAGTGCATCCATCATCTCTGAAAACCCATCCACAACCAGCTGACCCTCGCATGCTCCTCATCCTCATCATTCTCTGCCTATACCTCCTCGCTCTCCTGGCCATCACTCTTGCCATCCTCACATACCTATTCCGAGAGTTTACCCTTCACCGCCTTGAACACACACTCCACTCTTGTGATCACCCCCACAGACCCACCACAACTGGCTGGGGAGATATATGATCTTCACCTGTACCCTCATAACCCTTGCAGTCGCCTACATCCTCATTCTGGTGTTCATCACCATTGTTGCTCTTCACTTCATCGATATTCTTCAGTCGCTCCTGGACGCACGTGATCCCCTCAGACCTGACAATGACAGCATCTAACTCCCATCTCTGCTATGGTGGCTCCCCACAACCAAACCATCAAGGACACCCGCAAGATGCTTACCACCCTCCTCACACTCCCTCGTGACCACTATGAGGAGTATCGGAATGCTCTCCCAAGGGACGACCTCCTTACGATCATCCTGGATGCAGCCCGGGATGCCAACTATGGGATAATCCATACCCGCGAGGCATTGCGCACCACCCGGCAGGCCAAGGAGAACCTGAACATCACGGAACACCATCTCCAGGCGACAGACACCCACCTCTGTGGATCCCTCGAGGTGATCTCTGGCTACCTCCAGGCCCATCTGGACCATCTCCACCCCCAGATCTACCACATGCTCGCCAACACCGCCCCTGGAGATGTACCTACCATTGCAAACTTCTTCGCCCCAGTTCCTTGAGCAGCAACACTGTATCCCCATTTGGCAATGCCTATCCAGAATGCTACAGCACTGCACCCTGGTCACCGTGTTTCTAAACGCTGGCTCTATGAGCAGTAGGGCATCATCCCGACAGACCTGCCGCAATCGCAGTACAGTGGAACTTGCCTATCCAGTTGTCATACCCCACATTGTTCACAACGAGAATACTCCTACTCCCCCACACGCACTGCGAGCCCAGGTTTCCGTGTACCATACAAGACCTTTGAGGCCATGCAGGGAGCTCGCTACGGGTGGGACTCTGATGGAGAGATCCGTATCTTTGACCACTACTCCAGGGAGGAGGACTATGACGCAGACAGGGAGAACTCTCCCCTCTACCAGGAGGACATCCTCTACAACCAGCAGGATCCCGAGGTCTGAATGCTACAGGGTAGTGCCAGGGTAGACAGGGGGTAGTGTTACAACCAGGCTCAGCGCCTGCTTCAGGCGTCTTTCTTTTTCCCTCTTACCTCTCATGTTCTCTTCGAGCTCAACCTCTGTACATCCATTCTCATGGTGGTCCAACATCGTCATCATGCTTACCTCTTCTCGATGACTCAGTAGGAGTCATACTGCACTAGGCCTAGACCTGTACTTACTATGACTCATGCTGACTCGTGTTGACTAGCGCTGACTTGCTCTGACTTGTTCTGACTTGTTATGACTTGTACCTCATGTATGTACTTATAGCACAGGCAAACTTGAGGTGTTTCTCAGTTTGACCTCCTTTTCCAATCGAGGCTTTCTCCCCATTGAAACCCTCAATCCCTGCTTGACTTCTAACACAGTACTCAACTACACCTCTTTGGTGTACATTCCCCAAGTAACTGGCACACTCAATCAATGTTCGAACCTCGACAACATTGTGACTCCTCGACTCATGCATCTACGCACCTCCTAGACGCCCACGAGCCTCGGCGTAACAGGGAGGGCCAAGCTCAAGCCATATGAGGAGTGAAGGGGAGAGCTGGGGGCTTGTAAGGCTGAGTGTGAGGATCGGCCCAGTGGAGTCTAGAAGAGAGATGAAGAACCCTGTCGCATAGAACATCGACATACAGTTTGAAAGTGTGGCTATGCCAGCGCCCCAACTGTTGAACTTCAAGGTCGGTGTAACCTGCGGCTGTGGCGGAAACTGTGGCTGGAATATTTCGTGCTGTCGTAGCCTAGGCCCAGGAGCATTGTCTTAAGGTGCGCAATGAAGACGTCGCGCGAGAGTGCCGCACCTGCGAGGCCAGAGATGCCAGGAAAGAGAGGTGCAGCATTGCTAAGAGGAGGCACTTGCCTAAATAGGCACCTCATTGCAGATACCGCACACATGGAATAATCAGGAGCTGCAGCGACTAGAATGGTCACTCCCTTCCGGAAGGGGTCGGTCTTTGATGCAGGCAGCGTGATAGACATGTGCGTCGTGTCCTCCATTTCAGGTCAGAAGTGCACTGCACCGTGCACGAGGTGAATTGCCAGATTGAACGCCAAGTCACGCGTGGGCACCGTAAATTCCCCGCAACACAGAAAGCCCACATACACGAGTGTCACAGCTGGGCAGATGATATTGTCATATGGCGCGCTGGATTCTTCCAGCACGCTGCAGATCTGACGGAGTTTGGGGAGAGTGATGGGGAGTTTCGGGTTGTGGTCACACTCTCCATGGCAGCACTTAATCCCACGCAGGAGGCGTTGCACGAGTGGAGACTCGCAGACGGTAAAGGGCAGGTCAGCGTTGACGTGAAGGGAGTGCAAGCTTGACAAATATGCTTTGATGGTTTTGGGCTGAAGCCCCCGTGCCCTGAGTGAGGCGGTCCACTCCATAATTCTGCGCTGAGTAGCTGGGAGGAGTCCGCCATCAGTGTTGCAATATGCTGGGTGCAGGTGCGCAAAGTTGAGGTATGAGCATTGCCCTGTACTGTAGGACTTACGGGTGCTGGAAGCGAGGCCATGCCAGAGGTAGCGGGCCACTTGTCGAGAGAATTGAGTATTAGTTTCATACCATTCAGCGGGGGGTTCTGCGAGCATGGCTTCGGGCAGAGGTGCAATGCAAGTTGGAAGAGGAGGGAGTACTGAAAACGGGAGGCAGTGTCAGCAAGGGTGTTCTCTTTCGATGGGAGCCATTCTGCAGAGAAAGAGAATTGAAGGCACACCACAAGCATCAGCAAGATGCGGAGTTGAGACATAGTATGGCGAGAACAGTTTTGGTCAGTTTTGATAGCATTGACAATGACCTGGTTGTCAATATGTAAAACCACATGGCAACCAGACCACTGTTTGCCCAGCAGAGCATTGCCTGAACAACTGCATACAACTCTTTGAATTGAATGTCACACTTTTGGAAGCGCCAGGGGACGCGACTGGCATACCACAAGTTGCCAAAGATCCCGCCTATCCCTTTGTGCTCAGAACTGCTGGCGTCTGTGTAGATGTGAATAGTTGGCTGCAAGGGTGCAATAAGGTGGACGCCATTCCACCGCAAATGGAATACAGACCACCACTGGATATCTGCACGTGCGTAACGAGGAATGTGGCGGGACGCAAAGTCTGATGAGAATGTCGCTGAGAATTCAATCAGCCACCAGATGATCACGCGAGCATGAGGGATGACCTGCATGGTGAATTGCAGGAACCCTATCAACGCTTGAAGATTGTGCAGGCGGCAGACATGTTGATGTTGCCAACATGCTAGTAAATTACCCAGCCAGAGGATCTTGTCGGGAGGCATGCGTGCCTCCATAGCTTCTGTGTCAAGTTCTAAACCGAGGAATTCAAGAGCCTGAGTGGGCCAGATTGTCTTTGCCTCCTGGATAATGAACCCAAGTTCTTCCCCCAGAGCTGTCGTCCAGTCGACGGCCGTGTTTGCCAGGGAGAGTGGTGTCGCCGGAGGAAAAATTGGCAAGAAATCGTCGAGATGATGGTGTATTGAGGCGGGAATATGACGTTGAATAATCCAGTGGAAACCTTCCGCGAAGAGGTTAATAATGTAGGGTGCAGACTTTGCGCCGAAGACCAATATGATGCTGTAATAAAACTGATCACCCCAAGTGCAGCCCAGCAAGTTCCAGTCAGCCAGGTGGATGGGGATGTGCCTGAACGCGTCTTTCAGGTCAAGCTTGGCTAAGAGGCAGCCTCGACCAAGCTGCCGAATCTCTGAGATGGCTGAATCGAATGCCTCATAAACAATGCTGGCTTCTGTATCTGGGATGCCATCATTGACTGAAGAGCTGTCAGGCCAGGAAAGATGGTTAATAACCTGCAGCTTTGCAGGATTGCGCGGGTGCGAGATGACTCTGAGCGGGGAGGTGCGGAACTGGGGCAGCAGCGGGGACGAAAAGGGGCCATGCATACGTTGCTGCAAGCAGAGGGCAGTGAGGCCGGTGGTAATGGTCTCGGGGTGTTCGAGTGCAGTGGAGAGATTCCAGCAAGCTTGCTCAGACTGAGACCCGGCAAATCCTATGGCAGCGCCATAGTCTATAATGTGAAGTAGCAAGTCTACATACATGCAATTGGGATAGTCTGCAAGATAGCGTGCCCATGCCTCTTTATTGAGTGAAGACGACACTCGTGTAGTGTCGCCCTGTCGTAATGCAAAAGTGTTGCATCGAGGGTCCGTGTTTGGGTGGGGAGGAGGTGCTGGGCCGGGGGCGAAGGCAAGTGCGACGGGAGTACCGGCAGTGATGGATGAGGGCACGGACGGGTGACTGGAGTGCGCTCGTCGCCTGTCCTGCTGTGCCTTCAAGCTGCCGGCTTAGGACAAGTGGACTGCCCATGGTCTGACGTGCCGCAGCCAGAGCACTTGTGCGGTCACCCCCACGTGCAGGGAGTGGACTTGCATGTGCTCTTGTTGAAGTTGCGACATGGCGGAGCTGCTTCATTGTATGCCGCCTTCGATGTGGTGCTTGCCTTTGCCGAGGCAGGACCACACATGCGCTCCTTCCTGATGAGATGCTCGGCCTGAAGGCCAGTGTCGATTGTTGCCCAGCCTGAATAGTTGCCTCAGAGCATGTTGCGGCGCCGTGTGTAGTGGAAACCAAAGTGATATGCCACGGTGGCACTCCACTGGTAGTCCTGGCTAAATTGCGCGAGCCGAGCCAGGTACACAGCAGTGCTCGAAGACAGGTGATAAAGTGCATTTGCATCGCCACCTGTGGATGCGAACCCCGCGAGCACATTGAAGTACGTGCTTAGTGGAATGTAAAGTGAATTGAATGAGGGGTAATCCCGGGGTGCTTTATTGCGCACCAAGACTACCCTGCTGCTCAGCTCGAGCACTTGTCGTGAGGTGTGCTCGTTGTGCCTGGTATCCAGCTTATAGAGATCGCCAGGCTTGAATTCATGCCTCGTGATCTCGAGCAAGACCGAACTGTCGATCGTGGGGAATAGATCGAGTAATGATGCACCGGCTGGCGGCACTGACAGGGGCATGAACGTGAAGGCAGGGAACGCGGCTGTGGGTAACTGCCGGCCATTGTTCTGACTACCAAGCACAGCAGCAAATGACTGGAGCAGTAGCTGAACCTGGTCCGCCGTGAAGTTGGTCTGGTTAGACACTGCTGCTAACGCTTGCGCTGTGGCAGTCGCGGCAGTGGAAGAGGAGGCGCCGGGTGTCTGAGTGGCATCTTGGCCCATAGTGGCCGCCGGTTCCGTAGGTGGCATGGGTGGAGCCATATCGTTGAAGTTGGAGATTGGTTCGGGAGTTTTTAGGAAACGGCCCTCGGGGCTGCAGGGAGGTTGTGGTTTACAGTGGTGTGGAGCCATAACCTAGAGAAGATATGCAGAGCGCTTGAAGTCACGGACTTTCGAGCACACGGGTGAGGAAGGAGGTGAGCTTAAGATACTAACAGACAGACCTTTCAAGCACGCGGGTGAGGAAGGAGGTGAAGAGAGAGAGCGTGAGACGAGCGAGAGATATATAGTACAAGAACACAAAGGAGACAAGGGATGAAAGGATGAAAGGACGCAAAGGACATATGTCTGGCACGCAATGCGCAACATGTCGCATGCAGGTTTGCGAGTCACGTTGCTTAGACCCCGGTCAATAAACATTGACCAAAACAACCATGTGAGACCAACTCAAGCATGTCAACCACTGCACTACTTTGCCTTGATATAACACTATAGTACAGTCACCATATTGTTGGACCTCATGGGTCCTGTGCCCTACCCAAGCCCCCAGATTGGACTCTAGGGGGCGCTGCCCACTCCTTCCATGGTTTGTTTCCATTCAGCCTTCTGCACATTCCCTAATTCCTTCACTGCACCATTATCTTCACCGATTTTTCCCTCCTTCCCTATTTGACTTGTGGCTATGCAAATATTTACACAGGGTCGCAATGGGTGCCCCGCACCTCGGTTAAAAGTGCCAGTCCATGCATTGACTCCTGCGCCCTCCATGAATTTTTCTTTGAGCACTTCCATTTGTTTTGTGGATTCCTATGTTTGGAAGTACTGTACAGTTTGTTTCCACATGCTCCTGCACCATAGACAGTTGCTGTGTCGAGCTCTGGTGTCTCTCAGACTTCACAAAGCTCGACATAGGTGGGTAGTATTATTTCTGCAATATATCAGACTTCACAGAGCTCAACATAGGCCATTGTGATTGCTCTGAGGCACACTGCAGCCAACATATATACCCTCTGGCATTTGCTGGACTTAGGAGATCTTTTGTAAGTCTGACTGCTTCAGTGTACAGAGCCATTGCTGCACTACACTGCAGTCTATTGTTGACAAGTCATTGTCTCTGCACTACACAGCAAATAGCTGATGGATTACAGCCCTCATTTCTGCACTACACAACTATAGCAAATTGATGGCATCCATTCAACCTGCACTACATCAAAGCAGATAATAGTTGACAGGTCAGTGTCTTTGCACTGTACTGCAGCAAAGCACTTATGGCTTTGTAGTACTTATTGCTGCACTACACTGTAGCAGATGGCTGACAAGTGAGTGACTCTGCACTCAGATCAACAAGAATTCCCTAAGTCCAGCCAAGGTAGATGGGCATATATTGACTGTACTATAATGTTATATCAAGGCACAGTGGTGCAGTGGTTGGCATACTTGAGTTGGTCTTACATGGTGTGACATCATTAGGTCAGTGGTTCAGTTCTTGATGTTGGCAACTTATTTTCCCATTTTGTTTCTTCCAATTTCTGTCCTCTACACATCACACAACATGTCATCTCTAGGATCCACAATAACCCTATTCACTCAGCTGATTGTGTTCAATAAAAGGCCAACATATAACTTTCACAGCACCTCTGAAACTTCTAATTTTCTAAAGATTCTAAAAAAATCTAAAAACGTCTTAGCAAGTTTATAGTGCTTTTAGTGTGTTTAGAGAATGAAAGGGTTTGCTGATGTAGGTGCATGGAGTGGTGGAGATATACGACCGTGGTGGGGGATTCAACAAGAAACAGAGCATCTCAATGAACTGAGATTGTGTGAGTGAAGAGATGCCCCGGAGGAGCTGCATGATAAATTTATTCCGTGCGACTTCAGAGTTTGTCAGCTCTTTGCGTCCAACAACATGGATATGCTTGATCCCTCCTCCACGGAAACTCCCTTCGACGACTTGCACCCCGGTCTTCTTGCCGTGGACACTGATGGCCTTGCCTACCACAAAGTGTCCGTCTGTCGTCTCCATCATGATCGAAGTCTATCCACGTGTGCAAGTTGTCAGTACCGATGGAGCAAGGGGGATTGAACACATTACCTGATTGCTTGCCTGCACTCGTGTATTGGACCGTGGATTCTGAATGATGATCTGTCCATCCCCATCCACCTCAACATTCTCAAAATTGTTCTCCATCTGTATAGTCTTCTCGGCCTCGAGTAGCTTGACATTCATCAGCAACTCCCCGAGCACGCGGAGCTCCACATCCTGCAAATTGTCCGTATCAACCTTTAAGCAATGTTCAATTGCTACCATCGCCTTCTCTGCGCATCTGCATACCGCAGCGCCACCAATGATGGGAAAAGATATATATCCGGGTTGAGACTCCACATTATCGACTCGGACATGAAATAAGAAGGACGAACCACTTACATGGCTGAAATCCACGCCCGCAAACACACATCATGTAGCTGCTGGTGGCACCACAACGCATGGATTCGATACTTTTGCGCGGCTTCAAGTTGATGGACCTTTCCCACCACAACCTCTGCCGCACTCTTTATGTTTGGATACAGGCTCCCCAGATCCACTCCGTGAACGGCCAACCCGCATTTCCTGTACAGGTGGAGAGCGATCTGCGCCATACCGAACCCCACGAGCATGCAGCGCGGGTTATGGAGCAGTCCGAGCAGTCCGCATGTTGACTTCAAGTTGATGTTCGTGTGCTGCGAGTTGTCGGGGATCACGGTGATTTTGGCGCCCCGCGGTCCCCACCTTGTGCTTGAGCCCGGACTCGTGGAGGCGATGTCGACAAAGAACACCTCCGCCGGAGTCGCGAACGCCACAGCGTTGACCGCCCCGTTCGATGCGAGGCGCACTGCAACACCTAGAACCGCCGGGTCGTTATAGAGGATGTACTTCGAGAGGTCGTCACATGTTCGTGGGGTGAGCTTGGACAGACGGATTTGAGACGGGGCGATGTGAGTTGGTAGGATCATTTGCGGGAGGTAGCTCGTCGCCATAACGGCCTGTCTTCGAGCTGTGGGATGGTCCGCTGTCGAAGCAGAGGAGATAACCTCGTGCTACGCAGAAGTTCGGGGTGCGAAATAGGGGTTCGGTCGAGCGAGCGAGTGCGGCGGACAGTCGAGTATTCGATTCGAGTAACGACTGTACGATGTCGCCTAGAATACGAGAGTAGAATATCACTAGAGAGTGTGTGCGATCGATGAGATTGACGAGACGGGGTGGTGGCGAGAAGCAAGGAAGAGAGAGAGGGGACGGAAGGGGATATGTCGGGCAGGATCACTAGAGCGCTAATCTACCGTGATAGGAATGCAAGTATCTAAGTAAGGTAATGTAAGCGTTCTCATACTTGTAAGGTATGCGCACATCCTTTCTCTCAATCGGACGCGCGCTGTACAGGACAACGCGATGTACAGTCGGCTACGCGTGCTCTCGCTGAGCGAATGCTCCTATGAAAAATACTTCGACCACTTCAACGCGCTGAGTACCAGTGCGGGCACGACTTGCTTCAGGACTGGCGACTGGCCAGTGCCAGCGGGCGTGGCAAGCGTGAAGGGGGTGCAGTCGCCGAGGAAAGCGCGGACGGTGTTGAGGAGGGTGGACCAGGATTTGGTCTCGGATGCGTCAAACCGGTGCTGGTCGTCGCCAGTGGCCGCAGGCGCGAGGCCTCAGCTGGTGAAGCAGCAAAAGTCAAGATTCAGACAGTCTTGGGCTGCCAAGGGCAAGGACTACAGCTTTGATGCTGCGAATGACATCCTTGGTATCGTCATGCTCGAGATACAGAACACAGAGGATCTACCGAAGCTCAAAAAAAATATGTGCTCATCCCTTCTATCTCCATTCGGCTGGTTCTAGGGAGGAGTTCATATGCGCTTCCCAGTGACGCGCACAGGCTGGGACATGGACCCCTTCGTTGTCGTCTCCTTCGGAAAGGAGGTCTTCCGGACGCGCGTCATACGGCACTCGCTGAATCCGCAGTGGGACGAGAAGATGCTCTTCCACGTCCGGCGGTACGAGACCACGTTCAAGGTCCAGCTCTCGGTCCTCGACTGGGACAAACTTTCGTCGATCGATCATATCTGAGACGCGAGCTGTGACGTGGCGCAGCTGATTGAGGATGCGCCGCAGAAGGATGCGAAGACGGGGCTGTATCCCGAGGAGGAGGACTGGAAGCGGTCGATGCGGAGAGTAAAGCTGGCTTGGTGGACAATCCAATGACACATGATGCATATAGTGCCAGAAGGAAGATTGGAAGCCGGAAGCCCATAAGGGCGACTGTAGGCTGGTAAAGGAGGGCAAGTCATACGAGGTCGAGCAGCGTCGTGGCTTACATGATAACAATTCGTTCATGAATGGGCTTCTTGGTGAATAGACCTTCGCGACCGCCCCCTGCTTGCAGTGTGTTCACCTCGCATTCGTAGACTCAATGGGCTCGAGTTCCTTGACGGACGAGCGCAAGTATATGAACGCACTGGACCGCAACGACTTCTTTCCCGTTGGCTATGGTCAAGCCAGCCCCCCCCTCGTGCACGGCGGATGGATCATGACGATCTTGATCTTTTTGAAGGTCTTGATTCTGATGAAGACGAGGACGAGGATGACGAGGAATTGTCAGAAGACGACGACGAACCTTCCCTGCCCAAAAGGAACCGACGTTGGTAGAATGACGACGAAACCATACGATCATTGTATACTTAGTACCCAAGAATTATAGTTCGCAGCCTTGCCAAGAGAAAAGGGCATAAGATGGACGGGGAGTGTTTCCCAGCTTTCTTCACATGCAGTGCCCAGCTCCGTTCGTCCGACTATATAACTGCACTCCAAGCCATAAGCCGTTTACGAGAGTAGCCGTGTTTGGGGAGGACTACAGAGACCAAACGAAGGCAAAGGGACGAAAAGCAGGGGTGAGGTGATGAGGCCTTCCGTGTGTGATAGACACCCAGACTTGCATTGATATGAACGCATCTGTAGTGAGTCGCATCTACATGTATAAGCGTAGATGAGAGCAAGCCTGCGCGTTGAGACTTACCAAGCCCCGTCTACACGCGCTCGTTTCTTGGGAGGCGCGTCTGAGCTGCTACTGGCTGACCCAGATCGTGCGTGCGTGCCAGCTTGAACCACATGTAGCTCTTGCGTAGCATGATCCACGTCACCGTCCACACCCTCAACGCGTCCCGCATCTTCGTCGGTTTCCATCTTTTGCTCATCCGGGACGTTCCCTGTCAACTCTTACTCCGCGACCTCAGTCTCCTTCTCCGCTTGCTCGGCGACCTTCTTCGCCCTACGCGCCGCCTTCCTCCTCTCAGGCGCCTCCGCACCCTCCTTAACCAGTGCCCAGCCCTCGAGATGGTTACTGTAATGTTCGACTGCGCGCACCTTCGCGTTTTCCCATTGCTGATCCGCCTTATACCTCCACAGCCCTCTAGTTGCGGTGTCCTCCACACCCATCTGGACGGCGCTGATGTCGAAGAGCTTGTACAGTGCGTCCGCTATCGCACCAACGCCCACAGGACCTATCAAGTCATCCTCGTCCTCCTCCGCCGTCGCTTGCTCGTCTGACTTGGATTCAGCAGAGGACGCATCCCGGACGGGATCCTCGTCCCCGCCCGCGTCGCAATCCTCTGCCATCGTCTTCTCCCGTTCGGCCTTCTCCTTCTCCTTCTTGGCCCTTTCCCTCTCCTTCCTCTCCTTTCTCTTCACGTCGTCACCCAAGCACCACAACGTTCCCCTGATACCATCCCGGGTCCGACCCAGAAGGTGTAGGTCTAGGTTCCCAAGCTTATCGTAGTTATGGCGCACATCTTCGACCTCTTCGCCTCTGCGGAGGAGGAGCACGTGGAGGAAGGTCTGCAGGAAGGAGTCGAGGTCGTCTGCGGCCGCTGGCATGTATGGACAGCCCCAGGGCTGGAAGGCGTTGTGAATGCTGCAGGTGGAGGTGAAGCGAAGCTTGTCCTGCATATTCCATCCATAACAGTCAGTCAGTGATACTACCATTTGAGTCTTGACCGACATGTGTGATAGGACGAAGAGCAGTGGATCATCCTTGCCAATACTTCCTTTATAGGTCTGGGAGGTAGCCGCGCGTACCACGGCAGGGGCGCGCGACTACGGAAACATGAGCAGGAACTTGAGGTTCGGCTCGATCATGACATAGTGCTCTTCCGAGTTCCATGGGCGATCATCGTGGCTCATGGTTGCTGTGACTAAGACTTGGCCTGGGATTACCCTGGAATGTGAGAGGTACAAGCCCAGGAATCAGGGAAGTCAAGAGGTGCGCAGGTCAATGAAAGTGGCAGAGGATGAGAAAGAAGAGGACAATAGGATCGGATGTACAAGTTGCCCGATGATGTAATGGGCGCGTCATGCATCGCGGTCACGTGTTTCGCTGCCGCGAGGATCCATGGCGGGCTATTCTATCCTGTCCTTCCTCTAGGGAAGAAAATGAAGGATTGCACGCTGTACAACATGCATATGATGACGTTCTTCCCGAATTATGAGTACGTATCGCCGTCTAACCCGTAGTAAATGATGTTCTATATAACAACAACTTTTCCACAGACCAGCTCAACCAGAGTGTGGGTCTCATCTAATACCTCGCCCTCGTCGACACGAGATGCCTCCTTCGTCTCAGGTTTCTCGTCAGATGCGCCCTCAGATGCGGCTCTTGGACCCTGTTCTACAGTTCGAACAGGACCTTTGAACCACTTGCGCGCCGAGAATATCCACGGCAGTGACGCGAATACAAACACGGCCATGATGAGCACGACCGCGTAATCTGTCACGAATGCAGTCAGCGCACTCCTCCAGCCACATGCAGTACAGAACACGCTGCACGTACTCATCGTCTCAGGGGTCGGATGGACCTCTGGCGGGAACATGAGGAGCACGCTCACCCACGCGACCGCGACGATCCCGATGGGCATGTACCACCTTCCCAGCTAGAACGGCCCGGGCTGTAGCTTATCGCGCCCCGAAGTTATCCGGAGGAAGATCGGCGTGACGTAGGACGTGTACAGCCCGATGACCGCAGCTCTGTCGTGAGCAGGTTATCAGTATCTCACGTACACATGCAAACCTCAGAGACAAGCCGCAAGGAAAACATGGTCCTGGAAGATAGTAAGACGCACCCTGCGAGCGAAGATAGCGCGGTCTCCGAGAAGCCGAGCAGCCCACAGATTGCGGAGAGCACCATGACCAGCCAAAACGCGTTCACTGGCATCCTGGAGTACGGGTGCATCTTCTTCCACCACCTGGACCCAGGCAGCGCAATATCCCTGGCAAACGCAAACACCACGCGCGACGCGTCGACGCCCTGCGCGGCACCGGTGACGTACTGCACGACGATTATGAGACTCCATATCGCGAGCATGCTCCGCTTGCCAAGTACATCGAGGAAGAGCTGGCCCATGGGCAATGGGAGAGGCGAAGCGAGAAGGTCGGGTATGGATGCGGCCGCGAAGGAGGCTGCGATGTAGAGTAGCCAGCCGAGGGAAGCTGTTGCGCCGACTCCGACCAGGATTGCTATTGGTGCGGCGCGGGCTGCCCCGGAAGTCTCTTCCGAGATGTGCGCAGCAGAGTCGTCTATGGAAGGTAGGGAGGAGTGAGTGGAGAACACAGATATAGTGAATGAGTGGTGAGGATCGTACATCCAGTCAAGGTCTACATCGACGCGGTGAAGGCGAGTAGGAACGCCCATGCGTCTGAACAACCGTCATGTTCAGCCTGCGAAGGAACGGAACTTGGGACGTACTATCGGACCATCCGGTGTAATCTCCGTACATTGTGAATGCTGTGCTCGTGGAGACCCTCCGGTCGCCGCTACATACGAGCAGGGCGACGATGGCAGCGATAGTCGTCCCAACTGCCCTTTCCCCATCACTACCGGCGATATGTATTCGGATGCCAAAGCTCACCGTTCACGATGACATAGAATATGTTCAACCGAGCGATGACCGCCGTAGCCGCCGAGTACACAAGCCCGTGCGTGAACAAGATAACAAGCAGGATTCCGAACGTCGGCCCCGCGCCTTAGTCAATGGCGCCGTCGGAGCCCACGAAGAGCGCAGTGATCATCTGAGCACTAGAGCGACCACCAAGTCGGGTCAGCACGACTCACTGTCCTGATGAACGCACACAATGTGCGCACCATGTGAAGTCGATAGAACACACTAGGGAGACCTGGCCGGTGATGTTCGCCCATCCGGTGATCCAACTGGTGAGCGGAGCCCAGCGCGGCGGAGCCAGCTTGGCGGAGGAATAGTACAGCCCTGCACTTGTTCTAAACGGAGGTAGAGAACCAGTGCACCACTCAGACCATGTTTGGAACCTGACCATTGAGTCAGGGGAAGAGACGTACGGCATCGCCGATGTTAGCTCCGCGAGCGAGTCTGTGACGAGACCAGGGTAGACTGAGAATATGTTACGAGACGTACCGGAGATGAGTGGTAAGTACATTGTTGAGGATACGGATGCGACGACGCCCATGATCGAAAACGCGAATGCGATTGTCTCGATGAGCTGCGTAAAATGCACATAGCGTCAGCGGGACGCAGAGAGTACGGAGCAGGGCACACCCAGAGCAGAGACATACGGAAAACTCGCGTCTGAACTCGCTTCGATAACCCAGCGTTGCCAGGAGCGCGTCGTCAGCGTGCTTCAGAGCCTTCAGGGCTCCTCCATGATGAGACTCTTCTTCTGCCACTGTGGAGGCCGTCGTCCGCTTTTCTTCGTCTGACATCGGTGCGCGGAGAGCAAAGGATTTGCGAGAAGAGGGAGAAGAAGAGAAGGTTATCGGGCGGCTGGAAGCCCCGTCGATATGCCACGAGCGGTGATGATAAGGCTGCTTTGCAAATCTCTAATCGAACTGGATGTCGAGCATTCCCGCATATAGTACATCTGGTCGACTTGGAGCGTAAGCGGGCGAGCGGACGCTCAGAGACTTCTTAGGGGCGCCTGAGTGCACAAGCATGAGAAGACAAGGTCTAGAAGAGAAATCGATCAGCTTCGTGTTGAGTACTGTATATGATAACGCACTCGTGAGCGACAGAGTAGGATACACCCCGGGGAGCGTGAGCTTATGTGAAGCTCTATCAACCATGTCATCGTGGCATTCAGTCATGTTGATCCGGCGCCAACGGAAAGAAGTTCTTCTGGATATTATAATTGAGATTCTCCACAGGATGTCACGCCCGGGTCAGTCCACGGAGCCCCGTCACGGTGCCTTTAGATTCTTCTCATACGATATCTGGTCATCTCCACCTACCTTCCTTCTTGACCCCAGCGATCCTCACCTGCAGAACCAGACACTGCACGCATGCCACGCATCATGTTGAATTCATGCCTTGGGAACAAGGTTGGGCTCGTACAGAGGTGAAGACTCCCCGCTTGACATCTCTCGAGTAAGTCTCTGATGCCATGCTGAGCGTTGCCCTCCCTCTCAACCTCGGATACTTCCCAAACCCCCTCGTGTATTTACTGCTGTCGTGATCATCGCATAGGGAGTCTATGCCGGGGAGGTCGGAACACCTCGCTTGCTCAAGCTCTTCGCCAAGTACGGCATCAAGACGACATGGTTCATCCCAGGTGCGCCCGGGGTGCGCCCTACCCTGCTCTGCCACGTATCTCGCGAAATGAAATGCCCCATGGGAACTTTGCAATTGTCAGGACGCAGCTTGGAGACGTTTCCGGAACAGATGGCTGCTGTACGGGACGCCGGACATGAGATGTGCGTGCGTTCCGTGTGGTCGAATTTGAGGTTCGCGGGTCCAGTCTGCTGATGGCGCGCGCGTGTATACGTGCAGAGGGCTGCACGGGTACTCGCACGAGAATCCGGTCGCGATGTCTCTAGAGCAGCAGAAGGACATACTCGATCACACGTACCAGCTTCTCACCGAGTTCAACAACGGCGTATCGCCCAAAGGCAGCGTCGCGCCGTGGTGGGAAACGAGCAAGGAAGGGACGATGCTGCTACTCGACAAGGGGATAGAGTACGGTGAGTTATGTCGGTTCGCGTCTGCTTGTGAATGTTTGTCCTCACCGGCTGTGTAATCTAGACCATCCCATCATGGCTCACGAGTAAGTACCCGACATCGTGGACGGCATTCGGCACGATCTTACGCCATTGCGCGCGATGCAGCTCCCAAGCCTTCTACCTGCGCGACCAGGACCTCTGGAACAAGATCGACTACAAGGCGAAGGCAGAGACGTGGATGAAGCCGCTCGTCAGGGGCAAAGAAACAGGTCTGGTCGAAATTCCTGCCAACTGGTACCTCGACGACTTGCCGCCCATGATGTAGGTCTCCATGCAGGGCATGCATGCAGTAATGCGATGTTGATAGCTTGCCGTGTCCTAGGTGTATCAAGTCTAGCCCCAACTCTCATGGATGGGTACGTCGTTCGAGTTGTGTGAAGTCTTGGCGCGTATCCACTGAATTGTCGTGCGTACATAGGTCAACGCACGGGACGTGGAGCAGCTTTGGAAGGACATGTTCACGTACTTGTACAGGTCATACGCATTCTATCTGTCGCATGCCCACGATGCGCTATCTATACTCTTCGTGATTGTTTGCTGATTTTGAACTCTTCGGCCTACAGGGAGGAAGAGAACTTCATCTTCCCAATCACAATACACCCCGATGTCAGCGGGTACGTGATTCTCCTGCACTCGTGTGTCTCATCATTGACGTGCGACCTACACTACATATGCAGCCGCCCGCACGTTCTGTTGATGCTCGTCAAAAGTCTTCCCATTCACACTAACGCTCAGTGCCCTGTTTTAATTCACTATCTCCCCCTAAATTCACTTCTTCATTTTTTCAACGTTTCAACGTTCTGAATGTGATCCCCCTGGCAACCCTCCCCCTCGACGCCACATCGTCGACACCTTCACGGCCGGTTGCTCACTGTCGACATCGTTAAACGCGCCCTCCTTCCGCCTCTACGCCGACTCCGCACCGCGCCGCGATCATCAAACCCACCGCTGCGCATCCCTCGATCGCACTCTTACGCGCCCGGTAGGACGGAACTGCCACACAATGGTCACAACCGGTAAAACGGACAAACCGATCGCGAAAATGGAAAATGGAAAATGGAAAAACACGTCGCAAAAATCGGAATAAATGAGATAAATAACGAATAACGAAAAACGACGTAGGAACGGTTCATCGAGTGGGTGAACACGCACTTCCTGCGTGCGGTGCCACGTGGGCGCGCATGGTCGATTAGGCGGCCGAATTCCGCGCGCGCGTTCGGGATGGTCACAGAGGTCGTAGGAGACTTGATAGAGGTCCCAGGTGAGGACTGAGCATCAACAGACGGAAGCTCCATTCGTCGGGACCTCAGAGTGGGTCTGAGACACCTCGGCAGAGCTCACCGTCGTCGAGCTGCTGATTGTGGGTTGCTCGGGGAGCTCTTCGATGCATGCTGAAGAATGCAGACGGTCAGCATCGTGAGGCGGGTCGCGAAAACGTACCGCGTGACGCTCTCACGTTCTGCGTGAGCCTTGAACTGCGCAGCCACTTCTTGGGTGACGTGCTGACGTTTCGTGCGCTGCCGCTCAAGCGCATACAGCTCTTGCCGGAGGCTGTCGATCCCCGCGTCGTGGTCGAGGTTATGGATGAGTCCTCCTGCATAAGTCGGAGCGGGCGGACGAGCGTGTTCTGAAGCGAGGTACTAGGTGGGTGGTGTGGAGGGACTAGTGCTAGACTGGCTCGAAGAGAAATTGCTGAGATGAGCCCGTCGTAGTGCGAGCCTCGGAGTAGAGCCTGTAGTACTCCAGGACGCATTCCAGAAGGTTCTTGCCTTGAATCGCCACATGTACGTAGCTTCCGGACGGAAGCACGACCTGTGGTTGCTCGTTCCACTTCACAAGGCGGGCAGAGATGTCAGTTTCGACTTGAGGACACTGACGTATGCCAGTGTCGAAGCACTGAGTACGCAAACATTTGTTGGTGCGTGGTGGGGCGATAGGGGCTTCGGACGGATGTGGGTGAGGCTGACAGTTGGGTATTCGATTCGAGTAGTAAGGACCATATGTAGTCCCTGGTATACGAGAGTGGGGTATAACGAGAGTGCGACATGGTCGCGAGTTCGATGGGATAGACGAATCGGGGTGATGTCGAGGAGCAACGAGCGAGGGAGAGGGAGCGGAAGAGGATATGTCGGGCAAAATCGCCAAGGGACTAAACTACTGTAATAGGAATGCAAATGTCCAAATTTAGTAGTGTAAGCGCTCTTGTACTAGGAATTTAATGCGGACATCAAGTACGAGTACTCTACTGAGTACTGCCACACCGTGCGCTGGATCGCGGCAGTATAAACACGTACACGTGCCTGTGGATGTCGTGTTTGCGCTCATGTGAGGCAGTAACTGACGTGCGGTGGGTTGGAGAGCGGTCGGTCCTAGGTGTCGAAGTGCTCGTAGCGGCGTGTTGCTGCCACTGCGTGAACACGTCGGCCATCGATTTGACAGCCTGTGAAGAGTTGTGCAATCTTGTACTTAACTGTGGGCAAAAGGGGCATGGTTAGAGAAGCTGTAGCGGAGAAAGCGGGGAAAGCATAGCGATGGTGAATAAATGAGGATGGGACAACAGCTTCAAGATGGCGTGCGGCCTCAGTAACTTGAGTGATTGAATATGGCTGCCGGGGAGCAAAAACCTGAGGGTGGGTTATGCAAAGGCAGTTGAGCACTTGGGCACGAAGCAACTCCGGAAGTCCCTGTAGGAACATTCAGTCGTCTTGCCGGAGTTTGCTGCCTTGCACGAGATTGTCGCAATGTCTCGAAACTTGCCGCTGTAGTCGTTGGAACTCCTTGACGGAGTTCACGCCCATGCGCGAAGTCATTCCCATGAGCATGTCGAGATCTTGCAGACTGAAAAGCATGCGACTACCAGTGCCAACATACTCGGCGATCACAGACGACTGCACCGTTGAACTCTGGTAGAGTCTGCCAGATGGTCTTCTCTGAGTCCGGTGCACATGCTTCTTCTTGTTGCGTGGTGTGACTACAGCTGCTTGCTCAAAGCAATACTCTGGGTCTTCGATGAAGCCGAAGATCGACCTTAATTCAGAATCCGGGTAGAAGGATGGCGCGCCGGGAGCGCCGCCAGGTGGCATACAGAAAGGAGCGGCCATAGGGAGTGGCACGGGTCGGGTCCACCCGTGGCGGGTGGCGGGTCAAACCCGCACGGGTACGGGTACGGGACAGGCAATGGGAGACCAGTCAGAAACCCGTACCCGTACGCACCGCTTCAACTTCGAACAGGCCATCGAGGAATTCCAGGAATTCGCGCCGGCAAGAGCGAGGACGGCAAGGCCGTCATCAAGGCAATCATCTCCAGTCCCGACGTCTCCCCGAACGATCTCCTACAATACTCTCGGTGCAGACAGGAGGGGCTGGACGTAGGTTTGATCCACAAGCCGATGCTCAACCTGGTCGACGAGCAGACTACCCTCGTGCCCGTGCCCGTAGTAAGCAAGCCACTGCATCATTAAGCAGTATGATATCTGCTGCTTCTCTTGTGATTGACGATGATCCCACTCCCTAAGCCGCCATATTCTGTTGTTGCTGCTGGGAGTGTCCAAGTGCGAGTGCGAGGAGAGGTCGTTCATACCAGTCTGCAGACACCCCTCACGGTCACGGATTGCTACAAGGTAATTTAGGTCAACATCGAAGTACGAAACGAATCACCAGGCAGAGACACGTACTTGCGTGCGCGGTCAACGCGATGATGAGCAATCGATTAACACAAGAAAAGACACAATAGGACTCACCATACACGTACCCATCATGTCATTGTACATGTCCAAAGTCTTCTTGACACTCCAGAGGATTGCAGCGGGATGGGCAAGAGGATGGCAGGCATGGCAAAGAAGGGGCTGCCAGTGGAAGTTGCAGAGAATGGGACAGGGACAGGGACAGCGTGAGACGAGAGCCCTTACAGAGTGTTGAACTCCAGTGCTTCGGGTTAGGGTCATGGTGTAATTCCCGCTAAAGGAGCACGCCCACCCCAGGGCGGACCAACCTGGGTTCTACTAGTCACGCCCTTGGCATGACGGAGTTGCCGCCCTGAAAGTCATCTGTAGGTCCTCTTCCTCATAGGGCACCACGACCTTACCTTGCCTCTGCCGTATCTCGCGGGTGCCGCTTACGACGGGCATATGCATGGACGTCATCTGCACCGTAGTAGCCATTTGTATCTGCGTCGTGAGAAATGATTGACCCAGAGCGCGGAGGCGGGTGATCAAAATTCCCACGGGAAGGAATCGTCAGTGTGCTTTGCAAAGTTTCAGGTCAACAGTTGACGGTGCTGATTGTCTCTTTGCAATCTGGAAATAAAAAATTCCCCGGATTCCCTTCTCAATTCAGTCTCATCCACGAAATACAAGCAACAGCTCGTCTGTTTCCTCCTGTCTCCCCTTCTCCACTCCCCACCACGCTACCCCTATTGCACTTCCTCCACCGACCTCTGGTCTTTTTTTCCCATCTCTGATTCCCTCTACGGACAAGTGCAATGGCGCAGGTGTCTGAGGTATGTGGTGGTTCAATTGTGCCTGTCCTCGATGCTGATGCCGTTCAGACCGTGTTGCAGTCGTCCAACGCCGCCGTTCTTGCAATATCCCATGTCACAACGTGGGCCACCCCCTGGAGTTCCCAATCCCTTTGGTCTTTGCCGTCGGAGCGATGTGTAATCGAGGACATCTTCCCGGAGATCATGTCGGGTATCTTCATACTAGCAGCAGAGCCCGTCCCATGCTACTCTCCCCCGTACCCCCATTGGGCTTTCCCGGGCGAGGTGACTTCCTGGCTTGCTGTCACTGGCGTCTGTCGACGCTGGCGAGTGATCGCGTGTGGCGTATCCCAGCTGTGGAGGACCGTCGCAGTGCATCGGGACGTTCGCTGGTTAAAACTCGTCCTCCCACGATCGGGCAGCAGAACAGTTGATATCGTCTTCCATGACGCCGATGTCATCCCCCACGCCCTCAAAATCCTCTTTGAACACGCCGCTCGCATCCGTCGTCTCTATTTCCTTAATTCAATTATGAGTACGTACGCCTGTCTCCAACATTTGAGCTTGGTCCTGATGCCGCATCTCACGGAAATAATGAGCCACTATCCGGCATACACCGTTCGCGGCTTGACTGTTCATGGCGCATTGGACTTCCGTCCCAACATATTCCCATCCCTACACACCCTGCGCTGTGGGACTGTCCAGCTCAACTGGGAGGGCCCTATTGTGTGGAAGCTCACGAGGATTAGTATTACGGATGCGCCCATGCTCGATCCTTCATTCACGCTGGATAGGTTCCTGGAGGTTCTCAGACACTGCTCTGCAGGTGAATTACGCCACCTTCAACTCTGGAACGCATTTCCCTTCTTCAACGATTCGGAACCATCCTCCCCCCTTCGACTTGACTCCAACAGGGTTGTCAATTTATCACGCTTGGTGTCCCTTTCCATCTTGCACACCAGTGTGGAGGCTGTTTATGCTTTCCTATCACATCTTCATCTCGACAGTCACGCCTTCGTCGAGGTGTGTATCAATACAGGAGTGGCTCAAGGCGGCGTCGAGGGGTATCCGGGTGTCCTTGACGTTCTTCCTCAAGATTTCCGTTGCCTTCCCATCTACAAACACACCGAATTGGTCCAGCTCTATGCCGAGTATGGCGACAGTGGGAACATGGAGAATCTCACTATATCCTGCTTAGCCGATGAGAAAGCGGGGTATGGGACACTCAAGCTCACACTTGCAGTCCAGGGTGACAACGCTAGTTGTTGGGGCTATCATTTTGAAAACGCTATCGCTGACTTCGCCAATCTCTTTTGTGTGTCGCACATTACCATCATCCAAATAATCCCACAGTGCACTGTGGACGCATGGTGCATGCTCGTGGCCACGTTCTCGACTGCCACTTCGCCGGAGACAATTGATCAGTCCTTGCAATCGGTGCAAGTTGTTCCGTGATAACACTTCCCATCCTGTACAGGTGCACATGCATTTATGGACAGTGTCAACATCTACTGACTCTCATCGCTCAGCTTGGTGGCGCATTTACCCCTCGAGTCTCATATGAGCCTCTGTGTGCAACATCTGTTTGGTTTGTTGGTTGTATAGGCGCACTACCTGCCATTTGTATTACAAGTCCATGTAGTACAGTTGTTGTATCTACTGTTTAGAATGCAGCTGTGCATGGGGCATGATGCACATCCACCGGTCTTGTACTAGCTGGCGTAATTCCGAAATGTGCCGATCGTGGGCGCGGCGTAGGAGTGATGCACCGGCTGCAGCGAGCAGGTGGTGGAGGTGTATGAGCGGGAGGGCTTGGAGACTCTGCCACAGGCGTTCAACAAGATGGCATTTAGGCTGCCAATGCTGACAGGGCTGAGGAAGTTGTATGAGGAGACACAGACAACGCTGGACTCGGAGAACGACAGCCTCGGAGGAGGACTCCTTTGTGTGGAACATGATGAAGATTCGACAGAATGCTGGAGTGTATTCAATGCATGGGTAGGTGCAGCATTGTAGTACCCCGACGTGTAACAATACCTTCCGCTATAGCATCCATACCTGAGTCTTGAATGTACTAGTACATGTCATCACCGCTAAACTGCAGAATTAAGCTTGTGATCTTCTTTTTCTAAACTATAGCCTATGTTTTCAATCTACTACTCAGTCCACTCAATGGCCTGGCCAGGTTTGCGTTGTCAAAGATGATCGACGGAATCTGCCTCCGACCTCCAGCGTGACCTACTTCAAGTTCAAATTGTGCAACTGGCGGCTTGCCGCTGGTGAATGCAACCTGCACATACAAAGATGTGGGCCGATCATGTCATCACCACGCGCCAGGCGGATGGTCCGTGCATACCTTTTCAAGTTATTCGATGCCCGGGAGCTCAGAGATTGTGTGCCCAGCCTGAGCTGCATGGCCATAGCTGTTCACTGGGTCGAAGACACCTGCATGGTGATGAACTCTGAGGAGTGACTGTAAGTCACCACAATCGGGGCTTGTAATATACTGTAGTTAGTGTACACCCGACGTGTACTAATGGGCAGACTTACTGTAGAGCCAACCCCGACCGACGCTATATGTATATCATGTATATGGTCCTCGGTCGACCCTTCTGTAGTACTAAATCATGCTCCATCATCCACTAGTAATGCATTGTTCATCATTGGTTCTTAGTCTGACCCTCGAGCCAGCAGCTGTGGACTGGTCTATGCAGCTGTCAGTAGGCAGTAGGTTGTGTATGGGGCATCATTGGTCATCCGTCTGAGGCTCAGGCTGCACTCTGCGACCTCATACATGCGGCCATCTCGCTGCAGCAGCAAGGCAGCGTCGGCTGACTACCTATTGGAGATCCATGTTTTGCAGGTCTATGGAGTTTTGTAGCACACTCAGGACACTGTATGATCCTCTTTCTATGTCACCCCTCGAAGGCAGCAGATATGGTGCTATGCTCACTCTCTGCTTTGGGCTTGGAGTCTCCCTCGGCCTTGACCTTGGCTTCGGCCACGGCCTCAGCCTCAGACTCAGGGATCATTGTCAGTCAGTGCACTGTGAGATCATCATTATCCATAATATACAAATATATGTACTGGAATGTCATCGAGTGTGCGACTGTCTGCAAGTCCAACGGGTGTGTCCCAGTGACTTGACGCTGAGCCACTAGACGCTGAGCGGCAGCGGTCGATAGGGTGAGTGTCATGACCGTGGGTTGAGCGAAAGTAGGGAGGAGTCCGAAAGGCCAGCAGGGGTGAGCCGACGAGTCTTGTGCAGCGAAGTGGAGCAAGGCTTGACACCAAGGGCTGGAGACAAGATATGTATTGAGGGAACTATGTGAGTGAGAATACATGGGGGGCTCACCTGGAGACAAGAGGTTGAAACTGTGTCTCCAGGTGGCTCGCACTATCCTATATATCCAGGACTGCATCAGGGGGCAGACTATCTACATCAATCATCAGCGGGCGCAAGTGATGGGTGCGCTGCGCCCGAAGTCTTGCCGCGCTGTCGCGGGCAATGGGCGCTTCCCACGTGCATTGCGCGTGCATCGAAAACCCATCTGTGACATTTCTGAGTATATTCACAATGGAACTCAGGCCTTACATTACCCGGAAGTCCCATACCGCATTGGGCAAAATTCCAACAAGCCCGAATTGGGCCAACTTTCCTTGTAAGCACCAAACCTGTCAAACTAGAAATCCGTTGAGCACGAGAATCTGTGAGGTAACCTTGGTAAGTCCCTCCAACACTCTCGTTGACTGTATAGCAGAAATGGAACATAGATACATGGTACAGAATAGGACAGAATGTCGCGCTCCGTTTAGCGCCCTACATCAGAGCATCGGAGGAGGAGGAGGAGGAGCACCAATACCAATTTCCCAGTGAAACCATGAGGACGCGCTCATCAGGAGTTCCCAAATCTCTTAGGTTCTTAGCAGGTTCTTAGGACCTCTTAGTTCACGGATAGGCCAACAAGGTTTCAGTCCTGTGTGGCTCATGAGGAGGACGTACCATGATCGAAGCTGTTGACCCTTGGGTGGGTTGGGGTATTTGATGCCAATGACAACCAGGAGCAGATTGTCCTTGGGCCAGAGCGGTTCGCCACACTCTCCGCCACACTCACCGACACCAGCTCTCCGCCATGCTCACCGACACCAGCTCTCCGCCATGCTCACCGGCACCAGCTCTCTGGAACAGGAAATCCGAGATGCGCAGGTCCAGGACCCTGAAGTCGTCGACGTGCTCCGGGTGCTTAAGGAGAAAGGACCTTGTAAGCTGACGAATGGCCTTCTGGAATGGGAAGTGGAGGACGGTCTTATCTATCGACACGGAAAGCTCTACATTCCCCCAGGAGGGAACCTGCGCAAGTGTTGAACTTCTGGACTACCGGCTGTGCTCGGACCGGAGTTGTGTACACTTGTTTATGGTCATATGATTAGATAGGCTGTGTTCCTACTTACCATTTATGGTTTTCTTTGTTCTCCTACTGTACTTTCCCATGACCATATGGTTACTGTGCATTCCTGTGCGTACCAGTGCGTTCTACACTGCACCGGACTCTTCTAGACCTTATGTCTGACTCATGCTATGACTGTATCTGACTCATACGCCGATACAGACTCTGACTCATCGTCTTATGGCTACATGTGACTGCTTCATTTGCTGACTCATGGACTCATCCCTCATATATAAAAGCAGTCCCTTCTTCGCCTCTGCTCTTCAGTCGTTCGCTCACTGACTGAAGAGTAAGTCTCTTACCTACATATGCTCTACTACTTCTTACTGACTTAGTACTTGTAGTCCCTCTCTGTTGTGACTTACAGGTACTTCACTATGCAATACAGTCGTTCGCTCACTGACTGAAGATCCCTCTCTGTTGTGACTTACAGTCGCTCCTTGCCTTACAGGTTCAGAGTTCATCAGCAAGCGCATCACCTTCCTCTGCCATGACACTCTATCCTCCGGACACCCAGGAAGGAATGGAACACTAGAGCTAGTTAGCCGTCTTTACTGGTGGCTAGGGAGTGGCACAGGTCGGGTCCACCCGCCGTGGGTCACGGGTTAAACCCGTGCGGGTACGGGTATGGGTGAGGAGGTGGGAGACCCGTCAGAGACCCGTACCCGTACCCATAGACCCGCTGTCTACTGAACGTCTGGCGCTTCATCGGAGGCGCAGCTGACCTGTCTCCATGTATAGTAGTGTAGATCTTATATAATCATGGTGCGCGTGCTCCTCTCGTTGCACTTTGTGGGCCAGCCAGCAACAGCAAAATCACTTGACGACACACTCCTCTCGGTCTTCCTCACTGGTGGGTGCAATGGCTACTGGCTTGGGTAGGAAGCAAGGTGCTCCGACACGCACCGGTCCTCCTACCGCAGGCCCATCTCGGGCGGTGTCATCGAAGGCCGGGAAGGCAACACCCAAGGAACAGCCACCTACGAAGCATCAAAGGACACTCGATTGGACGCTCAGGAACTCATGCGTAGAAGGTGAATTAAGCTTTGTGGTTTTGACCCAAATAGGATACCTAACAATGTCCGACTCTCCAGCAGTTGCATCAATGTCCAAGCAATCGGACGATGGCAGTCAAGCAGAACATTATTGCTCAGGACCTTGAGTCGGCTACACCTCTGCCAGGATTAAACCAAGATATATGGCCCGGAAGCCTTCCAAGCCGGCGTGCACACACTATGAGAGCTTTACGACAAGTCTTCGTGCAGCTTGGTCCACAGAACTCAGTGCCTGTTGAGCAGTATCTCATCCACGACTGGAATCACTTCGTTCACGCTGTTCTCCATTTCACTACAAACCAGAACCTGTCCAATGATGAGCAAATCACAAGAGTTCTCCAATTGGCTAATGTCCACTGCCCAGTATGTATCAAGTATCACTTCGCTGTGTAATGGCCTCTCCGTTACACGAGCCTCATGGTCTTTCGTAGATAGCCTCATGGACTCGTAGATACTGATCGTACGCTCTGATGTAGTTTCCTTTTTAGTTCTTGTCCCGACATCACGCTCTGGATGCCGACCAATCCCTCTCTCCGATTCGCCCGCCGCCTCATCTCGCGTGGCCACCACTGTCCCTTAGATTACAGTATATAGTCCTTACAGATATGTTTGTACTCCTTGCGGAATCAACGCCAGTTCCCGGCACCCTCCTCGTTCTCTTCGTCCTCTCGCCCGCCTCGCCCAACTTGACCTTTGCCCGTTGCCCATCGTCCCGCTCCCGTTCCCGCCGGTGCCCGTTACAGTTTGATTCCGCCACACACTAGCGTGCGCCCGTTCGTCATCTCGGTCGCGCTCTCTGTCAATCTCCGTGCTTCTCGTCTTCGACTTCGAACAAGCGCCCGTCGAGCGCGCCGCCCATCCATCCTCATATCCCTCACTCCCCCGTTCACATGGATTATCAACCCCCCTACGACGTCGAAAACAACGCTTGGGGTCCTCCCGTCCCTCCCGATGCTCAGCAACCTCAAGATCCCGAGTTCCAACAGCCTCCTCAGCCTGCCGGTCAAGCACCGACCCAACAGGTGGACTTCCAACAGTACCTCGTCCAGGCTGTCGTGAATCTCGGAACACGTGTCGAAGCGTTCGAGAACTCCTCTCGCCGCACTACCGATGTGCTCAAATCCATTGGCGGTCGCCTAGAGGATCAAGCCAACGCGAACCTGCAGTTCTACGATAAGCTGAGCGCTATGCAGACTTTGTACGCCCCCACTTCCTTCCCTTCTATTACCCCTTCGGGGTCGTCTGGCTCTTCTACAAAGGCCGATGTTCGTATGTTCAAGGGCCAAGCCTCAGAGGTTGCTGGGTTTCTCGACGACCTAGACTCTGCCTGGCAGCTTATGCGCCAACTAAGGACTGACCGTGACAAGACAATGTTCATTGTCACTCGGCTGGCTGATGGAGCACCGAGGTTTTGGTACAATTACATTAAGATTACCAGCCCGATGCTCCTCGACAATTATCAGGGGTTCATCGAAGCTTTTAAGTCCCGCTTCGAGGACCCAGATCTACCTCGGAAATATATGCTCAAACTCGAGAAGCTCACGCAGACGTCGTCTGCCGCATTGTATGCTCACACTTTTGTTGAATATCTTAGTCACGTCAAGTGGACCGACGAACACCTCAAGATTGTTCGCTTCGACCAGGGCCTCAAACCCGACCTTCAACGTGAGTTGCTGCTCGTCGAACGCCCTGCCTCTCTCCAGCAATGGATTCCAAGGGTTATCGAGGTCGACAACCGCATGCACGCTCTCGAGGCCTCGCTTAGGGACCTCGGCAAAGGTAAGTTGTCCCAATCCCGTCATCATGATCACCGCCACAACCGCAATGCGAACGCTACACGCACGGTCACTGCTACCACGTCCCATGCATCCGCTCCTGCTCCTGCTCCTGCTGTGCCAGCATCGAATGACGTTGTTCCGATGGAAGTCGATGCTATGCGCAGGGGACCGCTGACGCAGCAGGAGAAGGATCGCCGTCACCGCGAAGGCCTCTGCCTATACTGCGGTCAGTCAGGGCACATGATCTCCAAGTGCCTGAACGGCGCAAAACCCCGCCCCAACACCACGCCTAAGGCTCCCGCTACGCCGGGAAAAGCCTAGGCCAGAGCTCGTCGCAAGTCCCGGAGCTCCCGGCATCGTCAAGTGGGACTCAGGTCAACCCGCCAGGGGCTGCGATGCATGTCCGTCTCGACAACGGCATGTGGATACCCCGACCTGCTGGCGCACCTCTTTTCCGTCTCTCGTCTCACGTTCATGCATCTCCGCACTCTTCAGAACATTTTTTTATTCCTATTTCTCTTCATTTCCCGAATCGAAAAGCTGTACATACGTTTGCGCTCGTGGATAGCGGCGCAACCAATTCCTGCATCTCTCTCTCTTTTGCTAACCGTCATAATCTTCCCCGTCGTCTTAAGGACGAACCAATACCCATACGAGCAGTGGACGACCGCCCAATCGCGACGGGCTTCGTTACACACGACATTATCACGTCGCTTCACGTTCACGAACATTCCGAAAATATTTCTCTTGGTATTGTTTCAGTTCCGTATCCTGTTATCCTAGGTCTCTTGGCTCCAACGCCACAACCCTTCCATCGATTGGACTCGCCGTCAGCTTGCTCTGTCTTGCTGTGGCAAACACCACACCTCAGTCTCCGCTCTCGGAATCGGCAGTGGCTGTACCTGACCTTCGTTCCCCGTTTCGTTGTCGCAGACATGCGCGACTACTGTTATGGGTCTCGGTCTTGGCCTGCGTGGCCACACGCTTACCTCCTCTACGCCCGATAACATTGAACGCTCTGATCAAGCGTCTTGTTGGCCTCACGCTCGAGGCACTCCGTTCCTTTCCGCTTCTGTGATACCATGGTACTCTCCCCGGTTCTTGTCGCACATCAGCAGTGGCCGTAGTACGATAGGAACACCCGCTATTGACTCTTTGCTTTATCCCAGACCCCCGACCACTGTTGTCGCTCACCTCGGCAGAGAACGAACCGAGCACACTCTGGACCCCGCTCCCGACCAACCCCGACCAGATCTCAACATGGCATTTGTCAACACTGCTCGTTTTCGCAAGTATGCACAGAACAACGAGACCGCCGCCTTCTGGTACCACCCGCTTGGCTCAAAGGGCTACACCGTCGCTGCCGCATCTCTCGACAAGGCCTCAACCACTCCTGAGCCATCTTCCTCACCACCACCTTCCTCCGCTCCCTCCGCTAATCCGCCGCCTGAGCCTCCGCCTCCCGATGATTTCCTACAGCACGTACCGCCAAAGTATCACGACTTTGCATCTGTGTTCTCGCCTGTGGAGGTTGAGAACCTCCCACCGCATCGCCCTGGCTTCGACGCTGCTGTCGAGCTCGAAGAGGGCAAGTCTCTGCCTTTTGGCCCACTCTATCACCTGTCGCAGCAAGAGCGTGAGGTCCTGTTTGGCTACGTCGAGTCGAACCTCAAGAAGGGCTTTATCCGCCGCTCGTCCTCATCCGCTGCCTCGCCCGTCCTCTTTGTCCGAAAGAAATCTGGTGAGCTGCGGCTCTGCGTCGACTACCGTGGCCTCAACGCCATCACCAAGAAGAATCGCTACCCGCTCCCGCTCTTCGATGACCTGCTCGACCGTGTTCAAGGATGTCGCATCTTCACGGTCTTGGACCTGAAGAACGCCTTCAATCTCATCCGCATCCGCGAGGGTGACGAGTGGAAAACTGCTTTCCGCACGCACCTTGGTCTTTTTGAGTATACAGTCATGCCGTTTGGTCTTACTAACGCTCCTGGTATCTTTCAGGGTTTCATTCAGGACACGCTCCGTGACCTCCTCGACGTTGTCTGCGTCGTTTATATTGATGATATACTGATCTTTTCGCGTACACAGGAAGAACATGACCAGCATGTGCAGCTCGTCCTTGAGCGCTTGCGCGCTGCTGGGCTGTACGCTAATGCAAACAAGTGCACCTTCGATCAACCCGGGGTAGAGTACCTAGGGTACCTCCTTGGATGTGATGGTATCAAGATGCATCCAAGCAAGCTCGAGACGATCGCTGACTGGCCCGAGCCAGCATCTGTCAAGGATGTCCAATCATTCCTTGGGTTTACTAACTTTTACCGCCGTTTTATAGATAACTATGCTCGCATTGTCCTCCCGCTCAATGTTCTCACCAAGAAGGCCGTTCGTGCTGCTCCGTTCGAGCTCACGACCGCTGCAGCAGATGCATTCAATGCACTGAAGCTCGCCTTTACGTCATCACCACTCCTCCGCCATTTTGACCCTCGTCTCCCATGTACACTCGCTACTGACGCTTCTGATTTCGCTATCGCAGGAGTACTCCATCAACCCGACGAACTGGGACTCCTCCATCCCGTCGCATACTTCTCACGGAAGCTCTCACCCGCTGAGATCAACTACAAAGTCTACGACAAGGAGCTCCTTGCCATCGTCGAGTCATTCCGCGATATGCGTGCTTGGCTCATTGGTATGAATCCGCCCGTCTCTGTCGTTTCTGACCACAAAAACCTCGAGTATTTCATGACGTCGCGTGTTCTTAACCGACGCCAAGCTCGATGGTCTATGTTTTTATCAGAGTTCAATTTCCGTCTCGACTATGCTCCGGGGCTCAAGAATCCAGCCGATGCGCCTTCGCGGCGTGTCGACTTCGCGCCTCGGAAGGGGGATGACGTCCTCCAAGAGAACGAAAAAGTTCTGCTGACACCGCTCCATACAGAACGACTTGTTCACGCTGACGCTACGTCTTCCACACCACGCCCACACCCCATCCACATCTCCGCCATCACAACCCTCAGTCTTGTCGACTCGGAGTTCCAAGAGCGTTATCGCCGCGCTGTCCGTCTTGATCAAGAGTGGCGCGCCGCAGTCACTCGAGGCGACAAGGACTTCTCCGTCGAGGGCGACCGTGTCCTCTACCGTGGTTTACCCTTCGTTCCTATGTCTTTGCGTACTGACGTCCTTCATTCCCGTCACGACTCCGTTCTTGCAGGTCATCCAGGTCGCGAGAAGACAACCAACCTTGTCCTTCGTGACTACTCATGGCCCGGAGTCAAGCAGTTCATCCGCAGCTACGTTCAAGCTTGCGACGTCTGCTCACGCATCAAGACCCCCCGCCACAAGCCTTATGGTCTTCTCCGACCGCTCGATATCCCCGACCGACCTTGGAAATCAATTTCAATGGACTTCATCGTCAAGCTACCGAAGTCCCATGGGTATGATTCTATTTGGGTCGTTTGTGACCGTCTCACCCGCTACGCCCACTTCATTCCTTGCAACGAGTCGATGGACGCCCCGGGCTTGGCCTGGCTATTCCTCGACCGTATCTTTCGCTACCATGGCCTCCCCTCGTCCATTATTTCGGACAGAGGCTCCACGTTCGTTTCGAAATTCTGGACAGAACTTACCGCTTTGTTACAGACTCAACTCAAACATTCGACCGCCTACCACCCGCAGACGGATGGTCTGACCGAGCGCACTAATCAGTCGCTCGAGACGTACCTCCGTGCCTACGTCTCTTACCAACAAGATGACTGGGTCGACTACCTTCCGCTCGCTGAGTTCGCATTCAACAACCACGAGAGCGAGTCGACCAAGACATCCCCGTTCTTTGCCAACTTTGGTTTTCACCCTGCCTTTGACCCACAACTCTCCGAGCACTCTCCTGTCCCCGCTGCTGCAGACATCGCCGCCCGACTGTCCCGTCTTCACGACGAGCTCCGCACGCAGCTGAAGAGTGCTCAAGACCGCCAATCTCATTACAACCAGCATGTCGCCGACAGTCCCAAGTACGGGCCCAGACAACTCGTCTGGCTGCTTCGTCGCCACATCAAGACGACTCGCCCGTCCAGCAAGCTCGACCACCGTCGGCTCGGTCCCTTTCCTATCGACCACGCCATCTCTGATTCCGCATACAAACTTTGCCTCCCTTCCTACCTCTCCCGCCTCCATCCGGTTTTCCACGTTTCACTCCTCGAACCTTATCATGATCCTTCGCAATTTCACCTTCACGCTTCCCCCGTTCCTTTCGAACTTGTAGATGACATCCCCTCTGCTACCATTCACTCCATCCTCGAGTCCCGCAAGCTCGGCCAGCGGTACGAATACCTCGTCCGCTGGAAGGACTTGTCTTCGGATGAGAACTCTTGGGTTCCGCTTTCAGATCTTCCCACTTCCACCGACGAGTTGATTGACCGCTATCACCGTCGTCACCCTAAATCCCCTCGTCCTCCTCCATCCGTCCTTCACCGTTCCGTACATGAATCAGGTGCTACTGATGCTACTACTCCTTCTTCTGCACAGGTCCCGACGCCCGCCACGTCCTCCGAATCCGCTCGTCCGTCCGCACAGCCCGCCTCCGCTCGCCCTCATGCAGCCCTCCCTTCCGCTGCTCCTCGTCCACCCTCTCCTGCACCGCTCTGCCTCAACCCTCGTGTTGAGTACACGCCGCCGTCGCAGACTACGCTCCGCTCTGGACGAGTCTCTCGACCGCCGCCATGTCCAGATGCATGAGTGTCCGGGGGGTAGTGGACCGGAACCCGTGCGGACGCTGGTCGCACTTCTCGGACGTTGATTGCCCATACGCTGGGGATCGCGCTCCTGAAGTTGCGCTCTCCCTTGAGGAGGAGGTAGTGTAACGGCCTCTCCGTTACACGAGCCTCATGGCCTTTCGTAGATAGCCTCATGGACTCGTAGATACCGATCGTACGCTCTGATGTAGTTTCCTTTTTAGTTCTTGTCCCGACATCACGCTCTGGATGCTGACCATTCCCTCTCTCCGATTCGCCCGCCGCCTCATCTCGCGTGGCCACCACTGTCCCTTAGATTACAGTATATAGTCCTTACAGATATGTTTGTACTCCTTGCGGAATCAACGCCAGTTCCCGGCACCCTCCTCGTTCTCTTCGTCCTCTCGCCCGCCTCGCCCGACTCGACCTTTGCCCGTTGCCCGTCGTCCCGCTCCCGTTCCCGCCGGTGCCCGTTACACGCTGGCGTGTAGCTCACCTGTAGTACTAATTCTTTTAGGGCATAAACGATGCAGAGGGGCCGGACCCGATTGCAGTGAACACGGAGATCTCTCATGGGAGTACAGATGGAAATGAATCCCACGTCGATAGCAGCATACTGCCATTGGAGGATGCCTAACATCATATCAGAATGTAGTTGGTGATCGTCTACTATAGCATTAGTATTGAAGCGAGGTCCCTATGAGCTAGTGCAATGATACTATGTCTGTGTTGCTACGCGGGATACCCGTACCCGTACCCGCACCCGTCCGTCACCCGTACCCGTCGCCGCGGGTACGGGTGGCTCACGGGTACGGGTACGGGTCACCCTCTGAGTGCGGCGGGTCGACCCGTGCCACTCCCTAGCCGCAGCAGCATGCTCTCTACTCAAGGACCGCCCTGCACCCAGTGAGTATTTCATCGCATATGTATGCGTGCTTGGCAGCTAATGTGCTCTTCAGCTGGGACATGGAGCTACCCCTCTGAGACCTATACCTATCCGATCATGCGAACCGCTCCCAAGAAGGAGAGACGGATTGAGCGGAAACTCGTCGGAGGCGTCGAGCAAAACATTGTAGTTGTGGTCTTAATCGAGGAGCCCATCAAGAGGCTCTTCCTGTTCGATGGCGCGCGCAATTGAATGCAGCGAGGCTATGTTGCGAACGGCGGGCGAGGTATCGTCGTCGTCTTGTTAATACCGCAATCAACGCCTACCTCTCATTGTCGATATCTGGATATACCCTCGCCGTCGCCTGGTGGCTTGCAGAGTCATTCCCTCCTCTGCATCGACGTCTGCATCGCCATAGGCTAATCCGTACTTGTCGCGTGCTTTGGAAGTCTGGTCTCTCCCTATCCTTTTCCTCAACGCCTACCCTACCGCCGCAACTGTCCTAGTACCTTATCGCCCGCATACTTCACTATGCTATGGCCCACCCTACTCGCTCACGCTGGTCATCTCTCCTTCTCAATACACCGCCCGCGACTGCGCACAAAATGTTCCATAACCCGTATATGATATCTGTACCACCACTGCTTCCTTTCCTTTTTTGGCCTACCGTTGGGTCTCGCGTATCTTGGCTACCCTCTGGGGTAGGGACATGGGTTGCGGGTCACCGTCCGCCTCTGTCCTCGGCCTGTTTGCATTGCTTTAAGGCGGCGCGCAGCAGGAAGATGTGTTTGTGTATCGCTATTTCGCCCTTTCGCTCTCTCGGTCCCTCGCTCGTTTTTGGTCTCTTCCCGTCACTCGTCTCGTTGGCCATCACGTTCATCTTTCCTCACTGTCGGGTCTTCGTTCGATTCGCTGGTGAAAGGTTCTATGAACCATAGTAGTACATGATTGTTGCTTGCTGTGTCCTCTCTCTGCCATGTCGTTCTTGCTTCTCTTCGTTGTAGCAGTATTGCCATCCTTGCCGTCGCGCATCTCATCGCATCGCATCCTGCATTCCCCCCGCATCTCACATACACATCTTGGAAACCGTTCTCTCTGATAGGACCATGCTATTGTCCATGCCGATGAACCCGCCTGCACCGCATCCCGAATGGTAACGTCATGAATGATGCTGGCAATGCAAATGGTCTTATGAGCTTGAAGAGATTTGCATCATGATATCTCGCATGGGTTTCGTACGTACTGGCATAACGGAGGCTTGCGCAAACCATTGGTCTTGGCCGGGACCCCATACTCAGAAAATCACGACCAGGTGGACTCGCGGCTAGTTGTATAGCTTAAGGTCCAGAGTCGACGCGTGACAGTGGAGAGGCTCAGATTGAAGCTTGAAGACCGTGTGTCCTAGATTTTAGACGTCCATGGGATACTCACAAGGCACCGAGTGTGGGTCCTTGCTGCACGCGCTGAATGCTACGAGTGAGCTTTGATCAACAATCCAGAGTGCCACATACACGTCCGACACTGAAGTTACGAAGTGTGCTTATGCCTGTTCGAGGATCGAACAGGAACAGTTGGCAGGCTTGACGTCTCGGTTAACAAGACCGCCAGCGTGAATGTGACATAACGTGCTTAACACACTATTCACGCCCTCTAACTGGAGATAATTGTAGTAGCTGAGTCCTGGGAGAGCACATTCTGGACAATCTGGGCGTCTGGTTCTGGGGCCCGACTTGCTGATGACTCGGCCGTTACGAATAGAAAATTCAAGAAGTAATGAACACGGGGCGTTCTGTCTACTCGGTTGCATATGGCGCCCAATTGTGCCACCCAACCGGCACGAGCATACAACGGACGCCTTATACCCCCTCCCTATCAAATATGTGCAAGATGAGATCGTACCTAGACTCGGACGTGTCGCGAAAACTTGAAGCCCCGCGCGAGGCGCTTATCAGGCTTGTGACGTCAGACCACGATCTAGCGATAGAATCGCTCCGCCGTGTGACCCCGGTCATCGTCGCATCTGTCGTCTGTGTAGGAGACGAGCGGCAGTAGAGGATGAAATGCATGCTCTACTACTTGTGTGACTATCCACAGGTCCATGAGAGACGAACTTAGTAGCGGGAATACGCGCGGCGCGCCTTCCGCAGTCGGCCTCCGGCTTATTAGTAAGCACGCGTTCTGCACGCCACATGCATCCTTACCTTTTTCTGCCTCCAACATGACCTGGAGCGAAAGCACAAAATACTACTTGAAGCCTGCACGGTAGTGTGTAACTTAGTGTCCCACTCTCCCCCCGAAAACACCGCCATGGCCGCTCTCGACGGAACGTACGTTCTCGGAGACTGATGCTCTCTCGTGTGGTCGCTGACTGGCAATCCTACCAGTATGGGCCCCCTGCTCATTGGGGTGATCCTTGGCGCGGTGTGAGTGTCGTCTTAAGGATCTAGCAGCCCGGGCGTTGACAGGCAGGGGTACGACAGCTTCTATGGTGGTAAGTGGGTTCGTCAAGCGATCGAATCTTGGAACCATCTGTCAAAGCTTTCCTATCCCAGATGTACTACTACTGCAATAATCATACGCGCGACCCAACATACATCAAGCTGCTAGTAAGGACTCCAAGACCCATTTTGTAACGGAATCTCATGCAGTGGGCAGGTTGGCGCGGTATGGGTGACAGATACGGCGCATCAGGTGAGTACTTCCTGCCGAGCGGACGAAGCATCTCCTGACGAGGAGAACAGGCACTGATATCACATACCGGTAAGTGGGGACTGCGTCCAGGAAAGAACGCCCCCCATCTCACTGCTTATAGTGTATTGGTATCTCGTCACTACCTATGGAGACCCAACGGCGCTCTTGAAGATGACAAGGTATACCTGCCACCATTATCGCTTGTTGTAGAGAAGGCTTACCTTCCCTTAGTACTATCATCATTGAGGTCCTCTTCCAGGTACCTCGACCCGCCCATTCAATGCTTCTTTGCCCAGATACTCACCTTCCTCGGGCAGGGATTCACTACCCTCTTTGTGCAATCGTGTGTTCCCTTCGTGTGGCTCGTGTTCCCGCTTGTGAGACCCTCACTTCATGCGCTCATATAGGTTCTTTGCTGCACGAATATGGAAATGTGAGTACACATGTGTCCGATCTGGTTAGTTACCTTACAGTGACCGTTGACCCCAGTGGGTGGAAAGAGGCTATATATCTTAATTCCTGTGGTACGTTCCGGGTTGATATTGTGTTCAACGCAAGCTCACGAGATTGATCATATATAGGGGATCTTAATTGCAGCGGAATTCTGTGCGTGCCCCACTGTGCGCACCCAAAGACGATACAGCTCACAGTGACATTGGATGGAATACCCGTAGCGGTTAGCACTAGTACGTGCCCGTCCCCGTGTGCCATAATGGTATAGCATCTGGCATCATCTCACATGCGCACTCGTCTGTAGCATACACGATCCGGGCGTGCGTTTGTCCCTACTTCTCTCATGTGTGGGCTTACCTCCTGTTCAGGCTGCAGCTGGATACTTTTGCGGACTTGAGTCAGGTTAAAGTATGTTTCGCATTCCCTTCTTCACGTACCTGGGTACTTAACTCTTTCAGGCACTATCTCTTTTGATCAACGCATTCGCTGCAGCGGCAGACGTTATCATTGCTGCCAATCTGTGCACGATTCTCCATTACTCTAGAACAGGTTTTCGAGATTCGAATACACTTATCGATAAACTGGTTTGTATAATGTAGTCGCTGACGTTGTCTGCAAGATGAGCTCATAGGTTTTCCACAGATTGTCTTCTCCGTCAACACCGGCCTGTTAACGAGGTGCGTTCTTCCGCGATATAGCATAGACCGTGTCCGATATCCCTGGCAGTATTTGTGCCTGTATGTCACTCATCACCATCCTCGCCCTCCCGCATACTTTTGTTTACATCACGTTCTTCTTCCTCATTGGTCGGTGTAAGTTTCCTACTATCATTATCACGAAATGCGATCCGACTGACATCCATCAAATGCAGTCTACTCCAACTCCATGATGGCGACACTCAACTGCCGCAGCCCACGGGAGGGCTCGTCGAGTGAGCATGACACCTCTATCCCGCTGCGAGTGCTGCACCCCAGTGCAGCAGCCCCTGTAAGTGTCAGCCGCGTGAGCTTCCTCCTTCCTGACGATTTTGGACATTCATCCAACTCACCGCCTTCATGCATCTCCTATTGCAGCAGGACCACACCGCATCAGCAATCGGAATCCGGATTGACCGTTGCCGTCGTTCCGAGCTCACCGAGGTTCGTTACCCCTCGTATATGAAACTTGAACCATGAGCTCCAACAGTTGCATGCAGTGTCAGTCGAAGAAGTATGGGATGACCGACGAACTCTTCGGTGTTGTGGAGGCTGTATAAAAGACCGAGGGTTCAGGCTTCCCTTGCGCCCCCCTGCCTCTCTTGGCACACGAAAAGGTTTCTTGTGTGTTTATGCTTGCCTTCCCGGACCTGCTGCAGTACATATCCGACTAATCATATTGTGTTTGTATGGTCTGGTTCTTGCTCTCTTGTAAACGGACAGAGCCTTGCGTCCAAGTGTCAAAGACACTATCAGTGCAATCGTGTAGAGCCTCCTTTCCCTACCATCCTCATCATCCACTCGAAGACCGCACATGGCGCAGTCCACAGTATTGACTATCGAAACGAGGATGACCCGCTTACAAAAACCAAGGAGGCGCACCCTCGGTGCCATCCTCAACCCCAAATCACACAAACAGGGGCTGTTGAACTTCCGGACTACCAGCTGTGCTCGGACCGGAGTTGTGTACACTTGTTTATGGTCATATGATTAGATAGGCTGTGTTCCTACTTACCATTTATGGTTTTCTTTGTTCTCCTACTGTACTTTCCCATGACCATATGGTTCCTGTGCATACCAGTGCGTTCTACACTGCACCGGACTCTTCCAGACCTTATGTCTGACTCATGCTATGACTGTATCTGACTCATACGCCGATACGGACTCTTACTCATCGTCTTATGGTTACATGTGACTGCTTCATTCACTGACTCATGGACTTGTTCCTCATGTATATAAGCAGTCCCTTCTTCACCTCTGCTCTTCAGTCGTTCGCTCACTGACTGAAGATCCCTCTCTGTTGTGACTTACAGTCGCTCCTTGCCTTACAGGTTCAGAGTTCATCAGGTTATGAGCCCTGCGCTTTAATCAGTTGCTCCTCTGTCGACACTCTGCGCGCAAACTCTGTTCGTCGACTCTCTGCCCGTGCACTCTCCTCCACTTTCCCTAACTCTTGACTGTGCCCTCCGACACTGCTGCCAGGGGGACTTTACTGCGCTCGTGATGCAGCCCTGAGCGCTTTTAGTAGTCGCTATCTAGTATCTTTGTACAACCTTTGGTGCTTTCGCGGCACACGGGTTTTCAAGTATCCTCAGCCAGGCCATGCACTTGCGCCTGCCAGCTGTTGTAGCCAGGGTGGTTATCACCTTTGGACCGGAGGACAACCGTTTGGACCCTCCTTACTATACTCTTTTTGATACCTAGACTCGTATAGCTTTTCTTGGGCACAGTTGGCGACTTCTATCTGGATTGTTGGGAATATCGGCTTCCTGACCTTCTGGCTCACCTCAATAGGTGTTCCTCTCTACCAGATCTCGCACGTGGCAAGTCAATCATCGCGTTTTTCTCTGAACCATTGTACTGGAGCCGCCTACTACTGCCAATAGTCCTCAGCTCAGCTCCGACTCTGAAGCTGAAGTCAACGCTGAACTTGCAGAACATCATTCTACTGCATCGGCGTTTGATTGCTCGGAACAGCCCCATCTCTTCGATCTAGACGATCAGGTTGATGGTTATCACTACATCTATGACGACGAGGAGCAGGAGTGGGACCAGTGTGGTACACAGCTCTGTCCCAATCGCTACAATCAACTCCCTCTTCCGTATGAGCTGACCTTCCACTGGGCATATCCAGCAACTTGGCAGCAGGACACTGATCCACAACATGGAGTTCCTCTTCCCTATCTTCAGGAAGAAACTCATGCACAGCCCTCCTCGTCTCATCCTAATTTCTATCTCCGATTGCTCTTTGGAAACTCCCCTCCTGTCGATTCAAGTCCTCTTCCTCCAGTCTACCTTCCTCCTCCTATTGTCACTGCGCCCCCTGTTGCACCTATCACATCCACTCTAGACTTCAAGGAGGAATATCTTGATTCTCCCCAGTACCTCTGATCCATCATGGGAGATATCAAAGTCGACTCTATCCCTGTCCTCTCTTCGGCGAATCAGTACAACGACTGGTCTGCCAAGATGAAGGGCTATTTCATCTTTATGGACTGTTGGAGTGTTGTCAAAGGCGCTACTCATCCTACTGAGCAAGCTGCCAAGGACAAGTGGGATAAACTTGATGGGCAAGCTCGCGGCATGATGTACATGCGTGTTGCACCAAACTTTCACTATGTTCTGGACACTCAGATTCCTGTCTCGGGTGGACAACCCAGGGACATGACTGCTGCTGAGTCCTGGGAAGCGTTACAGAACAAGTTTGGCAAGCCTAACAGTGCCCACGTCTGGGGTTTGTTCGAGTCACTCGTTGCTGAGCCTCGGATGAACGAACAGAAGCCCCTTCAGGATCAGATGATGCGTCTTATCACATGCCTGCACGAAATCAGTAGCAATGGCGTCACGCTCTCTGACAACATGCAAGCCCTTCTCTTGATGTCCAAGATCCCGGAGCCGTACCAGTCCATGGTCTCTGCGCTTATGGCGACTACAGACCTCGACAAGGTCACTCTCGACAACATCCAGTCGAAGACCTTGGCTGAGGAGTCCATGCGCAAGAACGGCCAGTCTGCAAACAAGGTCTCCCAGACCAAGCCAAAGCCCAAGGGTCCCTGCTCTCATTGCGGGAGTGGCTCTCATCACGAGTCCAACTGCTATCAGAAGTACCCTGAGAAGCGTCCCAAAGGCAAGGGCAAGGGTAAAGGGAAGGACAAAGACAAGGATAAGGACAAGGGGAAGAATAAGGACACTTCTCATAACCATGCGCACGTCACTACCGAGTCTGTATCATCTGTACTTGTAGCCGGTTCGTCTAACATCGCTGCTTCTTTCTACGATGAGGCTATGGCCTCGAGCAGTGTGAACTGGACTGCATGGCTGATGGACTCTGGAGCCTCTCAACATATCACTGGTGATCTCTCTGAGTTCATTGAGTACCAACCCTTCGGTTCGCCTGTACTGTTTAACACTGCTGGACAAGGTGATAGCAGCATCATTCAGGCACTTGGGGAAGGAACTCTGTCTGGAGAAACCTGGTTAGACGGTCAGAAGGTAGCAATTACTCTGAACCATGTCTACTACATACCAGGCACCATTGGTCACATCTTCTCAACTGGCTCCATTGAGCGCAATGGTTACTCCCTCTTTCAAGGGGATGGGCGCATGTGCATTTTCGACAAGCTGCCTGATGGCACTGTCAAACATGATTCAACGATTCATATCAAGGATCATAAGATCCTGGAGGTGCGATACAAACCTTCGTCTAATTGTTATTGGACTATTATTGAGCTTCACAATGGCAAGCGCATCCATCTCAATGTCTGAAAGTTCAAGACCTGGCACCACCGCTTTGGTCATGCAGGCAAGGACGTGCTGCGCAACCTTCCTAAGCATACTGAGGGGGTTGATGCCATAGATCCTGCAGATGAAGAACCTTGTGATGGATGTGCTTTTGGCAAATCCACTCGTAACCCCTTTCCACCTTCTGAAAAGCATGCTACTGAAGTTCTTGAGCGAGTCCATATGGACCTCGATCGACCTATGCGCACTCAGGCTATCGGAGGTTGGAAATACTTCGCCAGTTTCATTGATGACTATTCTGGTCTCGCTCGTGCTTACTTCCTTATACACAAGTCTGACACGATCCAAGCATTCAAAGACTATAAGGTGTGGGCTGAGAACCAGACCGGCAAGAAGATCATATTGATTGGCTCAGATCAAGGGGGGAATACACATCAGACGAGTTCTCTGCACTTCTTCGTTTGCACGGTATCGAGCACCAGAAGATTCTACCGGGTTTTCCTCAACAGAATGGACGCACTGAACGCTGGAACTGCACTATCACTGAAAAGGCTCTGTCTATGCTCCACCAAGCAGGCCTTAGTCATGGTTTCTGGCAACTCGCTCTTGACGCAGCCGTTCATATCTACAATCGTCAACCTATGCGACGACACAAGTGGTCGTGCCCCATCACTGTTTGGGATGGTACCGTTCCGGACGTCTCTTACTTCAGAGTGTTTGGGTGCAAAGCTTTTGTCCACGTGCAGAAGGCAAAGCGCGAAGGGAAACTCGACAAGAAGGCTGTCGAGATGATCTTCGTTGGGTATGAGTCTGGTTCCAAGGGGTATAGGTTTTGGAATCCAGCCAACCGCTCTATTGTCGTGTCCCGCGATGCAACATTTGACGAAGAGTCTTTCCCTGCTCGTAACTTACCTGGCAACCGTCCTTCTACCCCGGACGACAGTCCGTTCTCAGATGATCAATTGGATGATTCCTCAAACGATGACTCTGATTTGGTCGATCCCAATGATGCAATCCCTTTCATTCCTCCCAACCTCTTCGAACCACCACAACCTGACCCTCCAGCGGATGCTGATCCCGCTCCTCCTGCAGAAGCTCCTGCTGAGCCTCCTCCTCCTCCTCTGCAACATCCTCCTACGCTGCCTCCTGTCATTCCTCCTCGTCCTCCTCACAAACGTGGTCGTCACCCTCCAGTGGGAGCCAATGAACCAAGCATTGCTCGTGACCGTCCTCGTCGCGAAAAAGCTGGTATTCCCCACAAGGACAGGACTGATAACAACGTGTATGATGATCCTGCATGTACTGATAATCAGATCGACAAGGATGGCAATCTGCGTGAAGCGGAGACGATACTCGCTTTTCTAGCTGCTGCTCAGTATAAAGCTGGCTTACCTCAGTCGCACAAGGAAGCCATGCGCTCACCTGATGCTGGGAAATGGCGCGAAGCTGAGAAGTCGGAGTTTGAGTCGCTTATGGAGAATAAGACTTGGGTTCTCATTCCTCGTCCCAAGGGCTGGCATGTTGTCTCTAACCGCTGGGTCTATGACATCAAACATGATGGGCGGTACAAGGCTCGTCTTGTTGCAAAGGGTTACACTCAAGTGTAGGGAGAGGACTACCATGAGATGTTCTCTCCAGTGGCGCGGTTTGAGTCTATCCAGTATTTACTCACGCATGCAGCGCTTGAGGACTGGGACATTGAGTCAATGGATGTCAAAACCGCATTCCTGAATGGTGATCTAGATGAGGAGATTTATATGGAACAGCCGGAAGGCTGGGTCGTTCCTGGGAAGGAAGATCACGTCTGTCTACTCAAAAAGGCTATCTATGGTCTTAAGCAGGCGTCGCGTCAGTGGAATGCGAAAATCCATCAATCGCTTCTAGATCTGGGATTTACACGGACATATTCTGATGCTGGGATCTATGTATATCGGCGACAAGGGGGGGATCATGTCATGATTGTCGTTCTTTATGTCGATGATCTACTTCTGATGGGCGATCAGTCTAGTCACATCAAACAAGTCAAGCATTCGCTTTCTAAGCAGTACAAGATGACGGACTTGGGATCTGTACAGCGCTTCCTTGGTCTTCGCATCACTCGTGATCGATCCACTCGTATGATCGACATTGACCAGGAAGAGTACATCCAGTCTGTTCTCGAGCGCTTTCAGATGGCTGACTGTAAACCCTCACGTACACCCCTTCCTGCTGGTGCTGTCTTGGCAAGTGCCGACGAACCAGCTTCCGATCAGTTCAGGCAACGCTACCAGAGTCTCATTGGCAGTCTTTTGTACGCCATGCTCGGAACGCGTCCTGACATCTCCTTCACTGTCACACGGTTATCGAAGTACAATGCCAATCCCTCTGAAGCGCACATGAGTTATGCGAAGTATGTCCTGTGTTACCTTCAAGGGACAAAGGCGTATCGCTTGCGCTACAAGGGAGCGTCTAATGACGATCTGATCTCCTATTCGGATTCAGATTGGGCCGAAGACTGTGATGATCGGCATTCTACCTCTGGCTTCATCTTCTTGATGGCAGGTGGTGCTATACCGTGGGCTTCAAGGCATCAGCCTACCATTTTGCTCTCCTCTACTGAGACGAAATATAAAGCGGCCTCTGATACCTGTCGTCAGTTGATCTGGCTGAGGACGTTTGGCGATGAACTTGGTGATGACTTGACCAGGCCGACACCCATGTGTCTAGACAACCAGGGTTCGATTTTCCTGTCAGTCAATCCAGTAGTCGACCGGCGTACCAAGCACATAGAGATTCGCTACCACTTCATTCGTGAACAAGTGGAGTCTGGCTCTGTCGAGATCTTCTATGTTGCGACTGCGGATCAGTTGGCTGATTCTCTCACAAAGAACGTGCCTTATTCCATTTTGGCAAAGTTCGTTGATGAGATCGGTCTTGTTTCCGTTGCATCTTGAACGAGTGGGAGTGTTGAACTTCCGGACTACCGGCTGTGCTCGGACTGGAGTTGTGTACACTTGTTTATGGTCATATGATTAGATAGGCTGTGTTCCTACTTACCATTTATGGTTTTCTTTGTTCTCCTACTGTACTTTCCCATGACCATATGGTTACTGTGCATCCCTGTGCGTACCAGTGCGTTCTACACTGCACCGCACTCTTCTAGACCTTATGTCTGACTCATGCTATGACTGTATCTGACTCATACACCGATACGGACTCTTACTCATCGTCTTATGGTTACATGTGACTGCTTCATTCGCTGACTCATGGACTTGTTCCTCATGTATATAAGCAGTCCCTTCTTCACCTCTGCTCTTCAGTCGTTCGCTCACTGACTGAAGAGTAAGTCCCTTACATACATATGCTCTACTACCTCTCACTGACTTAGTACTTGTAGTCTCTCTTGTTGTGACTTACAGGTACTTCACTATGCAATATAGTTGTTCGCTCACTGACTGAAGATCTCTCTTGTTGTGACTTACAGTCGCTCCTCGCCTTACAGGTTCAGAGTTCATCAGGGGCAACCCTTCACATGCACAAGAAGGAGCAACTACGGGTTCTGAAAGCTGAGTCTGTGTAGAGATAGGCACTACGCAAACATCGAGTACAGGCTTAGATTGGTCCGGGGCAAGTGCGAGGCTTGCACCTCCTGTCGCTCGCCCACTGTGCAAGCGCACCCCACCTGACTTATGCACTGGACTACAACGAGGTAACTAGTCTCGTTCCCACACCTTCTGGAGGATAGCGCTCGCCGCTGGACCTCCAGAAAGGTCTCTTCAGAACGCGCGCCTCCTCCTTCCCCCCGTGAGAATTGGCTCAAGATCCGTCACGCGGAGCGTAGCAAAGCTGTTCTGAAGAGACATGTAGACGTCTGGAGCCGAGACTACGAGGTAACCACTGAGCGCCTCGCGACCCCGTTTTTTCACGGGGCTTCATCCAGAATATACCGGTAATGGGGTCTGCCCCGGTTTTTTCGGACCATCGGGGTATTTCCTAGGCTTGAAAAACCGGGGCAGACCCCATTTTCTAGACAGACGATATATCCGGGGGGAGGTACCGAGGATTCTTCGTGGTGGAGCGACAACGGTTTTTTTACTCGGGACAGCTTGAGGCTAGACCAGGGTAGTAGCACTCACAGTAGATACTACCTGGTTCTATTATACCATGTCAATTACAACTGCGCGTGCAAGTGAGCCACTCCTGTCTATGATTCCCCACTGCTCCCCTACCCTGCCGGTTGGAACTCGTCCAACTGCACACTGAATACACTGTAAATCAACTATAGACAACTCAGCATACTGCGAGTAGTAGTGGCAGTCTAGGCGTGGATGCGATTGAGTGACAGCGCAGTTGCGGACAGCGCCGAGGATGACAGACATGGGAGCATCAAGGCGGAAAGCTTTCATGGCGGAATCAGTATGTAGATGGAAGGCGATGATATGTTCAAGGCGGCCATAGAATGTTTGCAGCTCGTATTCGGCAGTGTGTTTGCGACGACGTGTGTGCTTATCAACCAGAGTTTCATACTGTGATTAATACAATTAGCACTTCGAGTAGAGACACCAATAGTAGTGTCTTACCCGGATATAGGTCTGATCTCGTCGGTCCTCGGTCTTCTTGATCATTGATGTGGCATGGATAGTGTCACCATTAGGTAGGATGCGAAGCTTGGCCCACTCTTTGAAGATTTGCGGTAGATGCAGCCTGATGACGTGTGGCTTCAACTTCAAGTCGTCAAACCGTGTGACAAGAGCGGCGATGATCTTGTCAAGCAGCCCTTTATCGGGCTTCAAAGGGGCGCAGCGCAGCATGAGGATGCACATAGGATCTAGTGCCAAGTGAGCATAAGCCGGACTGGCGACAGGGGGCAGGTGGGAGTATTGAATCCACTTACAATCGGGATCACAGCGCTCACCATGACGCAGGACACTTGGCGGTGCACACTCTCGGAAGAGCAAGTCAGCATCAGAGAGATTGTATAGATTCTTGATCTGAGAGAGTCGCGAGAGGTCTAGGAGATGCCGGTTGAGAGAAGCCCATGGGTATCGATGGCTCTTGAGGGCAGCCTGTAACGAGCCACAGAAGTGTTCCATGGGGAAGGCCCATGAAGCCCAGACTGGCCCAGCAGTTTCAATGCTATCAGCGATGTGTAAGAGGGCGTGGATGGTGACTGGGCAGGTGGGCAGACGACTTGGTTCATACTGATAGTAAAACCTTTGGAAAGTGTTAGTACATGATGGCATGAAAGGGTGATTGAATGCACTCCTCATATTTTTGAACCCATTGTGCAAACCCCTCCCTGATATGCCTGATATCTGTCGCTGAGAGCTCGAATTGAAGACAGAGATGCAAGAGTTTGACAAGGTCGATGAAGTGGTCGTAGTAGCGTTTCTCATAGAAGCGGTTGTGGAGGAGGATTGGGGCGAGATACAGGGTCCAAAAGGACCATGCATCGGCAGTACAGGTTGATCAGTCTTGTGAGATATTGCCCATACGAGGGCCAAAGAAGGAGGGCACAGTGTCACCAGCCCGTGCAGTAACCTCACCGATGGCTTTCCAGACTGTCGGATGGAACTCATAGTTGTGCTTGCCGTTTGGGAGCCCCTTGAACGAACCAGACCAGAGTGCGATGAGATTAGGGATCACGTTCTCCCAGATGAGATGCATGAAGTCAAAGGGGAATGAGAGCAGGAAGTTGAGAGATGGAAGGTAACTCAGGAGCGGGAGGCCTTTGACGCCGGTGTTCTTTGCGAGATGCTCTGCCTCTGCTTGTGTTCCCGCCGCCATGATTTCTCATGCCTGCTGGAGCATCTCGTCATGAGTCCGCAGTGGGAGATTGAGTGGATCGTATTGCTTTATGGTATGTTGCTTTCCTTTGATAGATGGATGTTGTGCACGATGCAGAGGAGTGTAGTGAGTTGTGCCATGGGCATCAGGGACGTGCAACCCATCAATCTTGCAGATACGACATGGGACACGGCCATTGTGGCCTTTGATTGACATCACCATCAACACCACAGGCATGTCCCCAGAAACAAGGATCAAGCAGGCACAAAGTAGGAAAGGTGAGGAAGAGAGAATGTCAAATGCAGGGACACCAACTGCGAGTTGAAGAAGCTCTTGTACTGCAGGCCACAGGAACAAATCAAAGTCCTTTGGTTTGTGTGGGCTAGGAATCACTCCGAGGGGAATGATATTCTCTCGATGAAAGCGGATATCGGGAGGAAGGTTGTAGTTGTATAGAATGATAGGCCAAGCTGACTTCTTGCGTCGCCTCCAGGGGGCAAAGCCATCGGTCGGCATACCAAGTGCGATGTCTCGTCGATTGTCAAAGAAGTTGTGTCCTGTGGCCTGATTGTCAATTGTCACCTTCTGTCCACACAGGTTGCAGTAGTTGGTGGAGTCGAAGATGTCCTTGACAACACCCAGTGTGGACTCAAAGTCGGCATGATATTCCATGTCATGTGCCTTCGCCTCGTTGGTGTAGATTGCCACCAGACGTTGGATGATGGATAGGTATGTAAACTATTGCCATGGTTTGCTGTATGTGTCATAGCGAGGCTCTTCACAATACAGACATTCCTTGAACTCGGTGTAAGGTCCCGTGTATGCCATACAAGACTGAATGCAACAGTCAAATAGCTGGTGCTCAAGCCCTGCAAGGAATGCAACACGAGAACGCAGCCGTTTGAGGGATGGCAAGTCCTCAATGTCAAATGTGCTAGGGAGGTCTTTATATGCATTCTCGGTGAGTTTGTGCTTCAACTGATAGGCATATATTTGCAGCAGCCTTTTGTCTTCTTCAGATAGACGTGAGTCTGACATTAGTATCAGGTAAGCATAGAGGAAACTGACTGATAATCGGATCAAGGTTGTAGTAGTACACATACCAAGGGCCACCACATCTCGCATGAATGCACCGAAGAGCCTGTTGCGTGCACTGAGTTCAGGATTATACACATCGTCGTCCGGGTCCCAGTCATCTGACATGTCTTCATCACTATCCTCGCCACAGTCACTGTCGTCCCCATCCCCATCTTCCTCATCAGTATCTTCTTCGTCACTACTATCATCATCCTCCACTGTCACCCAATACTTGCACTGTGTGTTGCTTGCACTCTCAGAAACACGAGCTAGCAGGGTGTCATGGAGAGACTTGGTTTGGCTCGTACCATCATGTTCACTGCTGCTCATATCCATGTCCTCTGCTATCTCCTGGCCTGCCACTATCTCGCCCACAATCTCATCGTCCAGCATCTCCTGAGCCGATGTCTTTGTGTTCACTGAACTGGTTGTCCCAGACTTGTCCGAATTGGCTGACTCTTCGTTGCTCGTCTTGGAGTCCACCGACATTCTATCTTCGTCTGCTTGTCTCCTTGAGTCAACCCGAACATCTTTGGCATTCTCTCGTTGCAAAGCAAGGCGTCGAAGAGCTTGAGAGGCACAGATGTGAGGGGGTGCTCCTAGTTTCTGATGCCGGATAATCTGCCTCTGTGAGAGGTTTTGGCCGCAACAGGGGCAGCGACTTTTCCCTGCTTTTGCTTTAGTACTCTTCCCTCCCATATGGGCTCCACTATTGCGGGCCATGGTTCTATGCACCAAGTTCTTACGTTCAATACTGCACTGTTAATTGTCGTAGTCACTTATACGCACTGCTGGCTTGGAATAAACTTGTCTGATTATTTTCTTCACACCGTTGATGGCTGAGTTCAGTGCACCCCCAGTCAGAGTGTATTTTGAAAGTAACAATAAGCAGATGTAGTGTTTACAAGCAGGTAAATTGCAAACTGAAGCCAGAGGGACTCGAGTCTCCCTGGGACCGTGAGAAACACTCAACAACACCTTTCCTTCAACAGAGTCTGCTGCCTTTGACTCATCACCCAGAACATACCCTCATCACACTTCCCAGCACCTCTTGAGGAGCCACAGCATCATGCCAAAAGCCATCACAAAAGGCAAAGAAAATCAGAAGGAGAAAACCAAGGAGAAGTCGGGTACTACAGCAGCTGTAGCAAAGTCTGCCACACCTGCCATAGCAACCACCTGCCAGACCCAAAGTGCAGCGGTGTCCAAGCCTACTTCTACTGAGAACACCAGATATCAGCAGCCAAGCCCACAGAAGAATCCTAGCAAGAAAACCAAGAAGAAGCGAGACCATCAGCAGGATGAGGAAGACGGTATACCAGAGGAAGGACTTACTGCAGAGCGCGCATGCGAACTACTCCACAAGCTTGACGAGATGAAAGGTACGTCACACGTACTTCTCAAGGTTTGATGTGCCAAAGATGGGGATTGACAATAACCACCTGTTTAAAGCTCAGATGGCAGCGGAGGTTGCCACTCATGAGGCAGCTGAGGAACAGGTGAAAAATGTTTGCAAGCGCAAGGCAGAGACACAGAAGATCATACCGAAGCCCAAGGGTACTTGTGGACGTGACTACAAGTTGCGGGAGGCGATGGGGTGGGGCTCAAAGGCCAATGAGGACCCAATGAAGAAGTGCAGGTATCTCGACTGCTTGGTGAGTTCCACACATATACATTCAAATACACTCTTACCCTTGAGCTCAGGCAGTTGTTTGTGACCTGGTGATCGTTGGCCAGCTCAACTGGCGCAAGGGCATCCGTGAGCAAGATGCAGCCACGTTGGGTGCTGTATTTGCCGCTGTGAGTACAAACCAGCATCTCAGTTTGGCAGGTTCTCACCATGTAGCAGGCACATGAGGAAGTTCCTTGCCTCGCTCGGTTCGAGGATGACTGGGCGACGGCCCAGATTATCATCCAATTCTTCATGAATTGTCGCCATCACCTGGTCAAGAAGCGGCGTGCTGTCATCTCTGAAGATGCGCAGGGCCGCCATGCCCTCAAGCTGAGGAAGATCTTGGGCAAGGTCATCCCAGCTACTACACAGTCTGGTGGGAACAGTGAGTTATCCAATCCATCTGGAAGTAATGATGAGCAGCAGCAGGAGGATGGCAGAGGAGTGATGGGCGGGATGTACTTTGATGGAGTGGACGGGCTAGGGCAGGAGGAGGTGGTGGGAGTCCAGAATAGCCACAAGTCAGCACTGGCACAATTTGAGGGTGACAGCAACAGTGGGAGCAACAAAGACAGAGACGACGAGAATGAGGATGAGGATGCAGACAAGGGTGGTATGGACAAGCAGGACAGCAGTGACGAGGAGGAGAGCGATGACAACAAGGTCGAGTACGAGGACCTCTGTGCCCACAAGAAGCATCGTCAGACAGGGCCTGATGATGAGTGAATAAGTTTCGAATACCCATATGTCACTATGTCACCATGTACTATGCTCGTCATCTATGCCATCTCATGTGATTCATGCACAGACAACTCATTGGTATGATTGTGCTGACAGCAGGCTGCTGTCCAGTAGCAATCACCGTATCTACACCGCAGCAAAAATTCCACTGTTGTTCACCGTGTATATCATTTCCACGGTGATAACAGTAGAATCGAACCCTTTTAGCCAGCCCATCAATACGACCCGGAAATGTGCCACTTGGACCTGGAAAATGCTCGCCACCAAGGACTGTGTTAGCACCCGTAAAATCCCCCCTCAACGTGTGTTTTCACGGGGAAAAACACAATCAATTCCTCGGTATGAAGCCCAGGAATTTCCTCGGTCGGAGGTTGTTCAGTGAACAAGGTGAGTCTCCCTGCCTATTACTCTCCTGATTTCCTCTGCCAAATCCCCGCATTGCACATGGTCTGTTTGATTTCAAACTTCACATATAGGTTGGTCAACATGTCTATATAATGATATGACCATTCATATGCATGTACATAGAGTAGGTGGATGTAAACTAGTGTGTTTGGAATTGCAGGAGGATATAGCACAGCCACTCCTGAGGCCGCCATCACTGAGCGCTACTGACGGCCGCTGAGAGCACTGCCTCAGAGCTCTCAGTACAATTGCAGGTCTTCTGATGCTCTGCCCCAGACTTCCGATTTATTCCATTGTCAAGCCCTTTTCCACCCCTTCCCATCTCTCAATCATCACACAGCTGGATCCATTTTCAAGCTGCCAAGCATGGCTTCAACCTGCATGTTGTCTCATCCAAAATGGTCCACTTCTGACTGAATAACAACCTGGTCAATGCCCTTCTGCCAAGCTTGGCGCTGGTGTGTGGATGCGAGTGATGGGCCCGTGTGACAGCAGGGCCCCCGTGTGACAGGCCCGTGTGACACAGGCCCGTGTGACAGGCCCCCGTGTGACAGGGCCCCCATGTGACCATTATTACACGCACATATGTGACATAGCACTCACAACCTATTTTCCAATCTTGACCTCCGTGTTTGACTTCCCCTAGCTGTCTCCAGCCCCACCCAGTCTACATCTTGGACCCATCATCTGCATCTGGCAAAATACCCTGTCTCGAATACACCGTTCTGCAGCATTGAGTGACCTCTGCATGACCCTGGCACCCGCATATCCTTCGTGTCCTCAGGCTCTCTTTGCGAGAAGACGCCAAGGACATTGTAGCTTCTAGATCAAGCAACTTGGGAGATGTATGTGCTTGGGATTACAGTCCACAAGGTGCATATTATCTTTCTCAGGACGGTTTCATGCAACTAACTAGTCTGTCTCACAAATTCACATACCCTTGCTGCAAGCCTGGTTGCTCCCTCAGAATCCGTTGAGTATCATGTGCCTTGGATGTTCTCGTCTTGTTGGTGAGTAACGTGTGGCCATGTGATGAACTCTGAACCTGTAAGGCTAGGAGCGACTGTAAGTCACAACAAAGAGAGATCTTCAGTCAGTGAGCGAACAACTATATTGCATAGTGAAGTACCTGTAAGTCACAACAAAGAGAGACTACAAGTACTAAGTCAGTAAGAGGTAATAGAGCATATGTATGTAAGAGACTTACTCTTCAGTCAGTGAGTGAACGACTGAAGAGCAGAGGTGAAGAAGGGACTGCTTATATACATGAGGGATGAGTCCATGAGTCAGCGAATAAAGCAGTCACATGTAGCCATAAGACAATGAGTCAAAGTCCATATCGGTGTATGAGTCAGATACAGTCATAGCATGAGTCAGACATAAGGTCTAGAAGAGTGCGGTGCAGTGTAGAACGCACTGGTACGCACAGGGATGCACAGTAACCATATGGTCATGGGAAAGTACAGTAGGAGAACAAAGAAAACCATAAATGGTAAGTAGGAACACAGCCTATCTAATCATATGACCATAAACAAGTGTACACAACTCCAGTCCGAGCACAGCCGGTAGTCCAGAAGTTCAACACTCCCACTCGTTCAAGATGCAATGGAAACAAGACCCTCATCAACAAACTTTGCCAGAATAGAATAAGGCACGTTCTTTGTGAGAGAATCAGCCAACTGATCCGCAGTCGCAACATAGAAGATCTCGACAGAGCCAGACTCCACTTGTTCACGAATGAAGTGGTAGCGAATCTCTATGTGCTTGGTACGCCGGTCGACTACTGGATTGACTGACAGGAAAATCGAACCCTGGTTGTCTAGACACATGGGTGTCGGCCTGGTCAAGTCATCACCAAGTTCATCGCCAAACGTCCTCAGCCAGATCAACTGACGACAGGTATCAGAGGCCGCTTTATATTTCGTCTCAGTAGAGGAGAGCAAAATGGTAGGCTGATGCCTTGAAGCCCACGGTATAGCACCACCTGCCATCAAGAAGATGAAGCCAGAGGTAGAATGCCGATCATCACAGTCTTCGGCCCAATCTGAATCCGAATAGGAGATCAGATCGTCATTAGACGCTCCCTTGTAGCGCAAGCGATACGCCTTTGTCCCTTGAAGGTAACACAGGACATACTTCGCATAACTCATGTGCGCTTCAGAGGGATTGGCATTGTACTTCGATAACCGTGTGACAGTGAAGGAGATGTCAGGACGCGTTCCGAGCATGGCGTACAAAAGACTGCCAATGAGACTCTGGTAGCGTTGCCTGAACTGATCGGAAGCTGGTTCGTCGGCACTTGCCAAGACAGCACCAGCAGGAAGGGGTGTACGTGAGGGTTTACAGTCAGCCATCTGAAAGCGCTCGAGAACAGACTGGATGTACTCTTCCTGGTCAATGTCGATCATACGAGTGGATCGATCACGAGTGATGCGAAGACCAAGGAAGCGCTGTACAGATCCCAAGTCCGTCATCTTGTACTGCTTAGAAAGCGAATGCTTGACTTGTTTGATGTGACTAGACTGATCGCCCATCAGAAGTAAATCGTCGACATAAAGAACGACAATCGTGACGTGATCCCCCCTTGTCGCCGATATACATAGATCCCAGCATCAGAATATGTCCGTGTAAATCCCAGATCTAGAAGCGATTGATGGATTTTCGCATTCCACTGACGCGACGCCTGCTTAAGACCATAGATAGCCTTTTTGAGTAGACAGACGTGATCTTCCTTCCCAGGAACGACCCAGCCTTCCGGCTGTTCCATATAAATCTCCTCATCTAGATCACCATTCAGGAATGCGGTTTTGACATCCATTGACTCGATGTCCCAGTCCTCAAGCGCTGCATGCGTGAGTAAATACTGGATAGACTCAAACCGCGCCACTGGAGAGAACATCTCATGGTAGTCCTCTCCCTACACTTGAGTGTAACCCTTTGCAACAAGACGAGCCTTGTACCGCCCATCATGTTTGATGTCATAGACCCAGCGGTTAGAGACAACATGCCGGCCCTTGGGACGAGGAACGAGAACCCAAGTCTTATTCTCCATAAGTGACTCAAACTCCAACTTCTCAGCTTTGCGCCATGGTGAATGCATGGCTTCCTTATGTGACTGAGGTAAGCCAGCTTTATACTGAGTGGCAGCTAGGAAAGTGAGTATCGTCTCCGCTTCATGCAGATTGCCATCCTTGTCGATCTGATTATCAGCACATGCAGGATCGTCATACACATTGTTATCAGTCCTGTCCTTGTGGGGAATACCAGCTTTTTTGCGACGAGGACGGTCACGAGCAATGCTTGGTTCATTGGCTCCCACTGGAGGGTGACGACCACATTTGTGAGGAGGACGAGGAGGAATGACAGGAGGCAGCGTAGGAGGATGTTGCAGAGGAGGAGGAGGAGGCTCAGCAGGAGCTTCTGCAGGAGGAGCAGGATCGGCATCCGCTGGAGGGTCAAGTTGTGGTGGTTCGAAGAGGTTGGGAGGAATGAAAGGAATTGCATCATTGGGATCAACCAAATCAGAGTCATCGTTTAAGGAATCATCTGATTGATCATCTCAGAACGGACTGTCGTCCGGGGTAGAAGGATGGTTGCCAGGTAGGTTATGAGCAGGGAAAGACTCTTCATCAAATGTTGCATCACAGGACACGACGTTAGAGCGGTTGGCTGGATTCCAAAACCCATACCCCTTGGAACCAGACTCATACCCAACAACGATCATCTCGACAGCCTTCTTGTCGAGTTTCCCTGCACGCTTTGCCTTCTGCACGTGGACAAAAGCTTTGCACCCAAACACTCTGAAGTAAGAGACGTCCGGAACGGTACCATCCCAAACAGTGATGGGGCACGACCACTTGTGTCGTCGCATAGGTTGACGATTGTAGATATGAACAGCTGCATCAAGAGCGAGTTGCTAGAAACCATGACTAAGGCCTGCTTGGTGAAGCATAGACAGAGCCTTTTCAGTGATAGTGCAGTTCCAGCGTTCAGTGCGTCCATTCTGTTGAGGAAAACCCGGTAGAATCTTCTGGTGCTCGATACCGTGCAAACGAAGAAGTGCAGAGAACTCGTCTGATGTGTATTCCCCCCTTGATCTGAGCCAATCAATATGATCTTCTTGCCGGTCTGGTTCTCAGCCCACACCTTATAGTCTTTGAATGCTTGGATCGTGTCAGACTTGTGTATAAGGAAGTAAGCACGAGCGAGACCAGAATAGTCATCAATGAAACTGGCGAAGTATTTCCAACCTCCGATAGCCTGAGTGCGCATAGGTCGATCGAGGTCCATATGGACTCGCTCAAGAACTTCAGTAGCATGCTTTTCAGAAGGTGGAAAGGGGTTACGAGTGGATTTGCCAAAAGCACATCCATCACAAGGTTCTTCATCTGCAGGATCTATGGCATCAACCCCCTCAGTATGCTTAGGAAGGTTGCGCAGCACGTCCTTGCCTGCATGACCAAAGCGGTGGTGCCAGGTCTTGAACTTTCAGACATTGAGATGGATGCGCTTGCCATTGTGAAGCTCAATAATAGTCCAATAACAATTAGACGAAGGTTTGTATCGCACCTCCAGGATCTTATGATCCTTGATATGAATCGTTGAATCATGTTTGACAGTGCCATCAGGCAGCTTGTCGAAAATGCACATGCGCCCATCCCCTTGAAAGAGGGAGTAACCATTGCGCTCAATGGAGCCAGTTGAGAAGATGTGACCAATGGTGCCTGGTATGTAGTAGACATGGTTCAGAGTAATTGCTACCTTCTGACCGTCTAACCAGGTTTCTCCAGACAGAGTTCCTTCCCCAAGTGCCTGAATGATGCTGCTATCACCTTGTCCAGCAGTGTTAAACAGTACAGGCGAACCGAAGGGTTGGTACTCAATGAACTCAGAGAGATCACCAGTGATATGTTGAGAGGCTCCAGAGTCCATCAGCCATGCAGTCCAGTTCACACTGCTCGAGGCCATAGCCTCATCGTAGAAAGAAGCAGCGATGTTAGACGAACCGGCTACAAGTACAGATGATACAGACTCGGTAGTGACGTGCGCATGGTTATGAGAAGTGTCCTTATTCTTCCCCTTGTCCTTATCCTTGTCTTTGTCCTTCCCTTTACCCTTGCCCTTGCCTTTGGGACGCTTCTCAGGGTACTTCTGATAGCAGTTGGACTCGTGATGAGAGCCACTCCCGCAATGAGAGCAGGGACCCTTGGGCTTTGGCTTGGTCTGGGAGACCTTGTTTGCAGACTGGCCGTTCTTGCGCATGGACTCCTCAGCCAAGGTCTTCGACTGGATGTTGTCGAGAGTGACCTTGTCGAGGTCTGTAGTCGCCATAAGCGCAGAGACCATGGACTGGTACGGCTCCGGGATCTTGGACATCAAGAGAAGGGCTTGCATGTTGTCAGAGAGCGTGACGCCATTGCTACTGATTTCGTGCAGGCATGTGATAAGACGCATCATCTGATCCTGAAGGGGCTTCTGTTCGTTCATCCGAGGCTCAGCAACGAGTGACTCGAACAAACCCCAGACGTGGGCACTGTTAGGCTTGCCAAACTTGTTCTGTAACGCTTCCCAGGACTCAGCAGCAGTCATGTCCCTGGGTTGTCCACCCGAGACAGGAATCTGAGTGTCCAGAACATAGTGAAAGTTTGGTGCAACACGCATGTACATCATGCCGCGAGCTTGCCCATCAAGTTTATCCCACTTGTCCTTGGCAGCTTGCTCAGTAGGATGAGTAGCGCCTTTGACAACACTCCAACAGTCCATAAAGATGAAATAGCCCTTCATCTTGGCAGACCAGTCGTTGTACTGATTCGCCGAAGAGAGGACAGGGATAGAGTCGACTTTGATATCTCCCATGATGGATCAGAGGTACTGGGGAGAATCAAGATATTCCTCCTTGAAGTCTAGAGTGGATGTGATAGGTGCAACAGGGGGCGCAGTGACAATAGGAGGAGGAAGGTAGACTGGAGGAAGAGGACTTGAATCGACAGGAGGGGAGTTTCCAAAGAGCAATCGGAGATAGAAATTAGGATGAGACGAGGAGGGCTGTGCATGAGTTTCTTCCTGAAGATAGGGAAGAGGAACTCCATGTTGTGGATCAGTGTCCTGCTGCCAAGTTGCTGGATATGCCCAGTGGAAGGTCAGCTCATACGGAAGAGGGAGTTGATTGTAGCGATTGGGACAGAGCTGTGTACCACACTGGTCCCACTCCTGCTCCTCGTCGTCATAGATGTAGTGATAACCATCAACCTGATCGTCTAGATCGAAGAGATGGGGCTGTTCCGAGCAATCAAACGCCGATGCAGTAGAATGATGTTCTGCAAGTTCAGCGTTGACTTCAGCTTCAGAGTCGGAGCTGAGCTGAGGACTATTGGCAGTAGTAGGCGGCTCCAGTACAATGGTTCAGAGAAAAACGCGATGATTGACTTGCCACGTGCGAGATCTGGTAGAGAGGAACACCTATTGAGGTGAGCCAGAAGGTCAGGAAGCCGATATTCCCAACAATCCAGATAGAAGTCGCCAACTGTGCCCAAGAAAAGCTATACGAGTCTAGGTATCAAAAAGAGTATAGTAAGGAGGGTCCAAACGGTTGTCCTCCGGTCCAAAGGTGATAACCACCCCGGCTACAACAGCTGGCAGGCGCAAGTGCATGGCCTGGCTGAGGATACTTGAAAACCCGTGTGCCGCGAAAGCACCAAAGGTTGTACAGAGATACTAGATAGCGACTACTGAAAAGCGCTCAGGGCTGCGTCACGAGCGCAGTAAAGTCCCCCTGGCAGCAGTGTCGGAGGGCACAGTCAAGAGTTAGGGAAAGTGGAGGAGAGTGCACAGGCAGAGAGTTGACGAACAGAGTTTGCGTGCTGAGTGTCGACAGAGAAGCAACTGATTAGAGCACAGGGCTCATAACCTGATGAACTCTGAACCTGTAAGGCGAGGAGCGACTGTAAGTCACAACAAAGAGAGATCTTCAGTCAGTGAGCGAACAACTATATTGCATAGTGAAGTACCTGTAAGTCACAACAAAGAGAGACTACAAGTACTAAGTCAGTAAGAGGTAATAGAGCATATGTATGTAAGAGACTTACTCTTCAGTCAGTGAGTGAACGACTGAAGAGCAGAGGCGAAGAAGGGACTGCTTATATACATGAGGGATGAGTCCATGAGTCAGCGAATAAAGCAGTCACATGTAGCCATAAGACAATGAGTCAGAGTCCGTATCGGCGTATGAGTCAGATACAGTCATAGCATGAGTCAGACATAAGGTCTAGAAGAGTGCAGTGCAGTGTAGAACGCACTGGTATGCACAGGAATGCACAGTAACCATATGGTCATGGGAAAGTACAGTAGGAGCACAAAGAAAACCATAAATGGTAAGTAGGAAACACAGCCTATCTAATCATATGACCATAAACAAATGTACACAACTCCAGTCCGAGCACAGCCGGTAGTCGGGAAGTTCAACACCATGTTCCCCCATCGCTCTTCTGTTGTACTCTCCTGTTGTACTACACTCTCCTATGCTATTGTCGGTGTTCCCCAGTCTCGACTGCATTGATGTGTAAAAGTCAAATATGGATTGACTTGGCCAATGGTATGTGCATGACAAATACGGTCGTGTGTGCAAAGATCAATCATTGTACACCCTGGCATGCACACCACGCACTTACAAGTTACACACTGCTGCCATCCCAATCCATATCGACACCCGGCTGTCACATCATATAATGAGGTATGTCTAACGCTTTCGTATCACTGTCAACTACTAATACTATGCTCAGACACACGATATGCTTGAGTTGATCATGGCATGTGCAGGCATCCTTTCCAGTTCGCGTCTACAGGGTCCTCCCGGGGCTCACGGTCACCTGGTGCACCCACAACCATTCACACGACCCTACATTCTACCCAATGCAGGTTCTGTCCACATCGGCATCTCCTCCCCCACCGGGCACATGGTTTCCGACTATCCCGCGCATCAACCACTGGGCCCAGCGCAGGTCTTGACGGTCTCGCGTAGATCTCCTTTTCCCCCTCGCGAGGAATGGCACAGACGAGATCCTGTTGACGGCCTTGAGTGGGACCGCAAGCGTGGACGTCCTCCCTTCAAGAACTACGCTCATCCTCCTTCGCACTTGTACCAGTCTCGTGCTCGCTCTCGGTCAGTCCCTCAAGGCAGTCAGTTCTGAGACGCAAAGAATGGCGCTCCTGGTCACGCTCGTCGTGCGTTTCGCCCTCGTCCGCCTATATCTGAACTTGTACACGAGCCGGTCGGTCGGCGATACAACGGTGATGCACATGCACCAAGCGGACGTGCATCTGAGACCCTGCACCTTGCTGTGCAACAAGCGGCTGCCATGGTCGAGGAGGACGGCCGGAGGGGGAGGGCAAACCATGACAGGGACGATAAGTTCGTCTGACTGCAGCGGATCCAGTGTAGAAGGAACGCAAGCATCAGATGTAGGCAGCGGCGCCTCAGCAAGGTCATGTCAAGGAGGAAGCTGGCATCAAGCTCGCAGAGTACTGCCAGAAGCCAAGCCCCGAGCCATCAAGCTCAAACAGGTCTGGTTCTGCCAACTGCTTGGTGCAACGCGAGCCAACGGACTCAATACATATCCCACCATCTCGTGCACTCGACAAGGACTACGATGAGGGCATCGTGGACACGCTCATCGGTACCGCCCATGGGATCCTCGCGAGTTCGCCGCCCCCAGCGGACCTGGGGGTATCCGCCGGATGGCAGGAGCGTCCCTGCCTCAGCACCTCCCCATCGTCCCTCCATCTCGCGCAGGCTTCAAACAACAAGCATCCGCTGAGCCCTGGGCCTGATAATCACATCGATGCAAAGCAGACGCTGCTGGGAGCATGAGCCACACACGCATCTGCCCTACAACGATCCGCGCTGCTGAGTTTGTGGGCTGTGTGGTTGGAGACCCTTAGGCACATGGGGAGGCTGTTGGACCAGCTCGCAATCAGCATGAATGTGAGTTTCCCTTCTCTGCATCCCAGCGCATACCTATCCCCCGCTGCAACACTGCAAAATGCTTATTTAAGATGACACCCAGATGTGTCCCTGCCTCCACTTCTCGACATATGCAACTTCCAACCCGAACCTCCCTCTCCAAGTGCGTCCGCCCTCTACTGATGCGAGCCCTTCATCTGGTGTCCCCTTCATTAACTTCACCTACGCTGCAATGCATGTCCGACACACGGCGATCAAATGCGCATGCACTCCGTTCTCAATGCGTTCTTCTTAGGTTGGCATAGTAGAACGAGCTCAAGAGAAGAGTTCCGTATGATATGCACTGATATCTCCTAACACTGGAACAGATGATCTAGAACAGCTACTCAAATTCTTCTTATTTCCCGGAGATGTTTGCAAAACTGCCTGGCTGGATTGAGACGAAGGTCGACGTTGTGGATGACAGTCTGCTTTAGCCGTCGACAAGCAGTGTGCCGTGTATATCCGCCATGGACTACAAGATGGTGAGTCCCAGCCCGCATGTTCATAATGACATGAGTTGACCCTTCCGCACAGGTATATCTAATCGGTTACACCTGTCTACAACCAGTTTGTAAAGCCCGATAAGCCTGTCGTCGACTACCTCACCTGCTGGTCAGGCATCACCGCCAAAGCTCTCATCAAAGCCACCGCCTCGTTCGACGATGTGCAGGCGCATGTCCTCTCCCTCTTCTCTGCCACCCCTATCCTGATAGTACTCGGCCATTCGCTTGAGTCTGACTTGCATGCACTGAAGATCTGTAATCTGAGGTGTATTGATATGGCGTTGGTCTTCCATCATCCGAGAGGACGGCCGCTTAAACTGGGGCTGGCGTGGTTGACAAAGAAGGGGTGTGGGAGAGAGAGATATCGAACCGATGTGAGGACGGGCACAATATGAAGAGCATGTGAGGGTGCTCCGAAAGACATATGAGAACGGTATGTGGTGTGCCGTCGCATTCACATCTTTTCCATTGGTGAATGCAACGTGCAGTAGGACCGCAAGTTCAAGGGTGACACCGAGTCGATCTTCGAATGCATGTCGTGATCTTGGGTGTTGCTGTGACGAACGCAGTCATTGACCATGACGACAGGCTTGGTGCGTGGCACAGACAGAAGGCGACGGCGTGCGTGGCCTGCAAGAGCGATGTTGATGTCCTCAATGGCTGTTGATGCCGATGGAATTGCACCACTTCCTGTTTGTTCAGTTCACCGGGCTGGCGGACGCTCGTGGATGTGCGTGTTTTATACAAGGGTTCACTCAGACTTTGACTTTCCTGCTCATCACCGTTCCTACGGCTTGCTCTGACCCGCGACTTGCACACGCAGGGATCACGCCAAAAGCAACCGGGGACCCCTTGCTCGATGCCGCTGCACACCAGCACCAGCACCAGCATCATCGTGACATCGTCCTCTCCTACAACCAACCCGGAACTGAGCACTGTCCTTGTGATGCTCGACACCCACCTCTGCCAGCTGGCATGCAGCACCATGATCTTTCTGGGCCAGATCGCAGAGCTCAACGGGCGCAAGATGGCATTTAACGAGGGCACGCTGACGATGGGGAAGAGCGTCGAGATCACTGCAAGCACAAGGACGTTTCCTACTCAGCGAGATCTTCCAGGCAGCCTCGTCCATCCTCGTCTATCCTTCCTAGAAGCAACAACTTGGTATGGGCAGATTCAACGGCTATGAGCGTGGGTATCATCACAGAAGCGGTGTATATTGCCATCCGTCCTTTCTTCGTCCTCGAGTCAGAGGGTGAAGGCAAAGGCAAGAAGGCGACAGTGATTAATGTGATCACCATGGTCGGTGGGAGCACTAGCAATGCGACAGATCTTCGCGAACGACGAGAACCAGCGGCCCTGGATCATCGAAGAGCTCCTTATCACAAACTCTTGGACAAGCAACGAGCTGGGCAGTTCCAGTGCGTGGTTCCTGGAGCCGCAATTGACACAATATAACCTCACACTGCGGGGAGGTAGATCCTACGGACAGTATCCGCCTTGCTCATGCAGCTTGTACGGACTTCTGCCCATGATGTGCGCGTTGAGGTCAAGGCGATTCGCAAGGTGCGCAACCAAGCAGTAACACTCAAGCACTAGGAAAGTTTCACAGGAGAGCCGTGGAAGGAATCTTGGTTACACAGACATGACAACGAGGAGATTCGACCGTATGCCTTCTGGGCTTGACTCGGCGACCAAGGCTGCAAATTCGATCGTCATTTTTATTGACGCAGAGGTACGATCACCCTAGTTGTCGTTGATGTCTGACCCGTTATCATAGCACATCTCTGGACAGTATTCAAGTCTGTGTTATCAATATGCATTCAGGTTGAAGCGCGACTGAAGGCTTCTGCACCAGTGACTCTAGTGTCAATGTCAATTACATTGAGTTCAAGAAATCATGATTGAGACCACAACGTGTGCAAGCTCTGAGGCGGAGCACACAGTCAAGCCGGGTGGTGGAATGGATGAGATAATTTGACTGTGATGATAGAGGAGAGGGAGTTGTGGGTATGGAATGAGGGACAGTGTTTGCTGTGTAAAATTGGATGGCCAGGCGATCGCAGATTTCGCATCGGCCGAGGATGAAGCGCATGGCTCCCATCATCCGGCGGATTCCGCCGGTCCGTGCACCATAGCTTGGATGTGGGCGTGGCAATTCGCCACCTGAGACATAAGTACTCTAGGGTTCGATGGGTTTTAGTCTGTCGCTCCATGATCAACTTGGGCAGTCGTGCACTCAATAGATGGTGGCAGCTGAACAGAGCCTACTATACGATGGCGCCTAGCTTCCGGCGCATCTGCCGGAAGTTGCACTCAGCCAGCTCCGCAGTCTGAAGAACGACACGGAGCCCACCGAGTTCGACCCGTTGAAGATTAGTGCATACTCGTCATATGCATCCTCCCGGGTTTTGGACACGATAGTGGAGCTGATGTCCCCCCAGGCCATATCCTGAGGCCGCTGGCGACGTTCCACTGGCTGGGTGAAGTGACGCCAGATGTGTTTGCCAGCCAGCAAGACTGTCTGCAAGAGGGCAGCTTTGAACGGATGTCTCGTCCTATCCCTTCATCGACCCCTTTCTGCACCCACACTCACTCACACGGACATGGCTTTGAATTGTGGCTGTGATAGTCAACACTCTCCCCGACCGAATGTGCCGTCTACGCTGCGCTCGCACCCACACCAGCGACGTCCGCCGCGCTGAAGTTGCACTGCCGTACGTGGGAGAACCACTTATGGGCGCTCATGTGCGTCACGTGAATATTGAGCAGGAGTGTTTCTGGGAAAATGGCTTGGGTGCGCTCGAGAGTGGAGTCACCGCTGGGGTAGATGGGCAGCCGCGGGATGTAGGAGAGGAGGTCTAATGGGAAGAGGAGGTCGTGCAGACGTTGAGTGCTTTGTCGAGTGTGCAGGTTGCAGAGGAGTGAGTGTTAGTCTCAGGATATGAAGGGGTCTTGCTGACTTTGGATTTGGATAGCACCCCTGCGGATCACCCTTACCATGTATTGCAATTGCATATTATCTTCAACAAGACAGACAAGCTCCTAGAAGGGTTCGCGAACAGTTTGCAAAAAGGGCTGTACCTCTCTGCACCCGAGTGAGCGCCTCCCTTCCCTCCCGTCCATTGTCACGCATGCATTGAAAGTGATCTATTCTCTGCTTTTACTAAGTACCCAGCCATGACCCCCTTCTTCGCGCACCTCTGCCTCTTCATTCAGATGATCGACCTCCCCGTCTCACCGTTCGCTACACAAGTCATCCTGGAAGCATACCTGCAAGTCCTCGAAAACGCCGGCCAGTGGCTCTCGGGCAACGCACATGAGCGCCACCTTGCCCTTACGCGCGCGCGCAAGCATGGGCTGAATGTTGAGCATGTCACGGTGTTTACGGCGGAGCGGACGATGGAAAAGGTGTTCACGGTGCATCCTGACTTGCTTGCCGTCAGCTGGCCCGTTTGTGTTCTGGGTGCTCATGATGCTTGAATCGTAGATCCTACCGCTGGTCAAGGGCCCGCTACCGTCGATTATCGGGCTGGAGCCTGCACCGACAGATGCAGAGTGGCTCCTTGTGCGCTCGATTGAGTGGACGACGTTCGTCGAGTCGACGTATGACACGGCGCTCGAGCAGGCGGATGTCATCCTGCGCTACTTGCTCGGTACGTCCATTCATTACCCTCCAGGCTACAGTTGATTCACGCATACATAAGGTACCAGGCGACGGAGTACATGCATCATCGCCAGTTTGTTGCTGTCTGGGAGACTTTTGTGTGAGTTGTGGAGTGTCAGGTGCTCGAGAGGCCGCAGATGAACAAGGAGACGACTCGGAGGGCGTCGTGGCTGAGCAATCATAAAGGCTTGATCTCGCAGGCGAGGGAGGACACGATCAAGCTTTTGACGACGGATTGGCTCATGGCAGACATAGAGGTGAACGGTGGTGAGTTTTCTTGACCTGTTGCAGCGGGGGAAGAGAACAGATGCTGATGACAATGAGCGTGTAGGTGAACAGAGACGGCATGACCTCATCCGCATTGGACAGATATACATCCCCGAGCCGATCATCCGCCTACACTCAATCCTTGTCACCTTGCGCAGTCAAGTATCAGAGTATGCCCCTTCTCGACTTCTCTCTTGCGTCGACAGATGCTGACCACGGTTCATGACAGGAATGTCAAACATGCGCTCTCGGCTTGTCAACATGGCCGTCGATTTGCGCTACAGGTTGTACAATGACTTCTCGAACCAGAACGGGTGCAGGCTGGGTGACTACCTTGCGGCAGTTCACCTGGCTGTTCTTGCGGGCATCGGACCTGTTCCGGATTCTCACTGTATGCCGTTGGAGGTGTGTTGCTGAATCTCAGCGTTGATGGGCGATCGCCAATAATCATCATCACGTTCAGAAGTTCAGTCCAGGTGACACAGGGGCTGCAAGAGGACTTACGAGTGGCCTCCGATCGGGAGTGTTACTTGTTGAACTTCTGGACTACCGGCTGTGCTCAGACTGGAGTTGTGTACACTTGTTTATGGTCATATGATTAGATAGGCTGTGTTCCTACTTACCATTTATGGTTTTCTTTGTTCTCCTACTGTACTTTCCCATGACCATATGGTTACTGTGCATTCCTGTGCATACCAGTGCGTTCTACACTGCACCGGACTCTTCTAGACCTTATGTCTGACTCATGCTATGACTGTATCTGACTCATACGCCGATACGGACTCTGACTCATTGTCTTATGGCTACATGTGACTGCTTTATTCGCTGACTCATGGACTCATCCCTCATGTATATAAGCAGTCCCTTCTTCACCTCTGCTCTTCAGTCGTTCGCTCACTGACTGAAGAGTAAGTCCTTTACATACATATGCTCTACTACTTCTTACTAACTTAGTACTTGTAGTCCCTCTCTGTTGTGACTTACAGGTACTTCACTATGCAATATAGTCGTTCGCTCACTGACTGAAGATCCCTCTCTGTTGTGACTTACAGTCGCTCCTTGCCTTACAGGTTCAGAGTTCATCAGGTTATGAGCCCTGTGCTCTAATCAGTTGCTCCTCTGTCGACACTCTGCGCGCAAACTCTGTTCGTCGGCTCTCTGCCCGTGCACTCTCCTCCACTTTCCCTAACTCTTGACTGTGCCCTCCGACACTGCTGCCAGGGGGACTTTACTGCGCTCGTGACGCAGCCCTGAGCGCTTTTTAGTAGTCGCTATCTAGTATCTCTGTACAACCTTTGGTGCTTTCGCGGCACACGGGTTTTCAAGTATCCTCAGCCAGGCCATGCACTTGCGCCCGCCAGCTGTTGTAGCCGGGGTGGTTATCACCTTTGGACCGGAGGACAACCGTTTGGACCCTCCTTACTATACTCTTTTTTTGATACCTAGACTCGTATAGCTTTTCTTGGGCACAGTTGGCGACTTCTATCTGGATTGTTGGGAATATCGGCTTCCTGACCTTCTGGCTCACCTCAATAGGTGTTCCTCTCTACCAGATCTCGCACGTGGCAAGTCAATCATCGCGTTTTTCTCTGAACCATTGTACTGGAGCCGCCTACTACTGCCAATAGTCCTCAGCTCAGCTCCGACTCTGAAGCTGAAGTCAACGCTGAACTTGCAGAACATCATTCTACTGCATCGGCGTTTGATTGCTTGGAACAGCCCCATCTCTTCGATCTAGACGATCAGGTTGATGGTTATCACTACATCTATGACGACGAGGAGCAGGAGTGGGACCAGTGTGGTACACAGCTCTGTCCCAATCGCTACAATCAACTCCCTCTTCCGTATGAGCTGACCTTCCACTGGGCATATCCAGCAACTTGGCAGCAGGACACTGATCCACAACATGGAGTTCCTCTTCCCTATCTTCAGGAAGAAACTCATGCACAGCCCTCCTCGTCTCATCCTAATTTCTATCTCCGATTGCTCTTTGGAAACTCCCCTCCTGTCGATTCAAGTCCTCTTCCTCCAGTCTACCTTCCTCCTCCTATTGTCACTGCGCCCCCTGTTGCACCTATCACATCCACTCTAGACTTCAAGGAGGAATATCTTGATTCTCCCCAGTACCTCTGATCCATCATGGGAGATATCAAAGTCGACTCTATCCCTGTCCTCTCTTCGGCGAATCAGTACAACGACTGGTCTGCCAAGATGAAGGGCTATTTCATCTTTATGGACTGTTGGAGTGTTGTCAAAGGCGCTACTCATCCTACTGAGCAAGCTGCCAAGGACAAGTGGGATAAACTTGATGGGCAAGCTCGCGGCATGATGTACATGCGTGTTGCACCAAACTTTCACTATGTTCTGGACACTCAGATTCCTGTCTCGGGTGGACAACCCAGGGACATGACTGCTGCTGAGTCCTGGGAAGCGTTACAGAACAAGTTTGGCAAGCCTAACAGTGCCCACGTCTGGGGTTTGTTCGAGTCACTCGTTGCTGAGCCTCGGATGAACGAACAGAAGCCCCTTCAGGATCAGATGATGCGTCTTATCACATGCCTGCACGAAATCAGTAGCAATGGCGTCACGCTCTCTGACAACATGCAAGCCCTTCTCTTGATGTCCAAGATCCCGGAGCCGTACCAGTCCATGGTCTCTGCGCTTATGGCGACTACAGACCTCGACAAGGTCACTCTCGACAACATCCAGTCGAAGACCTTGGCTGAGGAGTCCATGCGCAAGAACGGCCAGTCTGCAAACAAGGTCTCCCAGACCAAGCCAAAGCCCAAGGGTCCCTGCTCTCATTGCGGGAGTGGCTCTCATCACGAGTCCAACTGCTATCAGAAGTACCCTGAGAAGCGTCCCAAAGGCAAGGGCAAGGGTAAAGGGAAGGACAAAGACAAGGATAAGGACAAGGGGAAGAATAAGGACACTTCTCATAACCATGCGCACGTCACTACCGAGTCTGTATCATCTGTACTTGTAGCCGGTTCGTCTAACATCGCTGCTTCTTTCTACGATGAGGCTATGGCCTCGAGCAGTGTGAACTGGACTGCATGGCTGATGGACTCTGGAGCCTCTCAACATATCACTGGTGATCTCTCTGAGTTCATTGAGTACCAACCCTTCGGTTCGCCTGTACTGTTTAACACTGCTGGACAAGGTGATAGCAGCATCATTCAGGCACTTGGGGAAGGAACTCTGTCTGGAGAAACCTGGTTAGACGGTCAGAAGGTAGCAATTACTCTGAACCATGTCTACTACATACCAGGCACCATTGGTCACATCTTCTCAACTGGCTCCATTGAGCGCAATGGTTACTCCCTCTTTCAAGGGGATGGGCGCATGTGCATTTTCGACAAGCTGCCTGATGGCACTGTCAAACATGATTCAACGATTCATATCAAGGATCATAAGATCCTGGAGGTGCGATACAAACCTTCGTCTAATTGTTATTGGACTATTATTGAGCTTCACAATGGCAAGCGCATCCATCTCAATGTCTGAAAGTTCAAGACCTGGCACCACCGCTTTGGTCATGCAGGCAAGGACGTGCTGCGCAACCTTCCTAAGCATACTGAGGGGGTTGATGCCATAGATCCTGCAGATGAAGAACCTTGTGATGGATGTGCTTTTGGCAAATCCACTCGTAACCCCTTTCCACCTTCTGAAAAGCATGCTACTGAAGTTCTTGAGCGAGTCCATATGGACCTCGATCGACCTATGCGCACTCAGGCTATCGGAGGTTGGAAATACTTCGCCAGTTTCATTGATGACTATTCTGGTCTCGCTCGTGCTTACTTCCTTATACACAAGTCTGACACGATCCAAGCATTCAAAGACTATAAGGTGTGGGCTGAGAACCAGACCGGCAAGAAGATCATATTGATTGGCTCAGATCAAGGGGGGGAATACACATCAGACGAGTTCTCTGCACTTCTTCGTTTGCACGGTATCGAGCACCAGAAGATTCTACCGGGTTTTCCTCAACAGAATGGACGCACTGAACGCTGGAACTGCACTATCACTGAAAAGGCTCTGTCTATGCTTCACCAAGCAGGCCTTAGTCATGGTTTCTAGCAACTCGCTCTTGATGCAGCTGTTCATATCTACAATCGTCAACCTATGCGACGACACAAGTGGTCGTGCCCCATCACTGTTTGGGATGGTACCGTTCCGGACGTCTCTTACTTCAGAGTGTTTGGGTGCAAAGCTTTTGTCCACGTGCAGAAGGCAAAGCGTGCAGGGAAACTCGACAAGAAGGCTGTCGAGATGATCGTTGTTGGGTATGAGTCTGGTTCCAAGGGGTATGGGTTTTGGAATCCAGCCAACCGCTCTAACGTCGTGTCCTGTGATGCAACATTTGATGAAGAGTCTTTCCCTGCTCATAACCTACCTGGCAACCATCCTTCTACCCCGGACGACAGTCCGTTCTGAGATGATCAATCAGATGATTCCTTAAACGATGACTCTGATTTGGTTGATCCCAATGATGCAATTCCTTTCATTCCTCCCAACCTCTTCGAACCACCACAACTTGACCCTCCAGCGGATGCCGATCCTGCTCCTCCTGCAGAAGCTCCTGCTGAGCCTCCTCCTCCTCCTCTGCAACATCCTCCTACGCTGCCTCCTGTCATTCCTCCTCGTCCTCCTCACAAATGTGGTCGTCACCCTCCAGTGGGAGCCAATGAACCAAGCATTGCTCGTGACCGTCCTCGTCGCAAAAAAGCTGGTATTCCCCACAAGGACAGGACTGATAACAATGTGTATGACGATCCTGCATGTGCTGATAATCAGATCGACAAGGATGGCAATCTGCATGAAGCGGAGACGATACTCACTTTCCTAGCTGCCACTCAGTATAAAGCTGGCTTACCTCAGTCACATAAGGAAGCCATGCATTCACCATGGCGCAAAGCTGAGAAGTTGGAGTTTGAGTCACTTATGGAGAATAAGACTTGGGTTCTCGTTCCTCGTCCCAAGGGCCGGCATGTTGTCTCTAACCGCTGGGTCTATGACATCAAACATGATGGGCGGTACAAGGCTCGTCTTGTTGCAAAGGGTTACACTCAAGTGTAGGGAGAGGACTACCATGAGATGTTCTCTCCAGTGGCGCGGTTTGAGTCTATCCAGTATTTACTCACGCATGCAGCGCTTGAGGACTGGGACATCGAGTCAATGGATGTCAAAACCGCATTCCTGAATGGTGATCTAGATGAGGAGATTTATATGGAACAGCCGGAAGGCTGGGTCGTTCCTGGGAAGGAAGATCACGTCTGTCTACTCAAAAAGGCTATCTATGGTCTTAAGCAGGCGTCGCGTCAGTGGAATGCGAAAATCCATCAATCGCTTCTAGATCTGGGATTTACACGGACATATTCTGATGCTGGGATCTATGTATATCGGCGACAAGGGGGGATCACGTCACGATTGTCGTTCTTTATGTCGACGATTTACTTCTGATGGGCGATCAGTCTAGTCACATCAAACAAGTCAAGCATTCGCTTTCTAAGCAGTACAAGATGACGGACTTGGGATCTGTACAGCGCTTCCTTGGTCTTCGCATCACTCGTGATCGATCCACTCGTATGATCGACATTGACCAGGAAGAGTACATCCAGTCTGTTCTCGAGCGCTTTCAGATGGCTGACTGTAAACCCTCACGTACACCCCTTCCTGCTGGTGCTGTCTTGGCAAGTGCCGACGAACCAGCTTCCGATCAGTTCAGGCAACGCTACCAGAGTCTCATTGGCAGTCTTTTGTACGCCATGCTCGGAACGCGTCCTGACATCTCCTTCACTGTCACACGGTTATCGAAGTACAATGCCAATCCCTCTGAAGCGCACATGAGTTATGCGAAGTATGTCCTGTGTTACCTTCAAGGGACAAAGGCGTATCGCTTGCGCTACAAGGGAGCGTCTAATGACGATCTGATCTCCTATTCGGATTCAGATTGGGCCGAAGACTGTGATGATCGGCATTCTACCTCTGGCTTCATCTTCTTGATGGCAGGTGGTGCTATACCGTGGGCTTCAAGGCATCAGCCTACCATTTTGCTCTCCTCTACTGAGACGAAATATAAAGCGGCCTCTGATACCTGTCGTCAGTTGATCTGGCTGAGGACGTTTGGCGATGAACTTGGTGATGACTTGACCAGGCCGACACCCATGTGTCTAGACAACCAGGGTTCGATTTTCCTGTCAGTCAATCCAGTAGTCGACCGGCGTACCAAGCACATAGAGATTCGCTACCACTTCATTCGTGAACAAGTGGAGTCTGGCTCTGTCGAGATCTTCTATGTTGCAACCGCGGATCAGTTGGCTGATTCTCTCACAAAGAACGTGCCTTATTCTATTCTGGCAAAGTTTGTTGATGAGGGTCTTGTTTCCATTGCATCGCGAACAAGTGGGAGTGTTGAACTTCTGGACTACCGGCTGTGCTCGGACTGGAGTTGTGTACACTTGTTTATGGTCATATGATTAGATAGGCTGTGTTCCTACTTACCATTTATGGTTTTCTTTGTTCTCCTACTGTACTTTCCCATGACCATATGGTTACTGTGCATTCCTGTGCATACCAGTGCGTTCTACACTGCACCGGACTCTTCTAGACCTTATGTCTGACTCATGCTATGACTGTATCTGACTCATACGCCGATACGGACTCTGACTCATTGTCTTATGGCTACATGTGACTGCTTTATTCGCTGACTCATGGACTCATCCCTCATGTATATAAGCAGTCCCTTCTTCACCTCTGCTCTTCAGTCGTTCGCTCACTGACTGAAGAGTAAGTCCTTTACATACATATGCTCTACTACTTCTTACTAACTTAGTACTTGTAGTCCCTCTCTGTTGTGACTTACAGGTACTTCACTATGCAATATAGTCGTTCGCTCACTGACTGAAGATCCCTCTCTGTTGTGACTTACAGTCGCTCCTTGCCTTACAGGTTCAGAGTTCATCATGTTTGACTCTAGATATACTCACAAATTGGACATACTGTCCGAGCGACCCGAAGGCAATCCCGTTCCTGCCCTGGCAGGTGATGTCTTTGGCGATGATGTTCGTCGAGTTCTATGACGTGTGAGTTAGCCATTGCATCCAACAGAGAATCAATTGCCAGAACTGACCCCTTTGATTGCTAGACAATCGTCTCCGCAGGTTATCTAGGATACCAGGGTCAAGGAGCTCTGAGGTAGTCCAGAGTGGCATGTTTGCATACATCCCAGGGCAGTAACGAGATCCTATCTGAATGGTATTTGTCGATTCCGTAGCCAAGCACATCCTCGTCAGTGACGGCTGAACAGTTGATTTCAGAGCGCCTGTGAATTACCATCCGTGTTGGGTACCACACTGACGGAAGAGAAATACGTCTGTCAGTCACCTGATGATCGTCCACCAGACAGCCAGGAAGTCAACAGCCTTGGAGCAGAACTATGGTGGGCAAGGGTTGACATTGACTGCGGACGGTTGAACATGAACATGACTTCATTGAGACCCATATAATGCCTGGGGAACCCACCGCAAGACGTTAGCAAACGTTTGACAACACCCAGTGCGAGCATTCATTTTCTGGAAGGCCCTGCTCAAGGAACAGGTGCAATGTGACGACCCCGGCTGGACTCGCATGTGATGGGATATCCTGCAGCAAAAGACAGCAAATCCACGAGCACTAAACGACCTGCGGCGTGTGGCGACAAATCGGACTCGTTTGCACGGCGGCTGTATGCCTGATATGAGTACAGTCATTGTTGCCACAGATGCATTCCCCATGCTTAGCGCAGAGCGCGAGCGTATGGATCAAACACTCGTGCAACTAGAGTCCAGTGTGTGCAGGTAAGTGGCGCATCGGTCTATTGAATCCGCAATGCATTGTTAAAGACTCGATCTGTGTAGTAGTGTCTTGCAGCCCACAGGTTTCCCTGTCGACCAGCTTCAGAACTGGCCCCCTTCGACCCTCAACGTCTTCCTACAGTTAAATAGGAAGTACTGCCATCTTACCCAGCTTGAGATCAAGCAGGGTGGCTGGCGTATATGCTTCACCAATAGCATAGAGGCCACAGTGGGCCTGTTGAACACCACATGCATAACTATGGACAAACCTTATTGAGAAACCGTTGAGCTTTTCAATAAGGTTTGTCCGCTGACTGCCTATCCCTCACGTGTCACCTCATTGTGGAGTAGCTTGAAGAGAAGTATGACGGAAATGTCAATTGCTTGACAGAGCTGGATAGGATGTCCTTCACCAGGGCCATCAGGAGGTCCATCGATGGGATTCTGTCCTACAAAGGGTACTTGGAGGACAGTCGTCAGTGTCTCGCATTGTACAAGGATTATTGCCGAATTCTGGGCCAGACACCTGCACGTAGTTGCTTTCATCAATTTGTGCCAGCTTGCTTACCGTTCATTGTGAAGCCTGAGGTGAGGTGGTTTATCAGGCCGCTGGAGAAGAACATGAGACCCTCGAGACCCAAGATGCAAGACTTTACGCAGAATTGATCAATGAGCTCCTCACCCGCAGGTCCATGTCGTGCGACGAGTTCAACCCGAAGTTTCGAGAGTACCAGCAGGTGACTGCTGCCCTTATGCGGCAAATTGCACCGCCTCAGGACGCTGCCATCGCTGAGCTTCAGGTATTCGCTGGTGTTTATTACTAAGTTCTTGTGCTCATCTTGACTACGATGGCTAGGCATGCATCGACTTGGCTCAGTCGACAAACACCCTTTTGTATCCAGTCTCTGAGCTTCAGTGCCACTCTGTTGCCCAAGATGAGCTCTCTCAGATCTAGACACCATCTGCTTGTCTACCCCTCTGATTTCAGCGACATCAATGGTGCAAAGAATGGCGGTGAGTTTCGCGCTATAGACATACATACTAGAGGGTACGAAGTTTGTCCACACAGGCACCTACAACCCCATGTGCTAGCGGGGGCCTTCAGAGAATAATGAGATGTGCTGTAGCCGTAGTGAGTACCCCCGCGTCATTGCTACCATTGCTAGTTTGACCCACGCGTACCTCAGATGTGGAAGCTAGAAGTCGCAAATGCGATGTTACACCTTTCACCCTCATGCCTGATGAGCCGAAATGGTGCATCTGCTTGAATGCGATCAACAGGGAAATGGTTGAACTGCGCTCACAGGCTACAGCTTGACTTGACGGCAGAGCGGTTGTCTGCGGCGGAAACGCAGCTCATAGAACAAAATGCAGATTCCAAGACTCAGATGCGGAGACTTTGTCGCTACAAGGAGACAACGGTGAGTACTCGATGGCCTGTGCGCGAATGTTGCGGTGTCACATAGAGTAAACAAGAACAGTCCATTATGGAGCTAGAGGAGAGGTTGCTGAGACAGATCCAACTGCTGAATTGACCAAAGCTCATACTGCGAAAATTTTGCAGCTTGAGTCAGCATGTACGGAGTTGCAGATAGAACGAGTAAGTGTGCAAACTACCCATCACCCAAGCTTTTAGTTGAAATTGCTTGCAGCGGAACCTGTATACAAAAATACAGGATGTCCAAGCCAATTGTGAGCTGTGAAAGAACAGGCTTGAGACTCAAGAGCAGGAGAATGCTGCCATGACTTGTCAGCTTGAGGGTGGAGTTCGCTACCTGGAGAGTGAGAATGTGAGAGGCTATCTCAGCATGGATCAGTCTGGGTTATGTGACAAGTTATGATCAGGCTTCTCTTCAAACTGAGGTGGATCTGTATCGTGGCCGCTGCAATGAGCTTGCATTGCAGCTTGAGAATGTGACTGTTGCCGTGGAATTATCCAGAGCGAATTCAATAACCTTGAATACGAAATGGGAGATACGATTGAGCGTGTCGAAGCAGAGAACCGAGAAAAGGACTGTAAGTATCGCTTAAAGCTATCCACGATACCGACCTAATGCTCAGCCTACTGTCAGCCGATATCCTCGCGTTGCAGCGATCGCTCAAGCACACATCAAATCCTGCAATGGGTGCGATCAGCGAGACGAGTCCGATTGACACAAGCACTACAGTAATTGCCAGTGGTGATGTCGCGACCGTCCTGGGCGTGAACACGTTGCAGGGAGGGACTGTGCACTCTAAGGGGCTCGCGGGCTTGATAGAAGCCGCTTCTCATCCTAGTGAGCGTACGACTATGCCCAAGCATAAGAGAGTCTTTGGCGCTGCGCACCATTCCAAGCACCCTCTGCGCGACGTTCAGGGCATACCGGCGGACAAGGAGACCCCATCGGCTCCACCGGACACACACTCAGTTGAGTATCATTCCCGTCTTCTTCTCAGTATGGACCCCCCAAAACCTGCATCCGAATTTTGTGCTATAGCGCTACCGCAGTAGTTGTAAGTTCTCACCATTCTTTCCGCAAAATTTGGTGATGTCTTACTTACTATGCAAATCTTGCTGAACAGCTATTGACCTCCTCCCAGCAGATATTCACATCAATCACTACAGCATTGATTTAATAGCACAAGCTGTCATTACGGCTCTACTCTCCCGTGACGCCCTGCGACTCCAAGAGGTCGTATATGCCAACACCTTGAGAACTATATGTGCCTCCAGTTCACAAACTTTCGACAACAGAGCACGAACCTGCAGATTCGGTCAACTAGTGCATGAGGTCCTCTTCGACAATGAGATAGTTGAAGCTGCTGGTGACATGCACTCTGGCTCGCACAGCACAGGTTGGTAGTTACGGAGATCACGTGTTATTACAGTGCTAAACACTATGCCTATGATAGCCCTCCATAGTCTCTATTTGGCCTACAAGTGTGCCAGCTGGACCCCCTCGTCCACAATCTATGATGGTCCCCTTTGGACAAAAATAGGATGCCTAATGCATTCCCTCGTTTTCCTGCAGGATCCCTTGGGAAAACGAGGGATCCCGGTCTGGGCCCTTGCCATGTGTCTGCACAGCCACTTGGGAATCCTCGGGAATCCCCAGGATTCCCAGGGCTTCCCAAGGATCGCTTCCGCGACACAATACAAACCTTCTGTGAGAGCCATTGGCATAGGCAAAGTGCTAGTAAGGAATCCTTGGGATTCCCATTTTGCTATCAGTAGTAAGTTATGTACATGGGTTTGTACACAAGTAGTCGTTTGTCCTTTGCATTCAGACTGCCTGGGAAATCCTTGGGATTCCCAAGGATTCCCAAGGATTCCCAAGGATGATGATGTAAGCTACACCTCGGCTCATCTTGGCATCCTCGCCTGCCTCGCTCGTTGGCCTTCTGCATTTTCGCCCTTCAATACTCAACAAATCTTTGTCCTTTATAGCTCACAATCCTATAACCAGTGATGTCACACACTCTTCCTCTGTATCCTTGCACTCAGTGTGCTCTCCCTGGGTGTGCATGTTGGGCATGGGTCACCATTTTGGGCACAGGTATTATTGTTGTGAGTGGTGAATGCCTGGTAGTTTATTTGCCCAGTATCCTCCAGGTGCATATGTAGATCCCTACCTCAGCTCAGCACTTATGCAGTCTCTGTGGGCATCCATGGTACAATCATACTGCAGAGCTTGCACCTCTTTCTGAACAAGACCAGCAATCTGCAATATTGTTGCTTCAGGGACGATCATCATGCCCGAGTATTTACTGTGGAGATTTTTACTCTGTATGTTGTCAAGCTCTCTTCTGTGTACATACCCCAATACATGCCCATTAGACCAACCCAAATGAGCACAACAATCCTTGTGCACTCTGTGTGTGTGGTCAAGAAGCAACACAACATGTTGTCCGGTATGCTTTGCCCTTGTTGTGCATGTGCACTTTGTGACCTGTACATGTGTTATAGATACACTCAAGAGCTCTCTGCAGCACCTACTGCGACCTTTATAAACCATACTTATCAAGCTGCAGCAATGTCATCTGCTGGTGTTCCCTCACCAAACCCACCTATGGTGTCCTCATCTATGCCTCCCTCTTCTTCCTCGCTCTCCTCTATGCCTGTGATGTCTATGTCTTCATCACCTATGCCTCCCTCATCTACTATGTCCTCCTCTACTCCTTCCTCTCTTATGCCAAACCCCTTCACTATGTCTTCGCAGCCCATGCTTTTGCTTCCGATTTCCCCAATGGGTATTCCTCTTAGCCAAGTTAACCTGATTACTGCATTACGGCAACCAATGGCCACAGGACTCAATGTTTCACAGCAGCAAGCAGCAAGTGCCTGACGCAACCTGCCACAGCATACAGGAGCAAATACCATCAAAGTCACCCATGGTTCACTTCCTTCCTATGTGGCAGCCGCAGGTGCAAGCTCGGCTGCAGGGCTCATTATCACCGAAACTAAGCTTGACACCGCAATCATCCCTCTGTCTGTAAGTTATTCACTGTGGTATGACTCAATCATCTCTCAATGACTGGTATAATGCAGGACACTCCAGGAATTGTACATGGTCTGAAACATGCTCCGATCCCCTTGCTTCATCTTCGTTTGTTCCCCAAAGACCTTGATGCTCTTCTTGTGCTCCTAAAAAACATAACCTCCTCATCTTTACTACTATTACTGGAGCTCATGATGTTCTGATCTACGACTTCATTGACTGCACAGTTCACGACCACTTTGCCCGTCTGCAGTGTTCCCTACCCCCTCCCCCTTCTGCCGAACAAGCAGCTGTATCATCTGGGAGCTTTCATGCCTTACCCTGGATTCTCATGGGGCCACAGACGGTCTGCTCTGGTCAAGGAGCCTTTCTGATCAAGTATGCGAGCAAAATCCATGGTCACAAACTTATGATCGACAAGGCGCTTAAGCTTTCACAGTCATCCAGCAAGCAAAAGTACTGCTCTTCTGGTTATTGGCAAGTATCTCATAGCTTTCCTGTGAGTCATGTTGTTGATCCTCATTACTGTTTTAGCACCACGCTGGGGTGACATAGACTTGCCTTTGGCTGCATTGGATATCCAGCCCCATTGTGCTTGTCACAGTGCTCTCCACCCATGTGGACCACTGCGTCTCTTTGATCGTCGCTGGCTTGAAATAGCTGGCCGGCACAAGCAGTTCAATGATGGGTGGTTCATATGCCAGCCCAAATGGTGCCCTGATTGCACATCTTGCGATCGCCACACCAATATGAGTACTCCCATAACCCCCCACGCCAAAGCACTTCTTCATTGCGTGTGCATCTGCGCTCGCCACAGAGCCCCGAGGAATCTGTCAAGGTCCCCCGAATCAATCCTGCAGCATGCCCAGTTCTCGCTCCTCTCTCTCTCTCTTCTCTTGGACCATCAGGCTCGGGGCTAACCCCTGAGCTTCATGGTCTTGCACTCGGCCAAAGTGCTACGAGCAGTCCAGCTAGTGGTCTTGCCCCTCCCACCAATGAGCTTCTATTTCTTATGGATGATGCTGACTTACAGTTGTCTACAAGTGAAGATGATGGCTTGCCTCCAATCCATACAATTCTCGAAGCAGCACTGGCCCGGACCACAGTTTCCCAGACAGATAGAGAGGTAGTGCACCAGAGGTTGTCATCATCACTGTCTATGTTGGCTGGTGAGGCTTGCCACCTACTAGCCCAATCATCGTCGTGCCCTCATGGACCTTTGCCGACTACTTCCCTTCCTTCAGCACCTATACGCTCATCTCACCATGTTCTGCTATCCATGCATTCTGGTCCATCGTATCCATCGCACCCAGACTCTCTTTCCCAAGTACCATCTCGTAACCCCTCAGGACGAGCTGCACCAGTCTGTAGAGGTTCTGGTAGGCCTTTGCCTGCTTCGTTGGGTGCACCATCTCCTCTACAGGTGAGCTCACCTCCTTCCTCTGGTGCTGTGGTGCAGTCTCTGCCAGCTATGACTATGAACCGGCCCTCACCTACTACTCCCAGGCCGAATGTGTCATCGCACCACTTCATGCCCACACACACAGCTTCGCACCCATCCACCAAACATGCATCTTCTGTCCTTCCCATTGGGATTGTGCCTATGAGTGGTCTTGTCGCACAGTGGCATACCAAATTCAAAGATGCACATACTGATCAGGAGGTCCTTTCTTTCTTTGGCAATACTATTGCCATTCTCACCGATGCATTTGTGGCATATCTGGTGCACATCAACATGCACCTCATACCTTGGGCTCGGCCAGATTGGACATGTCCCTCTGGTGTCTCAACATTCTCGCAGTTTCGCACTGTGCACAAACTGCTGAGTGTCCATGCACGGTACTTCTCAGTGTAAGTGTCATATCTGTCATTGCATGAACCTAACAGAGATTGTGCAGCAGAAGTCTCTCCACTGGCAATGCTATTGAGAGAGCTGTCTTGATCCAGGCAGTCAGAACTATGGCTAGCCATGCTGCGTTCTGGGTTAGACGTGGCGAGTATCATGAAGGTCTCTTTCTCAATGATGTAATGATGAATCCAGCACGCATCGCAACTTGGAAGGCATATGGAAACCTGTGTGCGATCTTCCTTGTCGCTGTTGGTGTGGCCCTGAAACCTGTTTCTCCTTTTCTCCTTCTCATTGCACTCCTTGGAGTGCAGACTCGGAGCATGGATTCCAAGACTGAGAGCATGCCTCTCACCGATCTCTTCGCACCAATCACCCAGTTGCCTGTTTTGGCAGCTTTCGATCCTGCACTAGCACGACAATTCAAGCCTTGGTTTGACTTGGCTTGGGATGCACCTTTGCCTAACAATTCTCTTCATCCTGCTTGCCAGTTTGTGATTATGGTCATGGAACAGAATGTGTGCCAGGCCACTCCCTTTGTCTAATTGCACTGCTGACTACCAATCTGTTCCAGCTTGCCCAAGTCACGAGTTTGCGAACTTCTGCAACATCACCGGACACTCATGCTGCCTGGTTGTCACATGCATTGCTCAAGGTCCTCTTTGCGACAGTACTGTTCTTAAGTCGAAGGAATTTCTCGCATTTTGTGAAGGCCTCAATGTGCCTGTTCCTTCCACCACTGCAGGCCAACATCTTGTAGCAGTATGTCGCGGCTCAGCCATCTCTTTTGAAGTCATGTCTGCTGACTGTGCACAGAGCATAACAGACAACCTCATCTGAGACAGATCGGACTTACCAAAGTTCATCCTTGGCTGGTACGACTGCCACATTGCAAATGCACAAAACTTCATCGACAACCGCATCTCATACTTTTTCACTAAGAAGAAATCTCGCAAGGGTAAGGAGCAGGATACAGGAATGCCTGACGATGGTTCGGAGAAGAAACAGCGTATCAGTGAGCACCTGTTTGCCAAGTGGTTCAATAGGTACCTGCTCAGTCATGGCCATCCCAACCATCCCTTATTACACGAGGCAGGTTTGTTATTGCCAGAGGAGTTTACAGCACAGGTTCTAATTAGTGTCAGCTCTTTTCATAAGGTCTCTCAACTGACTTTATTACCATTTCCACGCCCAGTGTGCAGCAACCCGTGTGGTGACACTGTTGCATGTGATAACTGACTCTGACATGCTCCCTGTTGATCCTGGTTGGCAGATCATAGTGAGTAGATATCATTTGTATACCCATACACTTACTACAACACAGGTATGAAATTGAATTTCCAAAGGACAAGACAATGACACACAACTTCCTTGTGATCCACTTGTGTACAAGCTCGATCGACATCCACCTTACAAGTGACCTCAACCACCTTATGCTCATTGAACCATCTGGTGATGCTCCTACTTCATTTAATGTTGCTGTGCACAAGTTGCTATTGACAGCCCCAATGTACTACAATGATATTTAGGTAGAGGTGTGTACAAGTGTCATTGGCTCGCAGTATGTGACATGTCTCTGTGTACAAATATGGTTCGGCGATTTCTTGTTCTTTCCCTTTTGCCCTAGTTTGTTGGCACCCTTAGACCTTGATGTCTGAAGGCTGACCTAGTCAGCACTTGTTCATGTATCATATTTGTCACCAGTTCAATGCAGGACTTTGGGCTGCAGTGCATCTCGGACACAAGCAGATCACATGATCTGCATTGGAAATACTTGGCAATAATCATCCTCTTGACAACTCGAGCTTGCCTTCAGTTCTATACATGATGTTGTCGCATGGTAGTTCTCCAAGAGGTCTCAGCCCTATTGAGATTAGCTCAGGTGGGCCCAGATCACCAATGGCAATGATGTCCAATACTGAACAACCTTCACCACTGCAATGTAGACCATGGTTCGCCCAACCAGTCTAGTTCAAAATCCTCCTCCTCTGATTTCTCTGAGGAGGACAAAGTGACACCCGCTAGCCAGTATGCTGCACTTACTGGCCTGGAACCAACTCAAGAGATGGCAATAGAAGAAATCAGAAACCAATCAAGCCCCTCTGGTGATGCATCTGAGGTTCGTGTACTAGGTGCTTGCTTTCGCTAGCATTCTGTCTGATTGTGTATCAGTCCAACCCAGAGTTTGGAACTGGACCTTCTTTCTACCTTACTTCACCCTATGCCACTCAGTATTCGCCTCTTCCTGCTTTTCGTGAGACCACTCCAGTCTTATCATCAGGTGAGTCCCGAAACGACACAACTGCAGGCCTGGCTCCAAGTGGAGTTAGACGCACCGATTCACTTGGCCTTGTTGATATGCCTACAACAGGTACCCAGAGTGCCATTGAGCAGGAGGATGGGTTGTGTGTGGCCCACATGTAGGAGGTGGTGGGCAGGTTATTGAGTGTGGATCTGCCCTCAAGGGAGGTGGGGGGCGTGGTGACAGTGCCAAGGGAGGGCTGGGAGTAGGAGAAGAAGGCAGCAGGTCATACTGGGCAATGGACGAGTTCCAGCGGTGGGTAGAGGAGGATTGGTGGATGGGTGGTGATGGAAGAAGAGAGCCGGCAGAATGAAGGAAACGTTGGAGGGGAAAGACAGGGTGGCAACTGGAAGCGGCAATTCCTTGTATAAGTCCTCGAATTAGCAGCACACACATAGGACACGCTCCTCAGCTCCTTCCAGAGTCTTGCTTGGATCCTCCATTTCCAGTACCCCAAATTCCTCCCTCTTGGCCACTCTCTGGAGGCTCAGACATCCCTTATCTGGCCGTGTTCCAAGAGGCCTGGGGATCTGCCTTGTTTGCACCAATTTGCCACCTGCCCTGCCTCCCGTGCGCAATCAGGTGCAATCTTGCCAGATCCCTCGATCCTGTTAGGAACATCTCTCCGTCAGCGTTCACTTGACAATGCATACCCACCTTCCCGCTCATCCACTCATCCCACACTGTCCAACAACATGCCCCAACCATTGACTCTGGTCCTTGCACTGACTCAGTGCGGTCTCACAGACTCGACCCTGAGATTGAGATTGGCGGCGAGAATCATCCCCAGCTCTTCTGCCTTTCAAGCAGCTCTGGCCCACTTCTCCATCTCACTTACCTGCCATGCCACTACCTTCTATCACAAATGAGATGGTGGAAATGATATGTTGCGCCAGTGTGGGCACTAGATCTCCGGGGCATGGGAGACTCAGAGTGATTGAGGGTGAGGGAAAGTGTGGGAAAATGCAGTGAACATGCTGGAGAGTGCGGGAGGTTGCAGGAGGTTGCAGGAGAGTGATGGCATATGAGGGAGACTGGTTGAAGAAGCGGGAGATTGAGGGAAACAGGTGTAAAGAGGGTCAAATCATGTATTTATGTCCGATAAACGGTGTCATACATGTCTCCTCTTCTTGCTCCCACTCCACCACGTCTCGCCACTCTACTCTGACCCTGACCACTGTGCCCTATGTTAGAAATTGAGTCAAGCTCTCTGAGGATACCACCTACAGGATCAGCCATCAACCGAGCCGCCAACTCTACCGCAGCACACTCAGGTATGTAGTGCTTCTGCTGCTCTTTGCTGCTGCATCAGGAAATGACATCAACTTGAAGGTCTACTTATCGAAAAGTACATGTACTTTTTATGAGTAGGCCCACTTGGCACAAGTGAAACAACTCGAAGTACCTTGAGAGACAGCTTTGACTTATAGGATTGGTTTCTCTGTAATACTCCATATGTTGCATAGTATATCTTAAGCCAGATTGTTGTATCAGATAAGATTCATGCCAACCTAAGCCTCAGTGTGCTCTCTCCACTTGAAGCTTGCACTTGAAGAAGTACTTATGCAACTTATCCATATTTACTCAATAATCTCACAAGCTTGTAGCATCTATTACCTATCACACAGCATTTTCTTATGTTTTACTGAACTATAACTCAGTGACATCTGTCTTGGACATCGAGAAACAATGTACCCATGCTAGATAGGATGGGTCAGGAGTGAGATATATTGTACTGTAAAAGGTACCAATGCATAGTGATGTGGTGCCACTGAGTGGTATGTAATGTCAGGTGTCTTGAGGTTTGGCAGTTGGTGCTTGAAAATGCATTGGGTTGGTGGTTCAACTCCACAGAATGCCAATCGTTTTCATTTTTTTCTGGCTTCCCTTTCCCTCTTCCGATGTTCTCGCTGTTTGTATCCATAATTACACCAATTCTGTTGGTCTGAGTCACTAAAAGAGTGTCACACACCTTCCAAGAGGTATACTTGATAGTCAACTTGCATCAACTTGGCCAAGCCCAAACACTTGATTCAAGAGACCCCACTTAGCTTGAAAAAAGTTTGACACTTATTGTACTTATTCAACTTAAAGTAACTTTTGTAACGGGGGGTAGGCTGGTGTAGTGGGTAACCCAGCCCCCTGTGGTGGGTTCGAACAAATCGCGAGGTCGCGAGTTCGAATCCCCTTGCCCCCGCCCTCGGTTGTCGCTTGGCGCCCGAGGTTCCACCCCCCGATTACATCATGGCCTGGAAGGGTATCCAGGACCTACCAGAACCTAGTACAGCAACGTGCATTCGGCATGCCGGGTCACTTAGGGGTTTTCAGCAGCGCTATCCGGGCTTTGGCCCTGCCGAGCAATCACAATCACATAACAACCATTGGCGTAGCCCGGCCGACCTGCCCGCTGCGGCATGGGAAACTGTGGCAGTGTCCGGCCCGCGCACAACCGGACCGAGGAGCAGGTGTAACCGATGGCAGTGGGCTCGGCTTTGGGGGGTCCGGGGCAAATAAGTCCGGGCCCGGGATGTCCGGAACGACGGTTGCGGGAGCGGTTTAGAAGGAGTGTCACGTGTCCCCGGGATCACACCGTGTGTATGATTCATTACGATTACTGCTACTGTGCCTAGCGCGAGCCCTTACCGATTAGTTGATAACCTATGCCAGAGTATGCCGTATAAAGTGGAACTGTCTGTAACCATAGTCTACCATAAGGCACTGCCTTCAAGGACTATAAACGAGGATTCCAAAAAAAAAAAAAAAAAACTTTTGTAACTTGACCAAGTTCATTTCGAGTAGATGACATTTTCCTGATGTGCGGTAGCTCAGAAGTCTTATAATTCCTTCCCTAGTGTCTGGCATGTGTCCTTCTACCCCCTCCACATCAACAGTGAAATCCTTGAGTCCTACCCCAACCCTGAAGCACTCTTGCTCAACATCCTCCACAACCCCTACCATGGATCCTGGCTGTCCATTCGTGCTGCACATCAACAGCAAAGCTATACTCGAAATTTTGGTCCACTTGTCAATAAAATTTACCAGAAAGCAGATGAATTCTGAATCTGTATATGCTGATGGCCCTAGGCTTGTGATGGTAGGCAGTGCAATGTTGGAAGCAATTTACACTGCCATCATCAGCAAAAGTGACGGCATCAGGTAAGCCTAGATGGACGAGGTCAGTGCTGGTGTATCTGATAAGATATGACCCTGCCTGGTGAGGAATTTGCCATTCTGGCAACTTATCTGTATGTACCTGCAAGCAGTGGCCGGAATTGTCATCATTCACCCGGGATGCTTGCTCTCTTACCAGAGACATACCATCCTGGCAATAACATATCGTCTGATCACTTCAGATGGCGCATGAGTTCTAGATAGTATTTAAACTCCGCCTCAGCCATTACTTGTGTCCTGCCCTATTCTCATTGCCAAGGCTATCTCTGGCTCTCGGGAATTGCGCCATCAGTCCAAATCCAACTTCAAGTATATCCCTGCGGCTGACAGGCGCCTGGCAGAACTTGCGAGAGCGCGCGATGATGCTACTGCGGCACTACGACTGGCTGCAGAATGAATGAAAGAGTACCACCATCGTCACGCTCAGGAGACACCAGTCTTCAAGCCCAACGAGAAGGTCTGGCTAGACATGCACAACCTGCGGATTGTGGGCATTCAGGCCTACAAACTTGCAGACAAATTCACAGGACCATATCCAGTCGTTCGCAAGGTCAGCAAACCCGCCTATGAGCTGAAGCTGCTGCAAACCATGAAGATTTACCCTGTCTTCCATGTCCCGCTTCTATGCATGCATTGCACCAGCAACCTACCTGGGCATCACCCACTGGAACCAGCCCCCATCCAAGTAGACGGCAAGGATGAATACGGGGTGGGGGAGGTCCAGGACTCGCAACACTATGGTCACTGGCACAAGCTGCAATATCTGGTGTGTTGGCCAGGGTATGGACCTGAACATGACTCATGGGAGGATGCTGGTGATCTTAAACATGGGGAGGAGAAGAATCATCAATTCCATGAGCAACACCCTGACATGGTTGGTCCACACTCCCCCTACATCGCCAAATGGAAGCAATGCTTGTGAGGACACAAGCATTAGGAGGGGGGTACTGTCACAAACAGGTTTTCGATGCATGCACAATGCGCATGTGAAGCGCCCATCGCGCCAACAGCGTGGCAAGACTTCAGGTGTAGCGCACCCATCACTTGCACCCGCTGATGATTGATGTAGATAGCCTACCCCCTGATGCAGTCCTAGATATATAGGGTAGTGCGAGCCACCTGGAGACACATTTCTGACCTCTTGTCTCCAGGTGACTCCAAGGTGAGCCCCCCCATGTATTTTCACTCACATAGTTTCCTCAATGCATAGCTTGTCTTCAGCCCTTGGTGTCGAGCCTTGCTCCACTTCGCTGCACAAGACTCGTCGGCTCACCCCTGCTCACCTTTCGGACTCCTCCCTACTTTTGCTCGACCCATGGTTGCATCAGACAAGCTCACTGACAGAAGATCTCTCTCTGTTGTGACTTACAGTAGCTACTTGCCTTACAGGTTCAGAGTTTGTCACATACTGTGAGTCATTCTTATACTCTAATAACACCAATGCCGCATCCCAAAGTTATCCCTGACCCTGTTTGCACTTCAAGTTGTACATATGGTACATGTTTGTGTCATTCAGCAATGACTCAAAGTCAACTGTAGTTGGGCTGTCTGTCCTCTATAGGCATGTATATAGTATTGTAGATCAGTCATGTGGGTTTGGTAGTATTGCAATGTGAAGTTCTCATAGCTCTCGTCTATGTCTGATCATGTATAGTAGTTCTGAATTGATGCATGATGTGCTCTAAAACAAAGCATTTTAATTTTCAATGGGGTGTGGCCTATAGCCTACAGATCAACCTATAGTAACCTGTGCAGGCTCCTCAGAAAGTTGGACTGACCTGCATAGGCTCAGTACATAATTCATGCAGGTCAATGCAACCTTTGACCTTTTTTTAAGCCTGTGCAGGTCAATCAACCTGCACAGGATCCCAAAGGGTGGGGTGTGATTTTGCTGATGTGTGAATCAGTGACTCTACTGCAATCATAGTTTCATGAGTGATGACATATATTCTTGACCTGCTTGGCAGTGATCTGCTGGTCTGAGGAAGTAAACTATGTTGCAAACAAGGAGAATGGATGCCAATCAGGAGAATGTCATTTTGTCCCTAAGTAGCCTAAGTAGCCTAAGTAGGAGCACAACGAGCAATAGTGCTCTTCTCCAGCCACTTCCCGAGCTGCGCAAACTCCTTCAAGTACTGAGCCTGTCGCACGACCGCCTTCGTCCGCTCCGAGCTGCTGACTGCAACGTCCAACACACCGTACATTGTCTGAGAGTCGAACACGAGCTTCTCAAGCAGCCCGTCGTCCCAATTGCACCAGCGAGGCGCGGCAGCCTTCTGCCGCACGGATGACCTCATGAACATGTCGCCCATGGGCATGGATATCGATGCGAGGAGGTCCATGAAAGAGGTCTGCAGAGCAGGACCATCCTTGGTTTGGAGCACCCGGCCGGTGGTTGCAACTTGGTTGTTTAGCCCGATCTGAGCAAGCGCAGACAGCACGTCCCCCCCAACATGCTTGGTCTTCCAGTGTTCATTGCGAAGACCCCAGGTACGGTAGATCATGCGCAGAGCAGGGTAGCAGCGGAAGTTGGTAGGAGGGATGTCCGGCAACGTCTTTGTCAATGGGTCCATGTCAAGCAACGAGATATTGCAGTGGTGGAGCCAGGCCTGCAGGTCCGTGAGGTGCACTGTATTATTGGGTGCCAGCTGCCACTGTGCAAGGACCTTGGCAGTGGGAAACAACCATGGATTCATCACACCCGCTAGCCAGTGTCGCATCCCATTGATCTGGTTGTGGTCGTGATCAGTCAATTTGAGTGAGGTGCCGATCTTCTTCTCAAAGTGCTGCCAGCCAGGTGCCTCAACAGCCTTATGCTTGGCAGCACCAAACTTCTCAACGAGGGTATGCCACTTGTTCGATGTGATCTCCCACATACTTAGCATCTCCTTGGTAGTGCATTGGCGGAGGACAGCATCGACCACGCGCATGTTGTTGAACAGCCAATTGTAGAACTGCAAAACATCTGTCTCCTGCATTGTACGCCGAAAGCATTGTACTTACCTTGCGTGAGATATCGCCATTGGGTGCAAACAATTCACTGCCTTTCATGACAGCAAGGATGTAGGTGCAGGGATCAAACACAACATGCGAACGAGCAACTGTTCACATGAACGTCTCAGCAAATGGGTCCAGAAGGCGAGCGATCTACACATAGCAACGTTAGTTATGTGTGCTCAAATACGGCTGCATGTTTACAAACACTCGTAGAAAGCCCGGGTACGCCGTGGTCCGGTGTACACGGGCTCTGCAAGGTCAGTCTCGTGTTCTGAAAACAATCACTCACCCATCGAATGCCGTGTTCGTACTCTTTGAGTGCGGCAAGGAGGTCGTCGTGATATGAGGGGCTAGGGAAAGGTGCATCCAGCATGAAGCCGGCATGCATGGCCATAGTGATGAGCTTGAGCTTCGCTGGGGCATAGCGAAGCGCCAAGCATAGGCAGTCGTGCTCAACCGCTGCCTCCGTGTTGTCATGATGCTTCTCGCTGTTGATCTGGTTAAGCTGTGCCTTCCAGAGCTGCAGGAGGGCCTTCTTCAGTGACTCGCAATACTTGCCCATTGCCTCCTTCCACGTCTCATCCATAATCATCAAGAAGTGCATGCTCATGTATGGCCGGACGTGGGTGCAATACACAGCATCGAATGCATCGACCAAGTCCGGCATGCAGAACGACACCACATGTTCACCCTGCAGCGATATGGTGCTGAGGGTGTTCAGATACTGCTCATCAACCAATTCTTCCTGCGCCGTCTGGGCCATGTTCCATGTGGCCTGGTCCTCAATCATTGAAGAGAAGCTGTTCTCCTTCCAGACCTGCTCACTGATGATCAGGTCGAGCCCCTCGCAGGAGCGCATCATGTTGAGGAATGGGAGCAACGTTGGCGCAATCTGGTTCCAAAGCGGCCCCTGTACAGTGTTGCCAGAGGCATCCTCCAAGGTCTCACCAGGGGCGTACTCAACACAAATGGTGGTGTAGTCAGGGATGTTAACAAGTGGTGACATCCGAGAGAAGATCCCAAGCATGTCGAAGCTGCAAGAGAGGATCTCTGCAAAACACTGAGAACACATCAGACATACACATTGGCTGAGAATTAACACGATGACACCTACAGAGCCCACGAGACTCGTCGTGGTGCTGCTCCGTGTCGGCAGCGACAACGCTTGATGCAGGACATTCATGGGAATGACATACTTGCCACGGAAAGCCTCCAGTCCATCCATCTGACGCAGCAGCCGGTGCGGCGGCTCACTGTGGAACAGAATTGGGTACTTGTCGCTGCAACGCTGAGGCTCTGGGATCACCCCCCCAACAATCTTGTGCACCCACATCATCGTGCCAGGGATCAGTCGTGGCTCACCTGGGTTGGCGATCATCCACTCCTCCACCTTTGCGTCGAGGAGCGGCAACGTCATCATCATGCACTTGGCCTCCGTGGTCTCAAGCCAAGGAGCCTTCGGGTTCCTTGCAACCTGGATGCGAAGCGGGATGCTCATGAGCTCTGCATTGAGTGGTTAGCGATCCATTTGAAAAGGCAGCACTGATGTTGGTCTAACAACTCACCAGGGTTAAGAAACCTCACCAACCACATCGTCGCCCCCTTGATCGCTGCCGTTAACTCGGCAACATTCTTCTCCACTTGCTTGACCTGCTCTGTCTGCTGCTTCTCTGCCGCCTTTGCCAGCTTCTTCTCTTGTGTGGTACACTCCGCCGTCATCGCTGCTCGCCACGTCTTGCCAGCCACAGACCGATGCTGTCCAGTCAGAATCTGGATGGTCTGCCCAGCGACTGCTGCTGTAAATTGCATGTCGGGCAGCTCCTCCCATGGCAGCGCAGGGTTCTGCACGACAGAGTCAGGTTCAAGCCAAGCTGGATCCACCAGCACGGCCAGAGCCTCCCGCTGCGGGTCACGGCCGCTCGCATAGAAGTCCTCAACGAGCTTCTTGATGACGCTCTTGTTGACCGGGCGTGGGTTGAACTGGCCAAACTGCAAGTGAACGTCTGCACGTAGAGGATCGACAGTGTTGAAGCGGGCGTAACCAATGGTCGCCGTGTGCACCTGAGCGGCGATCGATGAGTGCGATCGACACAGTGTCTTGTGTGCCCTGGATCCCGGCAGCAACCTGCGGCTTGAGCACTGCAGCAGTGCATGCTGGTTTCTCTTTGGCCCCCTCGGCAGCACCCTTCTTGCACTTTGCAGGCTGAATGCAACACAGAGTTAACACAGAGCAGGAGGAGGAACATGACCTGCAGTCGCTCACCTCCGTGGCCTGTGCCGGTGCCTCAATGCCTGTGTCAGCATCGGGTGTGCTCAGGCCATCTTGCTTGCCCTTGACCACCTTCTTGGCCCTGGGCTTCGGCTTGGGGGTCTGCATATGTCAGAGAGGCAGTCAGTGAATAAAAGCGAGAAGCACATAAGGTACATATGTCGGGCTCACTGTCCCCACCCTCATGGATGGAGTTACCCGATTCAGCATGCTTTTGAGGTCCACCAACCCTGGGCGGTGCTTTGCCAGTGGGCTTGACCTGCAGATGCAGTAAGATGAGTCCAGAGAGCAGTAGCACTCGAGTCACAACTCACCTTGACAGGGACAGCAGCCTTGGACTGTTGTGCTTTGTTCTGCGAGCTAATCGTCAGTGTACAGGGTTAGCGGATGTTCTAGAAATGCATGTACAGTTTGCATGTTTGGAAAATTGAGGTTACTTCGCAGTAGATGGGGAGGGGATGAGAGAGAGGATGGAGACAGAGACAAACGACTCACCAAAAGATTGCCGGTGATTGATATCGCCCTCGTTTAGATAAGCACCCAGACAACACAATGCCCAGATCTTCCAGGGGCAGTGTGGCCCAGTACACCGGGTCCTCATGCGGAGTATCAGTCACCCACCATGACTGTTACTGTGAGAGTAGTACATTCTGCATGCAGTTCTGAAAGGAAGTGTGTTCAGTATATTGAAGCCTGCAAGACATGGCGGCGATCCCTGCTAAAAGATGTTCCCTTTGACTGGAACCTACTTTCCTCATCAGGTGGGTCTCTCAACATGTGACATGCGCACAAACAGTGTGCACATCAGGTTAGTTGACATTTGGAAATGTATGTCCATGGACACTTTAAGTACTGTTTGACATACATCCACTTGTGTAGACATACTACTTTTGAAGACAGACATCTGTCTCATTGTATCTACTGTGCCGGATGCTAAGACCTCATGCACACTGAGTCTCAGCATGTCCAGTATAATTCTATCCATTGTTCATTGACAGGAGAAGTAGCGATGTCCCTAAGCTCAATCTGGCTGGGCACACCGCCAGGCTTCTAGATGTGGATAGGCATACTTCTGGTAATGTATCCTGCATGATTCACTATGCGGACACTGAGAGCCCAGGTACACCGTACTGTGTTATGAAGAAAAAGCAGAGCGCTTTTAGGTGTGGATAGGCATACCTCCAGTGATGTATATGTATCCTGCATGGTTGACTATGCGGACACTAAGAGCCTGGGTATGCCATACCTCGGCGTGCCCGGGCTTTTAGATGGGGATAGACATACTTCTGGTAATGTATCCTGCATGATTCACTATGCGGACACTGAGAGCCCGGGTACGCCATACCTCGGCGTGCCCAGGCATTTAAACAACAAGTGTCCATGTGTAAGCTTGCTCTGCCCTGTTTCCCTGTATGCAGGGTGTGGTGTACATGCTTGATGTGCTTTGTGCTGATAAGTGCTCGTATGGTTGAACCCAAAAGTCTGAAATTGGTGGCTCTAACCTAGGGCTGACCCTTACCCACATCTTTTTGACCCCTTTAAATCCCTCCCCACACTCTCCCTACTCACATACCTCCTAAATATCATCATATCTCATCATATACAACCTCTACCATCCCTAGACCCTAAACAACTTACACACAAATCTTTCTTTCCTTCTCCCTTATATCTCCCAACTCAAACATCCCATTCAAATCCTATCCCCAATACACCATATATTCAACAAATCAAACACCACCACCACCACCAATCATCAAACTACCACAATCAACCTTCAAAATCCTTCCGCATTTTTCCAAATATCTACTCCCTATAACCCTCAACTAATCACCACTACACCATCTGATTATCACTCTTACAATCTTACACACTCTCCTTACAAAATTCTCCATTTCCCCATTCTTCTACTCACTATAACTACCACCATTACAATCCTACACACCCTGCCTACAAAATACACAAATCTCAAAATTCCCTTGACCCTACCTTTTGGGCCCTTTTTCCCTTTTTCAGTGCCTTTCCCCCGCTTAAGCGCCACCTTGTATTGCTTATAACTTCTTAACTAATCATCACTATCCCTTCTTACTACCACCATTACAACCCCATAGACCGCAGCTACAAAATCAACAAATGTCAAAATTTGCGTGACCTTACCTTTTGGGCGCTTTTTTCCCATTTAGGCAGATGGTGAGGATGGCGAGGAACTTGAATAAAACGAGGGGCTCGTCAATCCTGCCACGCCCACAAGCGTATCTGATGGTTCCATTACCATGAGAAGGGGTAGAGGGCTGGATGGGGTGGAGTATGAATGGGATTATGAAGTGCACAGTAAAGGTGAGGACACCCACCCACTGACCAGGGTGTGCCTTGCCACCGGTCCCCGACTCAACAGTGGAAATGCAGGTCTTCTGACTCTGTGGGTGAAACACTGGCAGGCTGAGCGATGGGTATGATGAGCCAGGAACGAGACAGGGCAAGCAACAGAACTGTCGCGGCGACCCAGTATTTGCCATGCTACTTTTCTGACGTGGTTACTGAGGTATACTGTTGCTCGATGCATGGCGCCCAGCTGGTCCTAGAATAGCTGCATCTGTGGATACCACAGTATGCAACTATAATGAGAGATCCAGATGGATCCCCGGAGGATGCGAATGCATATAATACAGGTCACTCTGATGCTACTGATGAATATATGCAAAGACTTATACATATATAGGGCACGGGCTTGGGAGGGAGCAGACTCAGTAGAGCTGATGTATCCTTACCAGTTTTCAACCTTGATAGGATGTATCACTACGTGCACGAGCCCAAAGGTTGTGTTGGGATAGGCATGGGAAATCTCAGGGCGGTCTTACCTTCCCCAGACAATTGACCTTTGGGGAAAGGTTGAATTTCACTATTATATGCAGCACCTTTCACAGGGAGTGAAAGGAAACCTATAACATCATCGATTACAGGGCCAGAAAGTATCACTTTCCCATCACTTTCCTGTGCTTGACCCAATATGGGTCGGTGGCAGCATTGAGAAAGGTTATATTTTGCACCAAAGGACTCTGAGACAAACTTACCCAAGTCAGGAAAGTGTACCTTTTGCATCGGGCGTCAGATTGCCATGGTTTTTTCTAACTTTGTCATGCATTTCCCCCGTGCCCTGTCCGGTGTGAAAGGTTGCCAAACCTGCTCATGGAAAACCATTGGCAAACTGTTGGGATAGTTTACCTTTCCCATCGGAATATGATTTTGGGTAAGGTAAGACCGCCCCGAGATTTCCCATGCCTATCACAACACAACCTTCGGGCCTGTGCATGTAGTGTATCCCCGAATACATCCGCTCAAATAGTGATGTCACGTTCGGGGTTCGAACCAGAGACCTGGCGCTTGCGGCAAAATAAGCCGCGACACTGTAGCCGCTGCACCACATTGTTGTATATACACTGTGTAGTCTACGGTGGATATATGGCCTCATAGCACCGAAGAAGTCATGGACGAGTCTATACCTCTAACTATATGAACTCAAGAGTGTATGAGTATGAGGTACAACGGCAAACACATGGGAATCATGATGGCATAAGAAACCAAGAGTATGAGGTACAGGGCAAATACATGTGAAGTCTGCCAGTGGGAACAATAGATCTACAAAGAATCATGGACATCCGGGAGCGATACTCCCATTGTTGTCTAAGCTGTCATTGCGATATGCTCTCCAGCCATGCCGCCCACATAAGGAGAGGGTGAACACGGCACGCGAGGGCATGCCGATGTCGGAGCCCTTCTCAATCTTCTGCATATAGACCATTATTGAAGCAAGCGGAGCAAGCGCGCGAGAGAGCAGGGAAGCGAGCAACAAAAGGATGAATTCGCATTTGTACCAAGCAAACGCGTAAGGAATACAGGATGATGCGCGAGCCTTATAAGTAACTTAGAGGAATGTAAATGACCAAATCAGGACATAACTAAGGTACCAGTAAGTCCGTAAGCGGTAACATACAGGGGCTTATCGTACGACGATAGGGTATCGTCCGGGCCGGATGCGTCATTGGTCGTACTCGAAAAAAAACTCATGTTCCAACAACCATTCCTACCTTGCATGGGTTGTGCGCATCCTGTCGGTGGTGTACCTCAAGAGACACCAGGTAGGCCGCGACCTGGAACACTTGATGCGTGCGATGGGAGCCGCCTCGAATGCGTTCACTGTACATTGAGTCCAGTACTTAACTTCGTTCGAGTGCTAACGTGTGCGCTGCTTCAGAGGTCTTTGATGGTACTCCTTGTCCGCCCGAACAAAGCAACGCAGCACGGAATGGCAGTGCGCGAAGCCGCGCATCTCGAAGCAACCAAGGCCTTACACACGGAAATGGCAGCGCGCAACGCGGCATGCCGCGCATCTCCACGCAGTCGAAGCCGTACATGAAGAGGTGCAAGCTCTGCGAACCGAAATCACGGGGCGTGACGGCCGCAGGAGTTTGCAGGGGGATAGTGTAGATGGCGAACGCGCCATGGCGTAGACCGTTTGATTGCGAACTGGCAGTTGTATCGTCGATTACAAATTTCTTTCTTGTATTGAGTCTATATCGTATACTATCTACCGTACATCGTGCTCTCATCCGGCCCCCATCCCGCCTACCATCCGTCTCGCCTCGCCTACACGCCTCTCCCCACCATTACACCTCCCGGATACCGCAGCACATGCCCCATTCCGCCCCTACCAGCACACGCCCCATCCCGCCCCTACACGCCATCAGGAAAACCTCCCCGTCCTACTTAGGTATAAATACTGCTAACGAGCATCATTATGCCGGTAGGATAATTCGCGTAGTCCCCTCCTAAAGAGTGAGCATTACGACGTTATACACACATTATTCCATCTGTGAGGGCTCGTATATCAGGCATTATCAGGAAAGTATAGTGATATCCCACTGCGAGCACACGAAGCGACAACCATTGCGAGCACGACAGTTTATTGCAGCACTCGACTACAGCAAGACATACTGGGTATCTACTGTGTACATCCCATAGACGGACGAGAAGTACATGATGAGATAACCCAAGCACAACCCATACAATGGTGCTGAACTGTGACACACTACGAGTAAGGACAGACTGAGGTCAGCTGTATGAGAGAAACCGAAGTCAGCTCCTTCGGACAAGGAATGAGGTACGACATCGGAGACCTACTTATAGATAGATCCATGTGGCGAGCTTTGACTGGGATAAGCAAGAGATACGGTAATAAGTATTAGAACATCGGATGTAACATCCATGTACGGCATACCTGCAATCACAACACCGACGATTAAGAGTAAGCTTCGTGCATAAAGGAGCGACTAGGGTGAGCTGAAAAGTGGGGTGACTGAGAAGATATGAAATCTGCGGCAAGGGTGTCAGACATACCTATAAATAACCGTGTACATTGTAGGATCACTAAAGAGCGTAGAGGTTGTCAGAGCATGTTCATGGAGCAATAGCGATGTGACATCATACCATGTGGAGACAAATCTGAACGTGACATTGCTTGCAATGGCCGGTAGCCTGACATCGACATTGCTAGTCGATGTCCATGTTTGCGATGTCGACATGGCCCAAAGCATCACCAGCATTGGTGGCAGGAGCTGCGGCAGTGCTACTGTTGTCGGAAGTGATGAAAAAGGGGGCAGATCGAGATGAGATTACTGTAAGGTCATGAACCTTGCAGAGACATACAAACGGTGCATCATCTTGTGAAAGGCACGAAGATTTGCCTGCTTGATCCCATTGAGGAGCAAGATATGCTCGTTGTATGCGTCAAGGTACGAGTCAGCTGAGAACGGACTCGGCTTATGTGTGCCAGACTTCCACTCTGTCAGCGAGGCATGGACCTAGATGTGAGACGACATCAGTAAGTCTTGATGACAAGGCTAAAACGGCATCGAGGCTTACTGCAGCACCGACTAGGGCCAGCATAGGAACTGGGATCTCCTTCTCATCAGGGAGTTGTGGGAACGTCGATGTAAAGCGGTCAGAATAGCGCACTCCAAGAGAGTGTGGGCCTGAGAAGAAGCAGTTGCGAAGGAGGGAGTGGAAGATGAGATGTTGAAATGGCTTATTCCACGGAATATTCAACTTCTGGGTGCCGGACTGAGGAGTTGAAGCACGTCAATGAGCAAGAGAAGTCACATGAAATGATCTCGGACGTACATCGTATTTGCCAGGGTAGATATAACCCATGTGTTCGAATACAGCCTGAATAAATCCCTCGCAATTGCCGGCTACAATGTTGTAGAAAGGGACGACGTGTGCATCTGTAGCCTTCTTGATACCACCCCGGAAGGTGGATATGCGTTGATTAGGCTGAGAACCAGGAATGTAGATGAAAGGTAGTCAGGACTGAGGTGTTACGAACATTCCCAATTCGGTATCTATTTTCAAACTCCGCGCTTGCGCGCCCATTGTCGTCTGTACACTAGTTTCACTCCGCTTGTGCTTTCTGATTCGTGCTGGAACCTGCTGTAGATACACGAACTCTGTGCATGTATTTAATAAGAAGTTCTTAATATAAGAGTGACCAGTCGAGCTCGGAGAAGCCTCCAGCTTCGACTTGGTGCATTTTCCGCTCATAGCCGTGCTTAGTCACGCGTAGCCGAGTGTCGCCGTATCATAAGTCGAAGCTACCTTCCCGGACCGCAGGGACAAGCGGATTACCCCACACCCGGACCGCAGGGTTTAGCGGAACTACCTTACCATCTCTACGCACCGTTTCTTAGTACAGCCGCAACTGGCTTGTATCTACACGGCCGCTACCGTCACTGCGAACTTTTGGGCGTCTCGGTAAATCCTGTGGGAAACCCAGGTTCGGTCGCTTTTTGCCGGCGTGCCTCATACCCTGACCCGGTCACTGAGGGCGGCTCACAATTGCGCAAACGCGTGGAGGTCCCCCGTCCTACTCAGTACATAGTTATTACTTCTTACTTACGTTTCCTGCGAGGGGTTGAGACCTCGAGGAACCGACGTCCGGATCAAACGTTTCAAAGATCTTATCTAATCGCAGTGATACGGGGGTACGGCCTACGGCTGCGTGAGGATTTGATTGGAGATCCCGAAGAAGTGACGTCACCATTTCCTTCCACACTTACCGACACACCCGGGCCATATCGTTATCTACGGATTCGGTCCGATCCGACACGCCACCCAATATGACGCAACCGATCATGATGACGGAACAGCAGTTTGAGAGCTTCCTCGATAGGATCGTCAATCAATGGCAGCCGATACAGAGCGATCAGAGACTCAAACCAGAGTCCCCACTCACGTTCGACGGGGATAAGTCTAAATATAGGACATGGAAGAGTCAGATCGCGCGGTACATGTCCACTCGAGCAGCCGCAAACTGTCATCAAATCATCACTTTTCTCATGTCCAAAATTCATGGGGAGCGCGTCAACCAGTGGGTCAACGCATACACCGACCTACATTTCAATTCAGCCAACGGAACGTGGAACATCACCGTCGATGAGGTGTGGCAAGATCTCGATCAGGCGTTCACGGACCGACTCGCCGAGCGCCAAGCCCTTGATAAGCTCGAGCACCTCCGACAGGATCGGAGGCCTGCAACGGAGTTCTTCCAGGAGTTCGAGATGCTCCTCATGCAGGCGGGGTACACGACTGCGGACCGCTTCGCGCTGGAGTGGGTCAAACGAGGCATTAGCCCCAGGTATCTGGATTCCATCTACTGCAACACGCCGCTCCCAGCTACCTACGACGAGTGGAAGACGCGCGTCATCCTCCTTGATGACGTGTGGGCACAACGCCTAGCGCTTCAGGCACACGCCCCACAGGCCCGGCCCCAAGTACAGTCCAGACCGCCACTGCCACCAAGGGTTCCGGTGGTTGCCGAGAATCGCGCGCCGGCGCCTGCCGTTGCCCAGACCCGAAACGATGGAACAGGTACCGTATATGGAGGAAGGGGACAGCCAATGGATCTAGACCGCGCGGGAGCCGCGCGAGTATGCTATAGTTGCGGGAGGAGGAGAGGCGACGCAGCGCCAGGCTGCAGTAATACATGGCATATAACGTATCGTGCTGCAGGGGCTTCAGCGGCCAACACGCAGCAGCCGACACCGCAGCAGCCGGTACCGCAGCGGACGCGCGCTATGTGGGAAGAGGATAGCTTCCGTGAGAATGTACGGAAATGGGCAGCGGAAGACCCAGATTCGTTCAAACAGGCGGGTTTTGGATTCGGGTCGGCGTAACCGCACAACGTTCTGACCCTAGAAATAATCGATATGCACTACTTGACGTAGAAGAGCCGAAGATTGATAGTTTATCTATTTTTGACCGTTCTCGAGAATTATATAATAATGTACCTTTTACCACCCATTCGGAACCCGATATTATTGATAAAAACACGCACAAAACTGATAAAAAAGCCAAAAAAGAAAAAGCCAAAAAAAACATAAAAGACTCGAATGCGGCGAGCCAAAAAATTGCCACAGTAGATAGTGTCCCTATTTATAGTATTACTAGAGAAGGACCAAAACTATTTAAAGTAGTTAGAGCACGAGGAACCCGCAGACAGATGGACATACCAGTAGTCATAGAAGTACCAGAGACGGGGAAGAGAGTGGATGTGGAGGCGTTGTTGGACAGTGGAAGCACCGGCTCTTGCGTGCACCGGGACTTCGTAAGGAGACATGGGATCGAGATTGTGGCCCTAGACACGCCCGTTCCGGTCTACAATGCCGACGGCACGGTCAACTCGGGTGGGAGCATCACGCATTACGCACGCCTAAGAGTCAGCATCGGGGATCACCGGGAGATGATGACGTTTTTGGTGACGGATTTGGGGAAATCAGACATTTTCCTGGGATATGAGTGGATATCGCATCACAACCCTTCCATAGACTGGCGTCGCAAGGTCATTGAATTCAATCGCTGCCCCAGCACCTGCGAGCGAGTACTAAGAGAGGGGGAGCAGATCTTCATGTTGCACACACAATCCTACTTACATCAGCGAGGCGAGCGGCTACGGGCCGCTAAGCTCCGAGCCAAGAGCTCTGTGGCAATGGAGATCGCGATCGAGCAAAGCCGCGCCAAGGCCGAGCGCTCATTTGAGGAGATGGTGCCTGAACATTATCGTGATTACGATGACGTCTTCGCAGAAGCCACCTTCGATGAGTTACCAGAACACCGGCCGTATGATCACGTCATTGAGTTGACGCCCGGAGCACAGCCACAGTGCGGCAAGGTGTACCCCATGACGGTCGAACAGCAGCAGGCATTGGATGACTTCCTCGAGGACAATCTACAGACGGGACGGATACGTCCATCTAAGTCACCATGGGGGGCGCCATTCTTCTTTGTCAAAAAGAAGGACGGCAAGCTTCGTCCTGTCCAGGATTATCGGAAGTTGAATGCGCTTACTAAGAAGAATAAGTATCCGCTGCCGCTCATTTCCGAGCTGTTCGACAAGCTAAAAGGGGCGCGGTATTACACAAAAATGGATATTAGGTGGGGCTACAATAATGTACGGATGCGGGAGGGAGATGAGGAAAAGGCTGCATTCCTGACGAACCGAGGGCTATTCGAACCCCTTGTCATGTTCTTTGGATTGTCGAACAGCCCAGCAACGTTCCAGATGATGATGAACGACCTGTTCCGGGACTTGATTCTGCGTGGGAAAGTGATCGTCTATCTCGATGACATCTTGATCTTTACCGAGACACTGGCGGAACATCGGCAAATTGTCCGCCAAGTGCTGCAGATTCTGCGTGAGAACAAGCTTACGTGTAAACCGGAGAAGTGCGAGTTCGAAACAACGGAGACGGAGTACTTAGGTCATATCATTGCTCACGGTGTGGTGAAAATGGACCCTGCCAAGGTCGCGGGAGTGACGGAGTGGCCAACCCCAACATGTAAACGAGACGTTCAGAGCTTCCTCGGCTTCGCGAATTTCTATCGCCGATTCATCCGAGATTTCTCCAAGATTGCGGCACCACTCAATCAGCTCACGGGGCAGGCAGAGTGGCGCTGGGGACCGGAACAGTTGGACGCATTCACACGGCTCAAGGAGGCAATCACAACAGCACCTGTATTAGCAATCCCAAATGAGCAGGACCCCTTCCGAGTCCAGTGTGACGCGTCGAACTACGCTGTCGGGGCAGAACTCGCACAGAACCAAGATGGGAAGTGGCGAACCATTGCATATCTCTCACGAGCGTTGACTCCGGCCAAACGAAATTACGAGATTTATGATCGCGAGATGTTGGCCGTGATGACAGCGCTTGATGAATGGAGGCACTTTCTCATGGGTGCGCGGCAATCATTTGAGATTCACTCAGATCACAAAAATCTCGAGTATTTCCGCCGCCCGCAGAAACTGAATCCGAGACAGGCCCGCTGGGTAGTTGAATTACAAAACTATCACTTTACGCTACAACACCGCCCCGGCTCGACGATGGGGAAAGCAGATGCGCTTTCACGCCGTGTGGATCATAGCGCGGGAAGTACAGAGGGGGAAGAAACAGTAATGTTGAGGCCGGAATGGTTCCGAGCCCTAGTGGAGGGAGCGGAACAGTTGCTCGTGGGGATCCGTGAGTTTGGGGAATTAGTCGAGAATTCTGTGCGGAATAAGTTAGCAGCGGGAGACCGAGACTATTCGACCGAGGACGGTCTGATCTACCGGAGGGGGAGAGTGGTCGTACCACCGGATAGGGCACTCCGAGGACGCATCATTGCGTCGCATCACGATTCCATAGTGGCGGGTCATCCAGGACGCGCCAAGACGCAGGAGCTTATCCAGCGCTCCTATTGGTGGCCATCCATCAGGCGGGATGTACAGACCTACGTAAAAGGATGTTCGATTTGTCAGCGCACGAAAATAGATCGACAGCCGAGGGCAGCCCCATTGCATCCCAACCCAGTACCGGAATATAACTGGGAATACATCTCAGTCGACATGATCACGCACCTGCCAGATGCACAGGGTAACAATGCGATCCTTATGATAGTAGACTTGAAATCTAAGGATTACATCGCTATCCCTACAACGGACGAGTTGAGTTCGGAGGGATGGGCCAATATGCTCGTCAAACACGTCATCACGCTACACGGAATCCCGCGCCGCATCTTCTCAGACCGAGGCTCCATCTTCGTGTCCAATATGATCCGAGATCTCTATCGGAAGCTCGGGATTCAAGGGAATCCGAGCACCGCGTATCACCCGCAAACAGATGGTCAGACCGAACGCCTGAATCAGGAGGTGGAGAACTACTTACGGATTTTCATTAATCACCGGCAAACGGACTGGCCGGAGTGGCTTCCGCTCGCGTCGTTCTCTTACCGAACACGGGTACATTCAGGCACCGGCTGTTCGCCATTCTTCATGACACATGGGAGAGACCCGTTCACCGGAGTAGAGACTGCAAAGGAGGTTAAGACTGAGTCAGCGGAGCAGTATGCAGCGCAGATGAAACGGATACAGGAGGAGGCAGGGGCTGCGCTTACCTTAGCTAAAGAGGCAATGAAGCGTCAGTACGATAAGCACAGGAGGGAGTCACGACAGTACGAGCCAGGGGACTGGGTATACCTAGATTCGTTCAACATCACTACCGAGCGCTCGAGCAAGAAGCTCGACGACAAGCGGTACGGGCCCTTCCAGATCGCGTCGAAGGTTGGCGCCAGCGCGTACAAGCTGAAGCTTCCGAAGGGATGGAGGGCCATCCACCCCGTCTTCAACGAGGTCTTACTTACTCCGGCAAACGACCCCGAGTTCCCAAATCAGAAAGTTGAACGGTCCGTCCCCAATGTACTTGCGACAGGGGACGAACCGGAAGAGATTCTGGACTCGAAGGTTAAGCGGGGGAAACTTACCTATCTTGTCAAATGGAAGAACCGGCCGCGATCCGATGCGACCTGGGAAGCGCGTGGTCGACTGAAAGCGGAAAGTAAGGCCCTCCTGGACACTTACCACGCCAAGAACCCAACCGCGCCGCGTATGCCTACCATCAGAATCCAGCCCCGGCGTCGGTCCGAGCAAGTAGGTGTTCCGCGAGCTCGAGCACGGTTCCTTCAGCCCGAATACCGCTACGAGAATGAACGGGATAGTTGGAGTAGGTGGCAGGCGGTCTTCGCGAGGTGGCAGCAACGCAGAAAGGATGCAGGGCTAACGCCGTATTCAGACGAGATGCGGGAGGTTTTGATATTAGCGCGACCGAAACAGAATGAGGAGTCGCGGGAGGGGAAGTTATGACGTATCGCGTGGACGCGAATCTGAGGGGAGGGTGATGTTACGAACATTCCCAATTCGGTATCTATTTTCAAACTCCGCGCTTGCGCGCCCATTGTCGTCTGTACACTAGTTTCACTCCGCTTGTGCTTTCTGATTCGTGCTGGAACCTGCTGTAGATACACGAACTCTGTGCATGTATTTAATAAGAAGTTCTTAATATAAGAGTGACCAGTCGAGCTCGGAGAAGCCTCCAGCTTCGACTTGGTGCATTTTCCGCTCATAGCCGTGCTTAGTCACGCGTAGCCGAGTGTCGCCGTATCATGAGGAACACAGTGCGATAAAATGCACACGGGCGGTGAACAGCATAGTATGGGACTCACCAAAGGGGATAGAGCACGCATAAGTGTTCCATCGTCAGTGTTCAGACGCTCGAAGAGTCCGGAGAAGCCAAGGAGCTGGGCAGATTCGAGGATGGCAGTGCTGACGGAGCGTGAGCGGCCAAGAGCATCAGGGAAACCATCAGACAAGAGAAGATCCAGTTCGATCATGTCGAACGCTTTCCGGAGAGTAGAGCGAATGTGCGGATGCTGGGCATTGAGTGATAGAACACCGCCGGCTGTTGTCGGTTGTACGATGTTGTATGCGGTGGGCGGAAGGATCTGTGGGACAGCGATTCCTGTTGGAGGGGCTGGAGGTCCGCCATGAGCCGTGTTGTGATCATGGGTGTCCTCTTCGTCATCACCTGAAGGGATGTATGAGGGGAGAGATATGATATAGATGGATATTTAGCTTACTTTGTATGGCAAGACGACGCCTATTGGATGAGCGAGAGGAGACTGTCGGCTGGTGTTCTCCAAGCTGGGCAGCTTCGAGACTGGTAGTGCTTGATTGGGGGTCAGTATGCCTCCATTGCGGCACCTGAGATATGTGATGACGGGTGAGGTCTTAACCGAACAAAGGGATAGTAGATGTTGGACGATACCTCAGCCTGACGAGTACGTGGGAGGAGAGGAGGAACTGCCTGTGCAAGGGGGCGATGAACATAAATAACCTTAGAGTCTGAACATCTCGAAGAGTCAGGCAGAACACGAACTTTATTTTTTGCAGCACGCTCAGCACGCCGTCTGATGACCTCCATCCATTCGTCCTCATACTCTGCACCTGGGTCGTCATCCTCTTCCCAACCATCCTCTTCCTCACCCTCACCGTCTCCCAGTCCCTCGTCTTCATCATCTTCCTCTGAACTCTTATGTTGACTGGGCTCGAAGTCCGAATCTTCGGCGTCTGAGTCAAACAGGTGCTCACAGAGACGAGGTGCGCGGTTGTCGACGATGGGAACATTGATGAACTGTGCTGACCCAACCTTACCTTTGCCAGAGCCTGCAATGTTCCTGGAGGTAGTCCACGTTGGACGCTGGGTAATACGTTAGCTTGGTAGGTTATTGTAAGTTGGCATCTCTCATGTCACGTACCTCTGCTTCGAGCTGACGGGCGACATCTGTAGGGTTGTTCAAGTCGAGTCCTGAATTCCCAGAGTCAGAGTCTTCCTCGTTCAACTCCCAGCTTGGTGTATCCCTGTCACTTGACAAGGCATCGTCTGTCGCAACACCGTCGTGAACCGGGTCTGAAATCATGGTACGTGGGGTGGCATCTTTTGTCAGGGCTGAAGCATTGGCCTGACGCGCACCTAGTGATGAGTCGGAGAGTCAAACTATAGCTGTGATGGACTATGTTGATGAGACAGGTACGCACCTCTATGACTTGTCCTTTGAGTCTGACTACTAAGAGGCTGATCCTCTTCAGATGTTGTGTCGGCTGCAGGTTTCGGATTCTTAGCTATTTTGGATCAGCATGTGTGTGAGCCTTAACGTCCTATTTTCCAGTTTGAGGTAAAACTCACCACGTTTACGAGCAGATGTTTGAGCAGGGAGCTGGCCCTTGGGTGGTTTAGGGGCGCTGGCACCCTTGTTTGCACCCGTAGCTGATGTTGTCCGCTTGCGCTTGCTAGGCGCAATAGAATCTAGGAAGTGTTGCAGCAATGAGAAGCTTGTCTAAGGAATTGACGATGAGCGGTTCTTAGCTACCTTTTGGGGGTGAACCGGCTACCAGTGACTTGACATTCGAAGCAGTGTTTGACGCTGCGGCGTGTTGGTTAATTTGTGTCAGTGGCCTAAGTTATTTCTTCAACACTTGCAACAACATACCTGCTTGCATGTCGACCACTCTGTCTTTGTTCCGCATTGAGTGAGACTTCGCTGCAAGGGTAAGTCAGTTACATTGCCCACTGGCCTGAGTGCCAATTCACACAGCACCTGGTACTGTCGCTGGGTCTTGAACTTGTTCATGTGCTTCAGAGCCGTTGTTGGCAGCGGACAAGTGATTAGGTGAGTTTTTCTTGCGCGCTGAGTGTGCTCGGGTGGCAGCCATGTCAAATGGAGCAAACAAGAGGACGAAGAGAGATTGTGGGTAGGCTCAAACAAGTCACCGAAAGAAAAGAATTTTGAGAGGAAGGATGTAGGGTAAGAAATCACTGTTGAATTGATTATGACAAAGTGGATGGCTGACTGCGTAATTCAGAACTGTACAGTTCCAAGCCTGAAAGCACGTGCGAGGTGGCCATGGTGCGAGGCATCGCACACACTGCCCCAGGGGGTGCGTCGGAGGCCGCGGCCGCTGTGCCGCTTGCCTCTTGGCCCCCTGCTTTCAATTTACCTCCTTGCTTGAAGTATCGTGTGCTCTTTATATCTATAAATCTATCTACAGACACAGCATCATGTCTCATCATTGTCCTGGCTGTAACAACAACTTCTCAGCTTCTGGCCTCAGCAAGCACCTTGGACAGACCCGCAATCCAAAATGCCGTGCAACACATATGCAAAGTCTTGCTTCAGGCCACAATATTCCTGGAGAATTTACCCTCCCAAACACCTCCGCTCCTGCACCTCCCACATCCGCTTTAAACACCAGTGTAACTCCAGAGTTCGACATGGACAGCAATCCTATCCTCTTTGGAGGCGACTTCTTTGGCTCCTACCCATCTAGCTTCTTTGAGGATACCATCGTTTGCGATAAGTCAACACACCCGGACCCTTCACCTTCCGACTCAGATTCAAGCAACGATGAAGATTTCAGCAGGAATTCTACAGTCTGGGAGCCTGCTCCTGCGAGTCTACCGACATCATCTGCTTCTCCTGAAGGTCAACTCTTTGATGGGCCATCTGTCCCTGCGTCCTCACACTGCAATACTGTTGAGGAGCAGTTGAACCGGCGGAAGACATTCATTGTTCGCTATCCTAGCTCCTCCGTCGGTGCCCCTATCCCCGATGCCGAGCTTCATTCCTCGCTGGTCTGTGGCTCGCATATGTATCAAGGCTACCACTCAAATCTGGCACCGGGGCAAGCCACAAACCTCTATGCCCCATTCACATCCCGTCTTGATTGGGAGCTGGCGAAGTGGGCTAAACTCAGAGGTATTGGGTCCACCGCTTTCTCAGATCTTTTGAGGATAGAGGAGGTGAGTTGTTCGTGCACGTTCTCATCACAACACACCAGACTGAAGTCATCCATGACTCTCAGGTCGCGGAACGGCTCGCACTTTCATACAAGACTTCGCGCGAGCTCAACGACATCATTGACAAGAAGCTACCCACCTCACGTCCTCGATTTCAACGCCATGAGATTGTAGTGGCAGGGGAGGCTTTTGAGGTCTACTTCCGCGATATCCTTGAGTGTATTGAGGCCCTTTATGGAGATCCTGAGTTTGCGCCGATGCTTCTGTTAGTCCCGGAACGCCACTACGCAGATGGAGATCGGACGGTGCGCGTGTATTTTGATATGAACACAGGCAAATGGTGGTGGGCGACACAGGTGCGTACTAAACTTGCTGTGACCACGCTGCTATAGTGTAAGCTTACTGGTGCCGTACAACAGAAACAGCTGGAGGAACGACGTCCTGGTGCAACGGTCATCCCCATCATCATCTCCTCTGACAAGACTCAGCTCACCGTCTTCGGAAACAAGACAGCCTATCCTGTGTACATGACCATCGGTAATCTTCCTAAGGATGTTCGCTGCAAGCCGTCCCGTGGAGGTCAGATCCTCCTGGCCTACCTCCCAACCTCTCGTTTACTCCACATCACCAACAAGGCAGCATGCCGGCGCACTCTCGCCAACCTCTTCCATGCTTGCATGTCTCGTGTTCTTGCACCTGTCGCCTCTGTCGGAGTTGATGGCATGCCTCTGGCTAGTGGCGATGGTGTTGTGCGTCGAGGCCATCCCATAGTGGCAACATATGTTGGCGACTATCCAGAGCAGGTACTGGTCTCCGGATGCAAGACGGGTGAGTGTCCCAAGTGCCCAATTCCCCGGAACGAGGTCGGACAAGAGTGCAACACTTCTCGTCCACTACGCGACCTTGGGACGATCTTGGATGCTCTCAGTGCGATTGACGACGGTCCACGCGCGTTCGCTCAGGCTTGTCGTGAAGCTGGTATCAAACCGATCTACGAACCCTTCTGGGCAAACCTCCCGTATACACATATCTTCACCGCAATTACTCCTGACATTCTGCATCAGCTGTATCAGGGAGTCGTCAAACATCTAGTCGCCTGGCTACAGGAAGCCTATGGCGAGAATGAGATAGATGCCCGGTGCCGCCGTCTACCACCTAACCACAACCTTCGACACTTCGGTAAAGGTATTTCTACTCTCTCGTGCGTTACAGGGAAGGAGCACCAAGACATATGCCGTATACTCCTTGGTCTGATGGTTGGACGTCGCCTCCCAGGTGGTGCATCTCCTGTCCGCCTTGTTCGCGCCACCCGCGCTCTATTGGACTTCCTCTATCTCGCACAATACCCCACGCACACTACAGACACTCTTCACCTTCTTGATGACGCCCTCGAGGCGTTTCACGCCAACAAGGGCATCTTTGTTGACCTTGGTATACGCCAACACTTTCAGCTCCCGAAGCTGCATTCACTCGATCATTACCGACGCTCAATCGAACTTTTCGGAACCACAGATAACTACGATACTCAATATTCAGAGAGGCTCCACATCGATCTTGCAAAGGATGCCTACCGCGCAACCAATCACAAGGACGAGCTTGATCAGATGACAAAATGGTTGATTCGAAAGGAGAAGATACAGCGACATGCGAAGTACATCGAGTGGCGCCTTCGTCAAGATCACGAAGTATCACAAACACCGCTTACACGACCCACGCCTGGGACACTGGTATCACCTTGTCAAACTGGGCCCACGACACATCAGGCATCATCTCACATGTCATCCACTTGCCGTCCCACCACTCCCAGTGAACCGCTGGTCCGACCCCGTCCGGGCCGTCCGTGCAATCCAATCGACAGGCCTCAACGACGTATCGAGATCACACGGCACCCCTCGGTCAAAGCTGTCAAGCTCGCCGATGTCTCAGCTCTCTATGGTGCAACCTTCTTTCGTGATGCTCTTGCACGGTTTGCAGTCAGTCTAGACCAACCGCACCTGACTCCCGCAGAAGTTGAGTACACATCAGGGAGCATCTATCTCAACTTCAGCACCATCCTGGTCTATCACAGGGTCAAGTTCTCGGTCCATGATCCACACGCCTACAGCTCGTCAGACGCCATCTCTAGAGATGCCATTCATGTGCGCCCCACACGCAAGAACAAGCATGGGATTGATGTCCCGGGACGCTTTGACACCGCCCTTGTCTGCATCGGTCCCGGTTCCAAAGATAGTCCTGGTGCACCAACGATTGGAGTTCATCGTACGTAATCCACGAGAAACTCTCTCATTACGGAGTGAACATTGACTCTCTTGTGCAGGCTTCCGCGTCGCTCAAGTACGCCTGGTGTTCACGCTCCCAGACAAAGCCTTGCCGATGCTCTTTCCACGGCTTTCACCATCTGCTCGCCCGCACCATCTCGCCTATGTCGAATGGTTCACTCCCTTCACCACTCCCCATGTTGAGCATGGACTGTATCGTATCACTCGGTCTACTCGTAACCATGCACGCCTCGCTAGCATTCTACCTGTTGAGCAACTCGAACGTAGCTGTCATCTCTATCCAGACTTCGGACCCATAGCTCCTCGACATTGGACTAGTGCTACTGTACTTGACGACTGTCCTGCTTTCTTTGTTAACTCGTTTCTGGATCGTAATACATACAAGCTTCTCTACTAATGCAATTACGAACCTCTATCTTGACGGCTGAATTCTGAGTCCAGAGTCGCCGTTCAGAGAATTTGCCGCCACAAGCCACCACTCTCGGTATGTCAGACACCCTGATATTCACAAACGGACGGCGCTTAGTGACAGTCGTGGGCTGCTGTGCGGCTGCTTGCATCCCCCTCTCACTCCAAGCCCGATCTCTACTCCCCACTGTGATATCCTACCTGCCATTCACGGATCAGGTATGCTTTCATCCGCCTTATGCATAGAATAGTGGCTAATATATGTGATAGAAGACGGACATCACTCGTTATCACCATTTGTGCCCCATTCGTACCCTCACATCTCTATTTTATAGATAAGTAGGGCGGGGAGTTTTTCCTGATGGCCTCCTACAGCCCGCACATCACGCCCTGTTCCCGCCCCCATCCCGCCTACCGTCCGTCTCGCCTCGCCTACACGCCTCTCCCCGCCAATACACCTCCCGGATACTGCAGCACCGACGTCGCTGCACGCCGCTATGCCATGGTTCTCAGAGGATGTATCCGGGGATACATCCTGTCAAGGTTGATATCACCGGGGATACATCGGCTATACTGAGAACCTACTGGGAGGAATTTGAATGTGGCTATCGACACAAGATTGCATTGGCTCGAGGGAGACGGAGACGCAAAAGTACAATAAACACACCAAGTATTGCTAGTAGCTATGGACTATGCACAAGATGGGGACACGAGGGGCACAAGAAAAAAGGGATCCACACTCCTCCAGCTCCCAGCGATGCACACGAAGGACGTGAAGTGGGTAAATATCTGATCTGAAACTGCTGGGGCTTGATGCGTTTCTCCGAACGGACGGTATCTTCCACTCGTCAGGAGCATCGAGCTCATCAGCGGGAGTCCTCGGGTGGGATCAGGAGGGTGCAAGTACGCAGCGAACTACGCGTCAGTCTCGTCGTTGCCCTGAACCATCGGCGGGTACATCGGCGAGTCTTCCGAGCCCGGCAGCCCTGGAGGGTGGGCGTGGTTCGGTGAGCCATCCGACGGAAGCATGGGAGGGTGCCAAGTACCGCCGCGAAGCATGTTGAACGAATCCGAGTATGAGACCGCAGACGAAGGCGGTTCGGACGCAGAGTCGTTGCTCAGCCGGCGGCGCTTGCTCGAGCGAGACTCGGAGGTATCTGACGAAGACGAAGAAAATGGCAGCGCGTCGTTGGGGATCGTATACAATTGCGAGAGGAAGTCAGAGTGGTACGGCGAGTCACTGAAGTCGAAAACATGGCTGCTGGGACACTGCATAAACGAGCAGTAATAGTCCATATTGCCGTCCCCGTTCTCGTTCTCGTTGTACGACGTCTGCGTGGTTGAGTCAGGCGCGAGCGTCGGCGTCGACTCCATAATGGGTGAAGCGCGGCGGGCCGATCGCGGGGTCTCCGAATTTCCGACTGGATGCTTGCGGAAGACATCCAACTTCATGGGGCGTGCCGAGCCGTGTACCTTATAGCTATATTGGCCGTTAGTATCCGGAATCCTATCAACTCTCTTGGTGGGCCACTTACTATAATCCGCAACTGCGAACGCGAAAGAAGGCTTCTGTGAGCGCTGGTAGAGACGCTTCGCGAAACGTACTCACGCATTACATACGGTCTTCCCCTCTTTATCCTTGCGCCAGAGAGGAGTGGCAGTCGTGTAGCAATTATAACATTGCACTAGGAACATTGGATGAGAGAGTGCGTAAGACAGTGGCATCCGAGCACACTTACCCTCGTGCGGTGCGGTTTTGGGGCCCGGGCGAAGTTTGCCGTTGTTTAGCATGCCCTTGGGGCGGGGGCGCTTGTGCTAAGATCGTAATACGTCAGGGACACTCCAAGCAGCGTTGAATCAAGGCGCGCAACGCACCTTTCTGCGGTACAAGCCGCACGCGTTACAGTTCAGATCGTTGTTGAGACCGCTACGCCACAGGGAGGTGTGGGTGACACCGCAGTTCGAGCACTCGGCCTTGGCCTTGACGCCCCCGGGGGCGGAATTGCTGGTGCTATTTTGCTGCGAGGCGTTCACGGGTGTGGCAGTCGAGCGAGTGCTCACAGACCGTGTGCGTACGCTCACAGACGGCCGTTTGCCAGTCGTGGTGGTGTGGGCGCCGGGGCTAGAATTGGGACCGACAGTGTGTGAGGGAGTGATCGTGCGGGGAACAACGTCTTCGACGATGCTGAGCCTCGAGGTGTTGCGGAGTGCGGAGGACTTAAGCATGCCGTCATCCTCAGAGGCGGACTCAGCGCGTGCGGTGTGGGGTGGGAATGGGGCGTCGGCGGTGGCGACCTTCATATCGACGTCTTCCTCCGAGTCAAGACGGTTAGCGGGTCGTTCATTGTGGAGGGTGTACCAAGTAGACGGGCGTCCGCGCCTGACCGTGTCCTTAGATTCCAGGGACGGCTTGAGGTTGGACATCTTTGAGATGACGGCGGAGGCGGTGATGGACCAGGGCTCGTCGACGGAGAATGTGAACTGCATGCGGTGGATGGTGCCGGGGCGGACATTCTGGGAAGCCTCGCGCTCGCGCTCGTTCTCGAGGGCATGTTGCTGCAGGAGCTCAGTGGAGTTGCGCCTGAAGCCGGGCGCCTGCAGCTCCTCGATACTCCCAGCGACGGAATGCGGTCGGATTAGGACACGGGAAATTTGAATGCGGGATTGGGATAGCACAAAAACACACCGGCCCTTCTCCTCGTCCAGCTTGTCGCTCATGCATTTCGACAGCTCCTTGAAGTCGCGCTTGGACTTGGCATTGTCGGTGTCGACCATGAAATTCTGGAGATGCCATAGCCTCCAGTTCAAGTTCTCGAGTCGCTGGCCCTGCTCCAGAAAGCTGGCGACCTTGGTACAGACCTTGGAAACATTTTCGCTAGGTTACGAGGGGGGCAGAGTGGAACATACCTTCCATACCTTCGTCGGAGTGTCAGCATCGTCGAGGTTACTGAACGGCACGAAGGAGCTGTTCCCCTGGATGGGAAGCAGAGAGGTAAGCATTGTCCGCGGCTGGTGCGCATACAACGAGGTGTGACAGACTTTGAACTTGAGATTGAGAACTTGAATGGAGGGCATGGACTGGGCGTTAGCGGGGCAGGATTCGAAGAGGAGAAGCAGAGAACAGTTATAGGCAACCTCTCCCTACCAGCGTATTACACTAGCGCATTACACGTGTTGTAGACAATGATTACTCTTTCGGCCCAAGCAGCATGCGGGACCGGGTACGGCCTTCGCCTCCCGACACGCTCGAGTCTACTTGCGATAGCGATTGCTCACAGACCCTGATATGGCGGCAGTGGGGTATACATAATAATCTCCCACCAGGTTCAGTGGTCACCATGTCTGTGGCTGAGCGCTACTACAATGACCTCGGACTTCTCGGGCTAGTCCTCGAGCCCGCCGCGCCTCAACGCGTTCAACCGATACTCTATTCCAGTCTCCGCGGGCTTTCTCAGACGGGTAGACCATGCTAAGCGCATTGTGGCGGATCTTTATACAGCAATCCAAAAGGCCGCTCGCTTCGAGAACGTCCGTTACCTTTTAGAAGGTCAGTTCAGATCCACATTTGTGGACAGAAGCTCACCGTGTCGGGCTCGCGCTCCGATCGGTGAGCCTGGCTCCGACAACGGTCGTGTAGGCGTTCACAGATTCAGAGGGCGACGCGAAACACTACTCGAACGGCATTCTACTCGTTGCCCACGCATATGTGGAATCGCTGGACGGTCCGACGGAAACCGAGTACCTCTGCCCAACAATTTAACTTGGACATTTACAACACACATCTACTACATACACCTATACCTCATTAAACCTATACCTGGACACCTAGTCCCGTCACGGTCTCTCTACCTGGGTCTTTGGCTTAGCTCCCTGGATGATCACTCGACTATCGACAACCTATATATACCCATATCGCCTTCGGCTCATCGGCATACTGCTCACGACACTCGTTCACACGACACCGACACCAGAGGACATTCTCCGGGGCGACACACCTCTGGGCTACCACCTAGGACGTTTCTGGCCGTGTAGGTCAATGATATGTATATCATATCAGGCACCGTCAACTCCAGACTGCGATCGATCACTCGCCCTCGATCGTGCGGGGGCGCAGTTAGTCTTTTAGCACGCACCTAGGCTCGATACCAGCCGTTCGGTTGAGGCTCCGCTACGCGCGAGAGAGAGATGGCTTTGATACTCCGATTGAGAGGTGCACGTGGGTCCCGATCGACTGGTTCACGCGTCTTTGAACCCCTTCGTCCTTCTTCCCTCTCCTCCCTCGACGCGTACTATACTTACTGGTCAGTTTTTTTCTCCTTCTCCTCTGTCTTGTCACGTCCCCAACGGCATCCAGGTTGCGTTCCGACGCGCCTGCTTGCTTTCTTCTCCCTTGCCCGCCTTCTCGCCTCGTCTTTGTCGCGTCTTCTCCATCTTCCCTGCACGCTTTGCTCACTTCCTGCCTGCAGCTTGATAAGCAATCGCGCCTTAGATCCCGCGCGTAGAGCTCGTGTGCTGTGGCCCTTCGTATGTGAGTCACCGCCGCGCTTCCCGACGCTCTATATAAACCCCGCCCCAGGCTTCCGCCTTGCTATGTCAACAGCTAATCACGAAGCATCCCGTAAACCATCTGGCTCTTCTTCGCAATCCCCAGGACATTCACTATCAGCTTCGCCCAATCCGGTACCTATTGCCGTCATACTACACGCGTTCACCGTCAGCTGAGTCCGTTATATAGCTCCAGCCCCACAGGAAAGGTTCGACAAACATGTCTGGTGTCGCTATGTCTCCCTCGAGCGGTCTCAAGACGTTGGACTCAGGTTGGCTGGTGAGTCTTGCTCCGTGACTGTGCTCAGCGCCTTGCGCGCTCACCCCCCTGCCCAGGTATGGGGAGGAGGAAACTCGTCAAGACACCCCTCTGGCTCTTCCGCTACGAGCATCCCCGAGTCCTCCATATCCCACACGTTGAGCGAGGGCTGGGGCTCTCGTTCCGCCAGCGGAACCTGGGACGAGATGGTGGACGCTCAACAGAAGGATCTGTCAAGCTTGGTGCGTTGACGCCCTTCCATTCATCCCGTGTGCAGTTTATGTCAAGTATGGACCCGGACTGATTCCACTGCTTCTTCTATAGGTGAGGCAACGCCCGGTCTCCGCCCAGTCTGGAGGGTTGCCGGCAACGGCAACGGGCGTATCCAAGCAAGGACAGCAGTACAACACTGTTCTCGGTGCGTCCCACTTCTGCGCGCCATGGACTGTAACTTGCTAACCCATGCTTACACGCCTTCCAGGACAAAACGCGAGCCCCGTCGCAAATGATGACTCGCTGCAGTCCGCTCCTTTAGTAGATATCGACCTCTCTGCTGCCCTCCAAGGCATGGTGGTGGAGGAGGAATACCAGGGCTACCGTCAGGGACCCCAACCCTCTGGGATGACCCTTCCGGCAACGCAAAACGTATCTGTTCGCGGTCTGCAGCAGCCCCCTCGTGGTCCATACGGAGGCTACCCTCTGACCGAATACGCGTACTACTCTGCTCCTTCGGACTCATACGACGCGTATAGGACACCCTCAGACCCATCCCTATACGGCTCTTTTCCAGCCCTCACCCCCTCATCGGCCGCTCCTAGTGTATATCATGGACTGGGACACCAGGCACTGCATCCCCATGCTATGACTGACTTGCACGCCCAGCAGTTTTATGACTATGCCGGCTCTCCACGTACCTTAGGCTCGCAATACTACTACCCCACCCAAGCGCTCCTTTACCACGCACCCTCCTCACACTCCCCCATGCTAGCTGCGCATCCCTTGGCTGGGGGCGACAAGCGTCGTGATCAGGTGCGTGTTTACCTCTATTCCAACTGACTAGAGCAATATTCTCATAAGGGATCGGTCTGCAGAATGTGTTGCACTCTAACATTTGGTCGTCGCCATCACCGCACTCGTCACCGTATGGCGTACCTGTAGAATACAGTCCACAGCTTCCCCACGGCGTTCCTCGTGGTGCAGTGTTCCCGCATAGTCCTACTGGCAGCACCTTTGGTAACGGCAGTCGCCATGGTCGACGTGGGGACGGGGCGGTACGAAGTGCGCAGCTGGACGAATTCCGAGCGAACGAGTCACGCAAGTGGGAGCTAAGGGTGGGTTGCTGACATGAATCTATCTCATGTTGACCCCAATGCTGACGCTAGACACGGTATAGGACATCTTTGGGTATGTTGTCGAGTTCAGTGGGGATCAGGACGGGTCCCGGTTCATTCAGCAGAAATTGAAGTCCGCCACGAGCGAGGAGATGGAGATCATCTTCGACGAGATCGTGCCTCAGTACGCTATCCAGCTCATGCAGGACATCTTTGGTAACTACGTGCGTCTCGTGGCTCCTTGAACGAGTCTGCATAGCACTTTGACATTGACGGTCCTCGTTCTTCAGGTCGTACAAACAATGTTCGAGTATGGCACGGCCGCGCAGAAGGGTCGTCTTGTCAACACGATGGAGGGTCAGGTACTCGGCCTGTCACTGCAGATGTACGGCTGCCGTGTGGTGCAGAAAGTACGCGCCCCTCATATTTCGATGTATCGCGGCGCTGACGGTTTGGGGTGGCAGGCGATCGAGTACGTCAACCCGGATCAGCAGGCGATGTTCGTGCAGGAACTTAGCCCGAGTGTTCTCCGGTGCGTCAAGGACGTCAATGGCAACCATGTGAGTATTCATGCGCCAGAATCGGACGCGCCGACGCTCATTACATTCTATAGGTCATTCAGAAGATCATCGAGCACGTGGTGCCCGAGCGGCTTGGATTCGTTGACTCGTTCCGCGGCAGCATTTACGAGCTATCGACGCATCCGCATGGGTGTTCTGTACTTCAGCGGTGCTTCGAATACTTGCCCGAGGAGCAGACTCGTCCTCTGTTAGATGAGCTGCACAAGTATGTCTCAAACCTCATGATTGACCAGTTCGGGGTATGTAACTCCTTATGCATGCCCGACGCCATGTTTTGACTTGCTCCCTAGAACTACGTCGTCCAGTTCGTCCTGGAGCAAGGCAAGTCGCAAGACCGTGCCACGATCACTGCAAAGCTCATGGGGCAGATGAATCAGATGGCGAAGCACAAGTTCGCGTGTAATGTGTGCGAGAAGGCCCTCATGACGGCGGACTCGGACAGTCGTCGCCAGCTTATCGACGAGATCATGACGCCCAAGCAGGATGGCCTTAGCCCGATCGTGGGTCTCATGAAGGACTGGTTTGGAAGTGAGTAGCGCTTCCACCTGAGCGCCATGGAGTGGCTGACAGATGTGCCTTTCAGACTACGTCCTTCGGCAGGCCCTCACTGTCGCTGAGGGGGACCAGAAGGAGCAATTGATCGCCAAGGTCCGCCCGCACCTGGCTAACATGCGGCGATACTCGGGTGCCTACAGCAATCATCTCTCGGCCAGTGAGTTTCTCGTACGTGCTCGCTGCTTCTTGCGTCCAACACTGATGGCCTGCTCCAGTTGAACGGCTCCTCAAGAAGTGCGCTACCCAGACACAAGAGATCGCCCCTGCCGAAGGTGGCGCTCCGGATTCTTAGGATATCTGTTTCATCGTCCCGTCTTGCATACATTGTATTGTCAGGGGGCTGGGCGGGCGTCTGTCGGCTAGGCAGGCGAGGCGTCAAGTAGAGCGAGCAAGAGTGAATAATAGAGTGAGAGTGTCCGAGGGAAGTACAGCGGCGTGAGAGGGTACCGTAAGACGAGAAGGACAGTCTGGGGAGAAGAAGTCTCCCCAGCGACTATAAGAATCCCTATGTGATCCGATAATCTATCGATGAAGGGAGCTCGAGGGATCAGACATGAGGCTACTGTACGCTAGGCGTCTATCGGGTAAGGAGGAGACTTAGACGCAGGAGGATCCGTGACATGTATCGCTCGCCTGCATACTATCTACTCTCGCATCACATTGACAGATAATCCCTCCATCCTCTCTCGTTCACTCGCATCTTCGTCATCTACCATACAGTCTCGCGCTGGATATTACGCTTGGACTGTGTCCATAGTCTCGAGTCCTTCTGCATATATAGTTCCTCGCATTGATTTTGCCTCTCGTCAATACAGTACATTGCACATCGTTTAGGTACCCATAGCAGCGCTAGCATCTACTACCCAATTGTTGATACACTCTCGCCCTGGCTTTCTCTCCGAGTGTTGGAACATGAGATTACACATACGATCGATGACGTATCCGGCCGGGTTGATACCATATCATCATACGAGAAGCCCTCCATGTTACCACTGACGGATTTACTGGTACCTGAGCTATGTCCTTATTTGGTCAATTACATTCCTTGAAGTTACATATAAGGCTCGCACATCATCCTGTACTAGCCCATCGAGCTACAAGACAATCCGGTCGCGCCTACGGCAGACCTGACGAACGGCAAGAGGTCAATTGAGAGCTTACCCGAGACCAACCGCCACTGCCCTCAGAATTGTGAAGAAGTGGCAGACGACCGCATTCTGCCGTACTGCCGAGGCATGAATCTACTTGCAAGTGGCATACAAGAGGCTGACAGCTGGAGCATGGGTGGCCATCGTAAGTCTACATGACTGGTACCCAGTAGTTTCTTAAATGAAAGGTGTAGTGTTCTGACTGCCGGCTCTCGCATCTTCAACTAGGCCCCCTGACTGGCAGCTGCGAGCGATCGAAGCCCAACGCGCCATAGCTAGATAGCCGAGCGCAATGAAGAGCGAGCACGCAGAGAGGCCACTGAAACGACAGTCCCGTGCGCACGCTTCCGCTGCGGTATCCGTGCTTGTACGGGGACGCGTGGAAGGCGGCCGAAGATCAGATCTCAAGCCTTCGCTTGGCGCACGCGCGTCTAATGGAGGAGCCTACACCATCGCGATCAAGAGTTATCGGAACTACAAACACGTGAAGCGGAAACTCAAGCAATGCTCGCGGAACTTCGCGGTGAGGTTCGTGCACTCAACGACAGCGCCACGCGTAGCGAACACAAGGTCGCCCTTGCGAAGCGCGAAGTCAGCTTCTTGTAGGCTATAGTGGTACGTATATCAATCTGCATCAGACCGTTCAATACTCATGAGACTTAGGCGAGCTTCAAAAGCGGAAGAAGCTATCCATGGGCAGCCAAAGTCAGAAGATGACACTCTCATGCATGCATATGCAACAACTTGAGCTATTAGCCAAGGACTACAAGGCGACTGTCTCTGCGCTGGAATCGGAGCTCAGTGAATCTTGCGTCCACCTCGTGATATCTAAAGACACTGAGGCTAAGCAGAAACTTCTCGTTGAAGTGGAGACAGCGCGCGCTGCCGGGGGGGGCGCAGAGAAAGGCGTGCCAACACGTCTTTCCTATGCAGCGCACTCACTGACCAGATATGAGTTTAGAGCTCAAGGCAAGCCCTGTCTGTGTCTCTCTCCGACCCGCGTATCACCAGTCTGCCAGCGGCGCGCTCGCTTTCTGTCAGCGAGCTGTTGGACATCATGCGGATCGATAAGAAGAACAGCGGTCCGCAGAAGAAGATCGTCATGCTGTCGCGCATTGGCAAGACGTACGGAGAGAAGGCGACCGCTGTTGCAGATGCGGTCATCGCGAAGGCGCTCTCGGAATCGGTCAAGCTCGTGCCCGCTTTCCCGAGCAAGAGCCCTGTCCGTATGGCGACGCCTGGCAGCAAGAGTATATCGAACCGCGCGCTGCTCCTCGCTGCGCTGGGGACAGGCACCTGCCGGCTGAAGAATCATCCTTTATTCTGACGATACGCAAGTCATGATGAATGCTCTCGTGGAGCTGAAGGGCACGAAGGCTAAGATGGTGGGGAGACGTTGGTCGTGAATGGTGGCGCAGGTTCTCTCTCCGTCCCGCACGACAATAAGGAGATCTATCTTGGCAACGCAGGTACAGCGGCGTGCTTCCTGACTACGGTTTGTACCCTGGTCATCGCAGCTGGAGCGGAGCAGCGCACAGTCATCACCGGGAATGCTACTTGGACTCGCAGGGCTGCCTCCCCCTCTCGATCGCGCCCGCAGGGCTCAAGGGTGCACACATCGGTCTCGCCGCAAGCATGTCGAGCCAATTTGTATCGTCCATCCTCCTCTGCGCGCCGTACGCTGCCGAGCCCGTCTTACTCGAGCTGACAGGCGGACAGGTGATCTCGCAGCTGTACATCGACCCATCGCGATGATGAAGACTTTCGGAATCGTCGTCGAGCGTGTGAAGGACACGGACACTGGCAAGCTACTGGATGTGTACCGCATCCCGAAGGGCGTGTACCAGAACCTGGCCGAGTACAACATCGAGAGCGACGCAAGCAGCGCGACGTACCCGCTCACGATCGCCGCAATCACTGGTGCTACTTGTGCATTTACCAACATTGGCTCCGCCTATCTGCAGGCAGACGCCCGGTTCGCAAAGGAGGTGCTCGAGCCGATGGGCTGTAAGGTCGTGCAGACGGAGACGGAGACGACGGTGACTGGACCACCCATCGGCCAGAGGGCCATCGGACTTGTTGATATGGAGCCGACGACGGATGCTTTCTTGACTGCTTCTGTTCTGGCTGCTGTGGCGAGCCTTCCTCCTACGGAGGAGAGGACACTTCGCGATGGAAGCAGGCCGACCACCACTTGTATCATCGGTATCGCGAATCAGCGGGTGAAGGAGTGTAACAGGATCAAGGCTATAATTGATGAGCTTGGTAGGTCTCTGCTACTACATTCGACGTGACGATTCTCATGGTGCGACAGCTAAGAGTCGGTGTTGAGACCCTCGAGTTGTCCGACGTGTATGGCGAGCCACTCTCCGAGCTGAAGGAGGGTGCGAGTGTGCACTGCTACGACGACCGTCGTGTCGCGATGACGTTTAGCGTCCTTGGAAGTGTGGTGAAGGACACCGTCATAGAGGAGAAACGTTGCGTGGAGAAGACCTGGTTGAATTGGTGGGATGACCTCGACAACAAGGTGCGCGCTATCTCCTGCCGAACACAGTTGCTGCCACTCACATTCTCTTCTTCTAGATTGGCCTGGAAGTCGAAGGTGTCGAGATCCCTTCCGTGCATGGCCTTGCCTCCGCCAGCCGTCCTACTGCCGAGGACTCGTATGCGTCTGTTATCCTCATCGGGATGCGTGGCACAGGAAAGACGTTCGTTGGCGAACTCGCAGCGAGCTCACTTGCCTGGCAGTTCATCGACGCGAACGCCACATTCGAGCAGAAGCATGCCATCGGCGTGCGCGAGTTCGTCCAGAAAAACGGATGGCCCGCGTTCCGTACCGCGGAGACGAAGGTCCTACAGGAACTTCTCGCCCAGAATGCTCAGGGTCACGTCATCAGTCTCGGCGGGGGCATCGTCGAGACTCCCGCTGCTCGAGACCTGCTGAAGTTGTACGCGAAGAAGGGTCCCGTGGTGCACATTGTCAGGGAGATCGACGAGGTCATCACCTACCTCGGCGAAGAGACGGCTCGACCTGCCTATGGAGAGCCCATCACCATCATTGACGTCTTCAAGCGTCGCGCACCGTGGTTCGCGGAATGCTGTAGCTATGAATTCATCAATCACACTGGTCCCTTGAACGCTCTCGATGATGACTCGAAGGTCACCCCCTCGACTCTTAGCGTGCGCGAGGAGGTCTCCCGGTTCTTCCACCATATCACTGGCCAGCGTCCAAACCATGCGGCGAACCTCAAGAAAGCCGGAGGTCCTACTTCCTCTGCATCACTTATCCGGATTTCACTCCCGCCCTGCCGCATATCCAGGAAATGACAGCTGGTGTTGACGCAATCGAACTCCGCGTTGACCTTCTTCGTTCGCCGAAGGACTTCGACAAGCTAGGGCCGTACATCCCTTCGTCCGCTTACGTCTCCAACCAGATCGCTGCGCTCAGGCACAAGACAACGCTACCTATCATCTTCACCGTGCGCACCGTCTCGCAGGGTGGCCAGTTCCCCAACCATGCGGAAAAGGAAGCATTCGAGCTCCTCTGGACGGCGGTCCGCGGTGTTGAGTATATCGACTTGGAGCTCTCCTGGTCGGAAAAGAGCATCCTCGGTCTTATCGCTCGTAAGGGCCATTCGAAAATCATCGCGTCTTGGCACGACTGGAACGGAGACATGTACTGGACAGGCAAGCCTGTGGAGGCAAAGTACCGCCTCGCGCATGAGTACGGTGACATCGTCAAGATTGTCGGGAAGGCGAACGGGTTCGAGGATAACTTCGCGCTGCACCAGTTCGTGTCTAAGATGCAGGCCGCGGTGGATGCGAAGCCCATCATCGCCATCAACATGGGTGTGGAGAGACAGATGTCGCGCATCCTCAACTCGACCTTCAGTCCCGTCACTCACGCACTGCTACCCACTAGTAAAGCCGCACTAGGACAGCTCTCGTTCGCGCAGATTCAGACTGCGCTTCATCTCCTTGGTCAGTTGCCTGCCCAGCGGTTCTTTCTCTTCGGGACCCCCATCGCGCACTCGAGGTCTCCCACTCTGCACAACACCGCGTTCGAAACTCTCGGTCTCCCTCACAAGTACGAGCTTCTCGAGACGCAGACTGTGAGCGATGAGATCAAGGCTGCTCCCGTCGACCATCCTCAAGCCCGAGACCGCGTTGATCATCGGCGCGGGCGGCACGTCTCGGGCGGCGATCTATGCCTTGTTGTAACGGGCTGTAGCCCGAGCCCGGCGAGGTCTGAGTGCGAAGACTTTATTCGAGGGTCTGAGACGAAGTACAAGGGTACGGAGGACGAGGTGGGACGGGGCTCGGGTACCAACGCCGTGTACTGGCGTTGGTTCGTCTAGAGAAACGAGACATAGCGTAGAGCGTAACTAGGTGAGTCCAAAACAGGAAGGTCACGGTCACGGTGCCGTTACACTACCTCCTCCTTTAAGCTGCGGCTCGAGGAGTGGGTGACGAGAGACGGAGCTACTAGTAAGTATGCAAGCAAGGGGGACTACGTAAAGAATGCGAGAGGATCAAAAAACATGAAATAACTGAATAACAATAAGTGGTAAACGACATAGTGCATGGACGTGATACCAGAACGGGGGCGAGCGGGAAGCAGGGGCGGACAAGATGGTGTGGGGGACTAGACATGAGACGGGACAGGACAGGATACGAGACGGGGTGCTACAAGAGCCATAGACAAGACGAGAGGGGTCCGTACATACCAAACCTATGGTTATGTCGGTGTCCAGGGGAGAGCGACTCCCTCAGGACCGAAGCTGTCAACCCAGAGGGACAGGACCATGGGGAGACCGAAGACGAGGGCGAGAACAAGAAGAGCATCGAGCCAGTTAAGACTGTAGCCTAGGCCTGGACACGACCCCTGTAAGCCAAGAATACGAGGCACTCGACGGTTAAGACCGTAGCCTAGGTCCGTGAGTCCAAGCGGATGCAAAGGAGGACGGGACGGGAGGAAGATACAGCCACTGCCGATTCTACCTGGGTGTCGACGCGGTTTGACCACTGCCAAGGTGCGTGTGACCGGACAGAAGGATGCACTGGGAGAGAACAAGAGTCGGGGAGCAAGGATGAGGGATGTGATGTGGATGCGATGCGGCTGAGCGACAACCAGAGGTGAGGGTGCTGATCATGAGTCAGGGTGCGGCGAGGAAGAGGGTTGATGATGATGCGAATGGGGAGTGCGGGATGGTTGTGGGTCGAGGACATTGGTGAGATAAGTCAATAGGGGAGACCAACGGCGACTGGATAGCGACAAGTTGAGGGAATGGAACCGAGCATAAGTCGGGATGCGGTTGAAAGGAGCATGTTGATGATGTGAATGAGAGAGCGGATGGGGTCGAAATCGGGGTACGCCGTGGTAACAAAGGTCAAGAGTTACAAGAGGGGTTGAAGGTTGGTTGAGGTAACGTGGAATGAACGTGGAGCGGGGCGTGAAGGCGATGATAACAAGAGGAATTGAAGATTTTTGAAAAAGGTTGAAATTTCAGAGGACACCACTCGTCCCGAGGTGGCATCCAGCGAGAGGAAAGGGAGAGCGCGTCGTGCTGCATGCTACGACGGCCAGGAAGAGAGGCCCGAATGGAGACCTGCATCCTTGCGATGTTCTCCACCTCCGCTGCGAACCTGCGTGGATGCACCGACTGTGCTCCGGCGTCCTACGCACCCTTCGGCCTGCCTCCACAAGTCGTCCGGGAGGTCTCCACAGATGCTCGTCCGTCGCGCCTGCTTTGTCCTCACATCCGTCCGGAGGTTCCGTCTTCACTACACCTATCCCCCTTTTTTCCGCCGAGGCTTTCCTCGATGGAGCCTGAGGAGAGGAAAGGCGAGGCGATCCGAAAGAAATGGGCCGGAGGAGAGGGGATGGAGGGCGGGCTTGACTTACAACAGTGGTTGCAAGGGCGAGAGTGGGGAAGACGACGGCAGGACAGGAGGATAATTGGGCCGTGACAGGGGTTCGAGAAGATGATCAGGAGGGTGGATGAGGAGGAAGGAGAAAAAAAAAAACAACGGCGACAAACCGTTCGCACGTAACCAGCGAGCCTTCGACTAGAAGCAAGCTCCGACCGTCCATAGTAATGGAGTGGTGGGCGACGGCCAGCGATGAATCATATGAGCGACGGGGGAAGGGAGTTGCTCTGCGGGCGGATAGGGGCTAGGCGGGCGGTGTCGAAGCCATGAAAATGTGCTGGCCTGTGGAGCGTTGACAGGCAGGTGCAGCCAGAGTGAAAGGCGAAGGCAAAGCGAAGGGATCGGGAGTCGATGGTGACCGCGAGGAACGACGGCCAAAGGAGGGTGCGAGGGCCGAACGGCTTGACGTCTCGCAGGTTCGGAGACGAACCAAACTGTAACGGGCTGTAGCCCGAGCCCGGCGAGGTCTGAGTGCGAAGACTTTATTCGAGGGTCTGAGACGTAGTACAGGGGTACGGAGGACGAGGTGGGACGGGGCTCGGGTGCCAACGCCGTGTACTGGCGTTGGTTCGTCTAGAGAAACGAGACATAGCGTAGAGCGTAACTAGGTGAGTCCAAAACAGGAAGGTCACAGTCATGGTGCCGTTACACTTGTGGAAGCTGGGAGTCGACACCATCTACTTGTTCAACCGCACGAAGAGCAGCGCGCAGGCCCTCGTGACCGCATTCCCAGACGTCAACATCAGACTCGTCGATGAACTTGAAATGTGGCCTGACGGAGGGGCTGTGCCGACTGTCATCATCTTGACCGTGCCTGCTTCCGCGACCTCGCTTGAGCTGTCTGCCAATGGGACGGTTTTCCTGCGCAGCTCGGATACTCGCCGCGCCGACAGGAGGTTTCGTCATCGATATGGCATACAAGCCTGCAGAGACGCCCCTGCTTGTGCTCGCGAAGAATGTCGGGAAGCAGTAGCAGACTGTTAAGGGCGTTGAGGTGTTGCTGGAGCAGGGCTATCATTAATGCAAGCTGTGGAGCGGGCGGCAGTGCCCAAAGAAAGTCATGGGGTCACTTACGTCGACTTTCTCGTCTCGCCATCACCCCCAGGCTGGTTACAGCCTACCGGTGGTTCCCAGCCCTCACCTCATCGACCTCAACTGCTTCACCATTGTCGCCATTGTCGTCCTCGTCTTCCTTGTCTCCAGCACATCTTTCTCGTCCTCATCCTCATCCTCGTATTCCTCATCCGGGCAGGCAACAGTTCATCTGAGACGAAAGTTGTAATGGCGCACACGTAAGTAAGTACGTTATACATTAGATCATAGCCAGAGAGACTCATGCATACACACAGTGCAGGAAGCTGGTGATCTGCTCAGCGTCTCTGTGCTACAGCAAGATCCCTCGCCCCCATACTCTATGACACTGTTGAGGAGGTTGGACCGGATGGATGGTGGGCTGAGTCAGGCGGACTTCGTCTCCATCATCTGCTGCTGCACTGGCTGCAACCTTTACTTCACTAGAAGCTACTTCCACCGATATCATAGCACACATTGTCCGTCTCATGGGTAGAAGAGCTGCCGATATCAGGATGTCAATGAACCTGGACTACACCCACATGCGTACATGTGCGCACGTGGCGTCAACACGGTAACGCGCTGTCCTGTAATAGGCTCAGCGAGCGCACATGGCAGCCACGTGGGTGTTCCAAACACCTGGCGCTAGATGGCCCGGCCTTCTTCTGTGACTATGATGACAATGACGACCTGTGTTCTTGCTTTCACGAGCCTTCCATTTGGTCGGAACGAGTTGTTCATTGCTGAATTCTCAGGAATGATGACTCGCCCTTGCACTCATGTTGGAAATTTCTGGTGCCCATCTCGGTGCATCCGGGTGGCTTTTGCATCCGGATGCACTTCCTATCTCCTCACCGTGAGTGTTTTCAGGCATTGTGACACCTCAAAAACATTCTATAGTACTGTATGACTACGCTATGTGATTTACACTCCAGAACTTCCAGCATAGCGATGTCAGGAGGGGGTGGAAGATGGGCGCCTAATGGCGGATGCTCCAGATGCCTGTGGGAAAGTTGCAACATCGCCCTCGCACACTCTCAGCAGGTGCACCATTCAGTGCATGTGGGTTTTCTGTCATCGAGTTCTTGGTGACGACGACTCACAACCTGTGTTCTTGCTTTTGCGAGCCTTCCATTCGGTCAGAACGAGTTGTTCATCACTGAATTCTCAGGAATGGCTTCGCAACAAGGGTTCTGACACAGCTCCCTTCGGGTTTGTCAACACTGAGACTGTTGTTGGTGCCGCATATATCATGCCAGCATCCGATCATGTTGTCACAGATGTATACCTGGGGCCTTCTCCTTCTGCACTTGCACGACGACGACGAGGAGGAAAACTCTGTATATCATCATGTTGGAATGTGAGTAGCATCGATCGCAATTTCCCTGATGTATTGACACGTTGCAGGTTTGTTGATCACGATATGTACATGCACTATCAAGGTGGTGGCAGGTGATGTCTTTGGCGACGATGTTCGTCGACTTCTATGACGTGTGAGTTAGCCATTGCATCCAACAGAGGATTGATTGCCAGAACTGACCCCTTTGATTGCTAGACAATCGTCTCCATAGGTCATGTGGAATACCAGGTCAATGAGCTCTGAAATAGTCCAGAGTGGCATGTTTGCGTACATCCCAGTGCAGTAACGAGATCTATCTGAATGGTATGTGTCGATTCCGTAGCCAAGCCCATCCTCGTCAGTGATGGCTGAACAGTCGATTTCAGAGCACCTGTGAATTACCATCTGTGTTGGGCACCACACTGGCGGAAGAGAAATACGTCTGTCAGGCACCTTTGCATGGACTGACTCCATCATAGACCAGGATGATTGTCCACCAGACAGCCAGGAAGTCGATGGCCTTGGAGCAGAACCATGGTGGGCAAGGGTTGACGTTGACTGCGGACGGTTGAACATGAACATGACTCTAGCGCCATGTGGTGCGGCGTGGCTGCCATATGCGCGCGCCGAGCCTGCAAGGCCGCATTCCCTTGCCGAGCTTGCGAGGCGCCTGTGTGGGACTGTCTTGCCGAGCCTGCGATGCCAGCCTGACAAGTAACAGTGTCAGCAAAGAAAAAATGCAGCTGCCATCTGAATCGGACTCAGGTTCCATATAAGTATTACATCTGTTGGAACATGAGTTTTTCTGAGTACAACCGATGACGCATCTGGCCCAGACGATACCCTATTGTCGTACGATAAGCCCCTGTATGTTACCGCTTATGGAGCTATTGGTACCTTAGTTATGTCCTGATTTGGTCATTTACATTCCTTTAAGTTACTTATAAGGCTCGCGCATCATCCTGTATTCCTTACGCGTTTGCTTGGTACAAACACGGATTCATCCCTTTTGTTGCTCGCTTCCCTGCTCTCTCGCGCGCTCGCTCTGCTTGCTTCAATAACATCATCATAAAAAGCCTGAGCTAATCCTGACAGGCAAGCAAGTATGAGTTGAACTCCACGGGACCACAATTTGACGGGTAATAGATTAGAGTAGATTTATGTTGATACAAGGAAGAGTGTAAGAACATGTTAATCAGAGAGCTGAAGGCTCAACATCACATTCTTAATTCATTTTTTCATGGTCATCTTGGGTTTATACTCCAATGATGAGCCACGAGTAGTGACTAATATACGTACATTGTCACAATATATTACTGAGCCAACAGCAAGAACACTGACTGAAGCAGTGTTGAGCCGAAGGTGAACAACCTCCAGTGGCAAAGCCACGGGTATGTCACTAGTGTCTATAAAGAATGGGAGGGCAGGGCATTAAATGCCATGTGCAGAGCACGTTTTGCTTGCGTGGAGGGCCATGTGGGTGCCATATGGCTGCCATGTGCACGCGCCGAGCCTGCGAGGCCATGTCCCTTGCTGAGCTTGCGAGGCGCATGTGGCACTGTCTTGCCGAGCTTGTGAGGCTTCCAGTGGGGACTGTTTTGCCAAGCTTGCAAGGCTTCCGGTGGGGACTGTTTCACTGAGCTTGCGAGGCACCCTGGGGACTGTCTTGCTGAGCCTGCGAGGCCATCCTACAGGGAAACAGAGTTAATTATGATATAAGACTAAGTAATGTATATTATAGGAAGTTCACAAGAACTTCAATAATATCAACCATGTTCCCAGACTGTCAAAGATGTCGATGAACTTCCATAGGATCTCCTCAAATGCTACTTGCCTACCAAACCGATCAGAGACCAAGAGAGCTCTACATGACACCTTGAAGCCACCAAGGTGTCCATGGCATGGGTCAAGGTTATCACTGACCGGTGTTGATGTTCAGCATGGGCGAGTCTAACTTGAACTCCATAGGACAGTTTGACCGGCAGACACCAGGCAAGTATTTTCTTTATGTCCACAACATTGTGAGCAAGGATCATGGATAATTATTATCTACTGAACATGTACATATATAGCCGGCGGTACTGTGTTGTACTCACGATGAGTGATCCTGGCATGAGCCACAAAATGATGGGTAATATGTTCATGTTGTTACAGTGAGCAAAAGACCTATAAGAACATGTTCACCAGCAGTATCAACCTCTTAGGTTATTATTTATCATCATCTCGGTTTTATATGGCATTCATTAGCCACAGGTAGTGACTGATATAAATACATAGACATGACAGCACTGAGCCATAGGTGAGAACACTGAATTGAGCAGTGTTGAGCCAAAGGTGAAAACCCTCCAGTGGCAAAGCCACGGGTACGACACTAGTTCAGGTTCTGGAAGGCCCTGCTCAAGGAAAAGGTGCACTCGCAGGCTCGGCACGCGCACATGGCAGCCATATGGCACCCACATGGCCTTCCACATGAGCATAATGTGCTCCGATCACCTCTGTCTGGATGCCCATCGGACCTTGGATGTTGCCACTTGAGGTTAATCTCCCACCCGTTTGCTCAGCATTCAAACTCCGCTGTGGCTGAGCACTAAACGTGACCTCGGACATCTCGGGCGATGCTGTATAGGCACTTAATACTTGGTCGCAGGGGAGCGGACTCCCGGGCGCTTACGACTTGGCCGCAGGACGGTCCTGCACGGATGCTCCGCCTGCATGCTGCTGCCCACACCTCGTCATAGAACTGGTTGTGTTCAATAGTATAGTATAATCGCTATGTATATACCATGTTTTGGATAAGGAAAAGGCATACATCAAGGGTTATGCATGTACGCGGTGACATGGGTTGTAGCCTGCCCCTCCCAACCTGGTGCATTAGTCTTTGGCATTGAGCGATGTGATACATGCTGCTCAATGTCTTGTACAAACTTGAAGGTGCCACGCATTGCATGCTTTGCACACCGAACGAACTGGGGATCAGGATTCTGGGATTGCTCCAGGAGCATCTTGATGTTTTCTTCGAGGAGCCGGATGGCTTCCTCTGTCTCGACCTTACCCTCATCATCAAGCTACAACCAATAGATTAGATTAGAGTGAGCATATGAGAAGTACTGGATGACGAGCCTCAAAACCAGCTCCTCCTCCTGCTCAAGTCCGCATCAAGCCCGCATCAAGCCATCCTGGCCTGTTGGCAGTGCTTTCTCTGGCGATGACAAGATCTTTATGTCTGAAAACTCATACCTTAGATTATTAGTCCCCATACAATGTGATCATACACGCACTGATGAGAAACGGGAACATCTGTTGTCAAGATCCGGGATATCAACATCAGGCTCCTCCACCTGAGGAGTGTTCCATATCTCGAATGAAGTGTTGCTGGCTGCTGTCACTGCTGTCGTATCGTGAGACATCCGGGACACCCAGGCGTAATTATGGAGAGTCTCGGGGGATCAGAGATGGTCTTGAGTGAGGAGATGATGTAGAAAGGGGGTAGGTGATAGCAGAGCACAGTAGGCCACCAGTTGGGGGGTTGCAAACCGGCGGCCTGGACAAGGTGCTTACACAAGAGGTACAAGTGATATTTTTGTGCGCCACAGTCACAGGTGAAGGCCGTGAGACTTGTGGTGTATGAGCCCTTGAGCGGAGCTTTGAGCAGACACTTCCAGGAACGCTTGAGTGCTTCGTGAAAGTGGGTGAGGGAGGGAGCCCGAGCAGCATACACTGTCTTGCAACTGATGAACTTTTGCAGCATCAGACGATAGGATGGGATTGCCTGTGTGACAATCGCATGAACGGCAAGATCCACCGGCGGGCAGTTGTACAGGTGAAGAACAAGGTGCTTCACGGCTTCACATTCCGCCACAATGACTCCACAAGCATTGTCGTCCTCACGCACGGAATACTTGTAGCATACGCCAAACGTGCCCATAGAACCCATCGTGAGTCTGCATACCATGAGTTCCAGAGGTATGCCCACACTTTGTTGAACTTCCGGACTACCGGCTGTGCTCGGACCGGAGTTGTGTACACTTATTTATGGTCATATGATTAGATAGGCTGTGTTCCTACTTACCATTTATGGTTTTCTTTGTTCTCCTACTGTACTTTCCCATGACCATATGGTTACTGTGCATTCCTGTGCGTACCAGTGCGTTCTACACTGCACCGGACTCTTCTAGACCTTATGTCTGACTCATGCTATGACTGTATCTGACTCATGCTATGACTGTATCTGACTCATGCTATGACTGTATCTGACTCATGCTATGACTGTATCTGACTCATACGCCGATACGGACTCTGACTCATCGTCTTATGGCTACATGTGACTGCTTTATTCACTGACTCATGGACTCATCCCTCATGTATATAAGCAGTCCCTTCTTCGCCTCTGCTCTTCAGTCGTTCGCTCACTGACTGAAGAGTAAGTCTCTTACCTACATATGCTCTACTACTTCTTACTAACTTAGTACTTGTAGTCCCTCTCTGTTGTGACTTACAGGTACTTCACTATGCAATATAGTCGTTCGCTCACTGACTGAAGATCCCTCTCTGTTGTGACTTACAGTCGCTCCTCGCCTTACAGGTTCAGAGTTCATCACACTTCGCATAGGTTATTCACCTTGCAATGGTGATACATCTCCCAGACTGCATCCCATCGTATCTCTTCTGAAGTGCGCTTCTTCCCATGGCGCTCAGGGAGGAGAGGATGCTGAGAGGCATGTTTGGCAAACAAGCGAAGGATTGGTAGACGATGGGGCAGAGGGCAGAACTGGTAATCTGGGCGAGCAGGCGGAGGACCAGTCTCTGACGGTAGAGAAGGTAAGTCCGCATCCATGTTCGAATGGTCCTTTGCAACATCCTCGATCTGCTTCTGTAAGTCATCGTCTATTCCATTCCATTCGTCGTCTTCATCATCTCCTAATGCCTGCATTTCTGCCCGATCTGCCCAATAGTCACCTTCATCACTCCGACCGTCATCGGGCTGAGTAGGCTCCTGATTGTTGGCACTATGTGGCCCGATTGGTGGTCGCACACCCAGGTCACTGGCAGACTGGATATTGAAGCACTCAGGCTCGATGTCAGGTGAGTTTGCTGCTATTCCCTCCTTCTGTGTGAGAGCCCTAGTTATGGAATCTGGAGCGAGGACAATCTTTGGTGTATCGGAAGGTGTCAGAATGAGAGGATGCCCATTGACCAGCAGATGGATCCGTGGAAGAGGTTTCTCTGGTGGCAAAGGAACCTGTATGAATGATCTGTGTAAGGCGGAAACATGGAGCAATATCATTTCATGCATACCGTGTTGTCAGGTTCATTGCCCTGTTGGGATATAGGGACGAAATGCACATCAATGAAGTTGAATTCCTTGTGTGCGCTTGCAGCATTGTACACTGCAGGAGTGTCTTTGTTCTTTGCAAGACATTGTTTGAGTGCGCAAAGAGCATGCCAGAAGCACAGCTGAAGCTTTGCATCCGGCCATACAACACCCATAGCATTGATCTCTGACCAGTCCTTGTCTGACAATGTGAACTCTGGATTGACACCGCACTTCTTGAGCGCTCCAAGAAAGCGCTCAAGAACAGCCTGTTTAGCTCCAGATGCTGCTTCCTTCAATGTCTTGATGAGGAGGGATGCCAAAGGAACACCAGATCCTTCAACATCAGCAACAGCAGAACACAACTCAGTTTCCGCCGTTGGTATTCCCTATCAAAAATATCCAGTGAGCTACTGTCCAATTTGTATTGAATCCCTTACATGTCGAATCAATCACTAACTCTTGTGTATGAACCACCCACGCCTTTATAAAGTCTGTCACTTGGAATGCGAGCACCTCCATTCCAGGCTCCAGCTGTATGTCCAGTACCACAACATGAGATTTATTACCATTCTTGCTGATATAGGTACAAGCGGACTCAAGCGGATCGTCGGCCAGATGCCACTCTTTGCGGCTGACAAGATGCCAATAATAGTACACCGTCTTCTCGGAAAATGGAATCTTGACATCCGACACCGGGTGCAATCCGCACTCCTCTCGGATGATGTCACGCCAAAGCTGATATCAATTCTGCCCATCCTACTTTAACTCATGCCTGCCAAGATCTTGATTTGAATCTGTCACTCACCTGTCCTGGTGTCTTCGTCCGAGCATGCTCCTCAATATACACCTTCCATTTCTCTGGTAAAGTCTTGTCCTCATATGCAGCATGGCTTTCGTGGTGCTTCACTGACACAGTTGCGACTTTTGACCCCAGTGCGACAGTGATTTGAAGCCACCCATTGCACGCAAAGCGGGGCATACAACAACTGTCTCAACCCTTTTCATCATTACGAGGCTTCTTCAGCTTGTGCTCGTGTCCGTCAGCTTGTGCACAGCTATATCAGAACACTTGACATCCCGACCGCTTCCGGATCACAGCCTTCTTGAAGCTACGGTGATGCCAGAACCTTGTGAGTTTCAATCTATCACCGCATACAGAGTTGACAGTTTCATACGTCCAGTGCAGCTTCATATATATTTCTAGAATCTTTGCCACTTGCACAGCACACTCCTTGTCTGTTGTTGGGTGCTTGGTGACACAGGCAATGTCGACTTTGGCAAGAATCCTGATTGGTGCTTCCATGCCAGCCACAACAGTAATGAAGTCACTTAACAGCATGACATCCTAGTTCCTCATCCTGGTCTTCCTCGTCTCCATCGTCTTCTGCTCGCTTCTGCCCAGCTGCCCCTCCTGATTCCTTCTGATGCTTCTCTGCTCGCTTCAGCCGCTTTTGGCTCGCTTTTCTGGTGCAATCAACACACACCACTGTTGGTTCGCCCTTCTTCTTGTTCCCACTGTTCTTGACTCGCTTTCCAAATTGGTCCAGAGGCTTCTCGTTATGACAGGTGCTGCAGCGCTGCGAGTCCATGATAAGGGGGTAGGTAAAAGCTCAAAGAGTATCATATCAGATGGTGCTGCATATTGATCTTGTTATCTGGTGCCCTGCACTATATGCTTCCGTAAACATTTGGTAGCTATGTCTTGTACCTGAGCCATATACTTCATCAGTAAAACATGATGTTTCTGAATGTCTGGCACCTCTGACGGCGCGCGTTTAATAGGCGCGCAGAGCTTGTGCACGACTAACAATGTCCCTCACCATCCCCTGTCTGGCCATGCCACAAAAGCAGTATATAGTAGAGTAGCTGAAACCATGTATAGATTAATTGCAACAGCGGTATATCGTGGTTTGGATGAAGAAGGTGCTGCCTCCTGGGCCTCGGCAGATCGCGAAAGGGAAGAAATAAGGGACGAGGGGGTGGGGGTCGTGACAACAATGGAAGGCAGCCCTTCCATCAGGAAAAAGCATTTCCTACGTGGCTATGCCAGCGATTACAGAGGCAATGGAGCACTCCGCAAGGGCTCCATAGGACTCTGTAAAAGCTGTAGATACTGTAGATGTCTTGCATCCAACTTACATGGTTTCAAACCAAGAACTCACTACTATCCATATTATACATACTCCTGCATTGTGCTGTATGTGTGCAAAGGAGTTTAGATGCAATCTGGATGCATTCGAGGACTGAAGATAGCGTGAGAATTCTACGGGAGGAACTGTCAAGTTGTGGCTGATGGTAAGCGCCAAAGTGTGCAAGTGCCAGCACACAAGTCTTCGTCTGGTGTTCGTGCTTCCTTCCACCTCCTACATCATTGTCTGGTGTCTGTCCTCTGCATGAGGCAGCTTTTCACCATGATTCATTGACTTGTTGCTATCGTCTCTTCTGCTCCTCAATAATCTATGCTTTGCTTATGCTTCAGTGGTGTCTACTACTGGTGCTCGTCTGGTATGGGCTTGTCTCACCTCTCTGGGGCCTGATCTATCTCGTATATCACAGGCTACCAAAGGTAAGTGCTTCATACTCATCCTCAGGCTCGCAGTGAGATCAAGCTGGTACCTCATGTCTTCAGTCATGGCTGTTGTGCAGAAGGGCTTGGGTGAGGAGTGGTATCTGTGTCTGCTCAAGGGCTTTGAACAGACATGAAACTACACCCCGTCCAATGTTCTACACAACAATCCTTTCTGCAGTATGTAGAGGCAGGATAACCTTGAGCACAAGCTCAGTTTAGAAGGGCTTAGGTGAGAAGTGGTATCTGTGTCTGCTCGAGGACTTCGGCTATACACGAAACCACTCCCCATCCAATGTTGTGTACAACACTCATTTCTGCAGTACTTAGAGGCAGCACAGGCTCAAGCTTGCTTGGTCATTACTCTCTCTTGTATGTCATCACATCCCTTTGTATCGTCTGTGTCATAGTCATTTGTGCAGGTGAGGTGCCGTCCGTCTGTGTGGTTCTATCAGCATTGTAGCTTTGGTAAACATGTACTATGATTATGTCAACAATATATTGCGTTGCCGAACATCTATGTAGTGTGTGCCATTGATAGTGTGAACCTAATGCAACAATTTGGCTAGTAATCTGCACAACTACAAGCACTATGAAGTTCTACAGGCACTTTATGTTGTTCTACAGAGTATCGCAGGGCGCTATGACTTGCTATCCAGAAGGGACTTGTCTACTGCCCTATCAGTGCTACATAGACTATGTAGTCCTCTGTAGCCAAGTCATTTTTTCCTGATGTTGCCATTGCCACTGGGGAGCGATGGTGTGTTGTGCTCGACCAGGGCTGGAGAGATGGCTGATCCATCTAGGCCATCTGAGATTTTTTGCAGTAGTCTATCTGCCTCTGCATTGAGCTCCTCTGGCGTACGGGTTAGGCTGGCTGCAACGTAGGGTGATTCCACATCTTCATATGCTGCGAGGTCCGCTGTCTGACACTACTCTGGAGAATGGAATGCTGCATCGTCATCATCATTGCGACGCGACAGAGAAGGAGTAGGTGGGCGTGGAGGTTGCCAATTGTGTGGAGGCTCCCCAGGACCTGCTCTCTATCCATGATTTGCTCTGCTCTGGCTCTATCTTGTCCTGGCTACATACTACCGAATCTCGAAAACCAACATTTTTGTCATGCAATCCAAGTGGATTCACCTACAGTTACACTCTCATACTCAAGGTCGTCGAGATACATGGTGTTACAAGCAGCCACAGACGACTTGCCCATGCGCTCAATCTTGACACTATCCACCCATATTTCCATACTCACACTCACCATAAAGTTTGATTGCGCTTGCCGCGGTGATGGTGTCACTGGCATGCCCACTTCAGAAGGTGTGTGTGCGCCCATCTTGCTTGGTGTTCTACAACTCAATGGCAAGATTGTTGTCATGTGTTCAAATTATTGGATGCAATTTTCCGCGATTGCAAGTGTTGGTCCCACCCTGCCTATGAAACAGCTCGTGGAGTGATAGTCACTTTCTAAACCGGTGTTCTTTCAAGTGCACAGAGAAGTTCCTTTTATTTTTGAGATTTAACAAGCATCTCAGGAGATGTGGTGGTGGAAGTCTGGTTCTGCCGCGTAGACAGGCGAGCTCAAGCAAGATGTTACGCCGAGGCTCGTGGGCGTCTAGGAGATGCGGAGATGCACGAGTTGAGGAGTCACGATGTTGTCGAGGTTCGAACATTGATTGAGTGTGCAAGTTGTTTGGGGAACGTACACCGAAGAGGTGTAGTCGAGCACTGTGTTAGAAGTCAAGCAGGGGTCGAGGGTTTCAATGGGGAGAAAGCCTCAATTGGAAAAGGAGGTCAAACTGAGGAACACCTCAAGTTTGCCTGTGCTATAAGTACATACATGAGGTACGAGTCATAACAAGTCAGAACAAGTCAGAACAAGTCATAGTGAGTCAGCACTAGTCAACACGAGTCAGCATGAGTCATAGTAAGTACAGGTCTAGGCCTAGTGCAGTATGACTCCTACCAAGTCATCGAGAAGAGGTAAGCGTGATGGCGATGTTGGATCGCCGTGAGAATGGATGTACAGAGGTTGAGCTCGAAGAGAACATGAGAGGTAAGAGGGGAAAAGAAAGACGCCAGAAGCAGGCGCTGAGCCTGGTTGTAACACTACCCCCTGTCTACCCTGGCGCTACCCTGTAGCATTCAGACCTCGGGATCCTGCTCGTTGTAGAGGATGCCCTCCTGGTAGAGGGGAGAGTTCTCCCTGTCTGCGTCATAGTCCTCCTCCCCGGAGTATCGGTCAAAGACACGGATCTCTCCATCGGAGTCCCGTCCGTAGCGAGCTTCTTGCATGGCCTCAAAGGTCTTGTACGGTCCGTGGAAGCCTGGGCTCGCAGTGTGTGTGGGGGAGGGAGTAGGAGTATTCTCGTCGTGAATGATGTGGGGTATGACGACTGGATAGGCAAGTTTCGCTGTACTGCGGTTGCGGCAGGTCTGTCGGGATGATGCCCTACTGCTCATAGAGCCAGCGTTTGCGTGGGTAGAAACACGGTGACCAGGGTGCAGTGCCGTAGCATTCTGGATAGGCATTGCCGAATGGGGATATGGTGTTGCTGCTCGGGGAACTGGGGCAAAGAAGTTGGCAATGGTGGGTATGTCTCCAGGGGCAGTGTTGGCAAGCATGTGGTAGATCTGGGGGTGGAGATGGTCCAGATGGGCCTGGAGGTAGCCAGAGATCGCCTCGAGGGACCCACAGAGGCGGGTGTCTGTCGCCTGGAGACGGCGTTCCGTGATGTTCAGGTTCTCCTTGGCCTGCCGGGTGGCGCGCAATGCCTCGCGGGTATGGATTATCCCATAGTTGGCATCCCGAGCTGCGTCCAGGATGATCGTAAGGAGATTGTCCCTTGGGAGAGCATTCTGATACTCCTCATAGTGGTCACGAGGGAGTGTGAGGAGGGTGGTAAGCATCTTGCGGGTGTCCTCGATGGTTTGGTTGTGGGGAGCCGACATAGCAGAGATGGGAGTTAGATGCTGTCGTTGTCGGGTCTGAGGGGATCATGTGCGTCCAGGAGCGACTGAAGAATATTGATGAAGTGAAGGGCAACAACAGTGATGAACACCAGAATGAGGATGTAGGCGACTGCAAGGGTTATGAGGGCACAGGTGAAGATCATATATCTCCCCAGCCAGTGGTGGTGGGTCTGTGGGGGTGATCACAAGAGTGGAGTGTGTGTTCGAGGAGCTGAAGGGTAAACTCTCGGAATAGGTATGTGAGGATGGCCAGAGTGATGGCCAGGAGAGCAAGGAGGTATAGGCAGAGGATGATGAGGATGAGGAGCATGCGAGGGTCAGCTGGTTGTGGATGGGTTTTCAGAGATGATGGATGCGCTTATATGCTGTCAGCAGCTCCTGCGCATTAGTCAGGTGTGATCCTGGCTCCCAAGAGTTCTCTGATACCGGATATCCTTTCCACTTGACAAGGTAGGTCCAGCGACCTCGATTCTTCTTGTGTCCCACGATGGCTTCCACTTCAAATTCCTCTTCCCCCTCGATAAGGTCAGGAGGGGGCAGCGTGTAGTTGGGACCATGCGTGTCATTCTCATGGTATGGTGTCAGAAGAGAGGCGTGGAAAACAGGGTGGATTCGCCATTGAGCAGGAAGGTGTAGTTTGTACGTCAATGGTCCAAGTACTTCCATGATTTCAAATGGGCCCTGCCGCTTCATGGCGAGTTTCTTGTGATCCTTCAGGAACCGGAGATTTTTCGCTTCTAGCCAGACCTTCTGACCCTTTTTGAATGGTGTAAATCCCCGGGTGACACGTTCAACCATGTGTTGTCTTGCCAGCTCGTGTGCTGCCATTGCCTCAAGGCGTACCTTCTCCAGATTGCCAAGATGTTCTTCTACTGCAGGCACAGTCGTCGTGGGATGTACAGATGGGATTGCTTTGGGGTTGTACCCCATCATAAGGTAGAAGGGGGATGCATTGCAGCCTTGAGCACTTCTCTGATTGTGCATGAATTCAATGTCAGGGAGGTAATCGGCCCATGTTTCTGGATGGTTGGTGCAGAATGCACGCAGATAGGCTTCGATTTCCTGATTCATGCGTTCAGTACCTCCATCGGTCTGTGGGTGGTATGCTGTGCTCATAGACGATTTGATACTGACGAGACGGGTGAGCTCTTGGAAGACCTTGGCAGAGAATTGAGGACCTCTGTCTGAGATGATGCGTGATGGAAGTCCAAAGTGTTTGTACAGGTTTTGGTGCATGAGCAGTGTCGTTCCCATTGCATCGATGGTCTTTGTGCATGCGCAAAGAATTACCCCCTTCGTAGCATCGTGGTCTGCCATGACCATGAGAGAGTTGTAGCCATTGGACGAGGGGAGGTCTGTAATGAAGTCGACTGAGGTTGTCTCGAATGGATATGCATGGGCTTTTGCCAGAATTGGCATCAGTGGTGGCACTGTAGGGTGTGTATTGATCTTGGTCTGTTGACATACTGCGCAACCTTGAACGTAGTTCCGTACAAAGACAGCCATGCCTGGCCACCAGTATTCTCGACGCATAATTTCGAGGGTCCCAAACTGTCCTGGGTGTCCCATTGGCCAGAGATCATGGTACCGTTTTACTACTTCTCGGCGCAGATCTTGGTCAGGTGGGATGTAGCACCTATTGCGGAAATACACCAAGCCATCTTGAAATGTCCAGTCTGCCAGTGTTGACTTCATTGGGAGTGGGGTTCCATTCTTCGCAGCTGCTAGGGCATCTAGAATAACTTGGTCCTGGATATGGATGGCTTTGATTCTATCCTCGAGCACCGTATCAATGGTGGAAATGAACATATCATTGGGCAGTAGAATGATGGCGCTGTTGTCATTGTCTTCTAGGTTAAGGTGGTGGAGGCGAGATAATGTGTCTGACTGAACCATTCTGGTGCCTGCAATGTGTTTCAGCTGTAGGTTGAATTGTGAGAGCAGTAGGCTCCATCGTGCTTGTCGTCGGTTGAGCTTCTGTGCAGTGCGGAAGTATGTCAAGTTCTTGTGGTCTGACAGGACCTCCACTGGGTGTGGGCTGCCTTCCAAGTAGTGTCACCATTCGTCTAGTGCACATACAATGCCTAGTAGCTTGCGGTCGTAGATCTCATAATTCCGTTCCGCATCATTGAAGGATTTTGACAGGTAAGCGCATGGGTAGAGGTCTCCATTGGTGTCTGCTTGACGAAGGACTGCTCCAGTAGCAAACTTGGATGCATCTGATTCAATAGAGAATGGTTTTGCTTTGTCTGGCATAACCAGAACAGGGGAAGATATGAACTTCTGCTTCAGAGTCTCAAATGCATCCTGTTCTTTGGTCGTCCAACTCCATGGATGCTCCTTCTTTGTCAGGTCATGTAAGGGTCGGGTGAGGTTGGAGTAGTTCGAGATGAAGCGGCGGTAGAAGTTTGCAAATCCAAGGAATGAGCGTACTCCTTTCAGAGAGGTGGGTACTGGCCAATCTTGTATACCTTGGAGTTTAACTGGGTCCATGGCAAGTGTGTCCGGTTTGACGATCAGTCCCAGGAATTCCACTTCAGTGACGTCAAACAGGCACTTCTCTGGCTTGAGGTACAGATCATTTTCCCGTAGTCGTTGGAGGACACGATGGGTACGTTCTTGGTGAGTCTTTTGGTCCTTAGAGAACAACAGCATGTCGTCCATGTAGATGACCAGCCATCCCTCATCAATCATGTCACTGAAGAGATCATTCATCATAGCTTGGAAGGTGGCTGGAGAGTTGCAGAGTCCAAAGAACATGACTGTGGGTTCGAACAGTCCTCGTTGACATTTGAAGGCAGCTTTCCACTGGTCACCATCCTTGATGCGGACATTGTTATATCCAGAACGTAGGTCAAGTTTGGAGAAGATAGTTGCTCCTTTGAACTTGTCCACAAGCTCCTGGACCAAAGGGATTGGATATGCGTTCTTCACTGTGCCGTCATTGAGATAGCGGTAGTCTTGACATGGACAAAGGGATCCATCCTTCTTGGAAACAAAGAAAAACGGTGATGCCATTGGGGACTTTGATGGGCGAATGTACCCCTTTCGGAGGTTATCATCGATGAAGCTGTCCAGTAGAGTCTGCTCTTTTGGGGACAGGGGGTACACCTTGCAGTTCTTCGGAATGAAGTCTGGTTTCAGCTCGATTGCATGATCATAGAGTTGGGATTCTGGGAAGTGTTCTGAAGCTTTCTTCTCAAAAACATCTTTGTAGTCCTTGTAGCTGCTTGGTAAGGTATTCTCCATGAGCAGTGGGCCTTCCTGGGCGTGTTGTTTCTGTGCCAACTTCATTGCCGGGTTGATCTTGGCCCATATGCTCACTGGTGGTCCGTATGAGGAGTGTGTTGTGCCATTCCATCAAGCAATTCGACCAATATGGGTTGGGAGAGTGGCGTCGCTGGAAGTGTGATGCTCGTCTGTGAGGGGTCCATCCTGGATCTCCTCAAATAGCCCAATGACTGGTTTTCCCCAGATGTAGGCAATGAGGAGATCATCTGATTTGAAGTCTATGGTGTCTCCTTCGCCGTCATTGATTTCTTCCATGTTGCCGGTATCCTGTACCTGTAGTTCTGATTCTGCTATGTGTTCCGTTGCAACCTCTTCCAGGACAAACTGAGAGGTTGTTGCAATGCAGGGAGTAGGGTCTCCTGGGGTTTCGAACACCTCTTCAACTGTTGCTGGGGGTCGCTGTGAAATGGTAGAGACAGGGATAGGATCTTCAAAAGCAATTCTCCCAGATTGCCAGTTGATCTGAGCATTGGTGCGTCGGAGCCAGGGTAATCTCAGGATCAAGGTTTCCTTTCATAGTGATGTGGCTAAGAGGCAGGTGCGATGAGTTGTGCCAGCGACTGATAGGTTTCTCCAAGTGTAATGGGTGATGGCTCCTTGTTTATTCTGTGTTCCATCCACGTTGTACACGGGTATGGGACTGATGAGAGGTGTGAGGGGAATGTTGTGCATGCGAGCAAACTGCTCGTCAATGAACATTCCTCCAGCTCCAGAATCAATGAGGGCAGGGGTTTCCACGGTTTGGTCTAGGGTAATTTGAATATGCATTGATCGATTGGTGACATTTGCTAGTATTACAGGTGAGACCGTGAGACTGGGCCACTCTGACGTCGAGGCAGGTGACCATTTCAAAAACCCTCTGCTTCCACAATGTTCACAACCACCTCCCTTTCTTCAGGTGTGAACTGCGCATATAGTGCATGCATACGTGTAATTGCGGACTCTGGTTCAGCTTGGGTAGGGCTTGCCGGTGTAGAGGTGGCTACTCGGATCTGGCGCCTGGCCTGAGTGTTCTGTTCTCCCTGGGGGCATTCTGCAGAGATGTGTCCTGCCTCCCTGAAACAGAAGCAACGACCCTCTTTCCTCAGTTTAGTGCGCTCTTCATCGGTGAGTTTCCTTAACCGGACTGTACTTGCAGCCTTGGAGGCTGTTGCTGGTGCGCTAGGGGAAGTCTTCTTTGGTGCTGCTCCTCTGGTAAGCTCGAGTCCCTTGCGCCATTGGAGGTCAAGCCTGGTGGCGAGACTGTAGTAGCCATCCATCGTGGTTGGCAGGGTTTCCACAGACATGATACTCTTGACTAGGCCAGTGGTTAACCCAGTAAGGAAGTAGTCTGACAGGACTGCAACTTCTGTGATGGTGGATCGAATGGCAAGGGGTCTGAATGCTGCGACATAGTCATCTGCTGTTCCACTTTGTTTCAACACTTTCATTTGAGTGATAGCATTGTCAACAGCGTTCAGGGGAGTGAATGCAGTCTTGACCTTGGTTAGGAATTGTGCCCATGTGCCAAAGCCTTTCTCCAGGTTGGTAGTTGGATTGATTGCAAAGGCAGCTGTAGTGAATGCTTCCTTGAATGGCCCGGCTGATCCTCCAACCATATAGGAGAGAATGAAGATGATCTTTTCCTCATCATTGGTGTATGAATCTTTGTTCAGCCGTAGGTACGTTTGGCAGTTGTTGAGGAAACCACTAGCTTCTGCATGATCTCCATTGAAATCACTTGGGGCACAGATCTTCCGCTCCGAGGGTCTGGGGTTAGTTGCGGTGCTTGCCATTGCTGTGATCGGAGTAGCCGGTGGAGGTGTGGTTGGTGTTGGTGGACATGACATTACAGGGTTGGTAATGTGCACAGGAGCTGGTGAGGGGGAGCGTGGGGGTTCTGGTGGTTCGATGATTGGGGTTTCTGAAGTTGATGCAGTAGAAGGATTTTCGGGTGTTCCGATAGCCCACTGATTGCGTGGTACTCGCGATACTCTGTCTTGAACGTAGCCGTCCTTATTAAGAGTGTAGACCCAACCTAGTTTGTTGTTCCAGACAACAGCCCTCTTTCCAATGAAGAGTTCTCTGTCTGCTAGGAGAGCCTGGGTAGGTGGTCTATCAGAGCTTTGTTCTGATGGGTAATCCAGGGTGGCTGCCTGAACTTAGAGAAGTTGGCAGGATTGTAGAGTTTGACCTAATGTTACGCCGAGGCTCGTGGGCGTCTAGGAGATGCGGAGATGCACGAGTTGAGGAGTCACGATGTTGTCGAGGTTCGAACATTGATTGAGTGTGCAAGTTGTTTGGGGAACGTACACCGAAGAGGTGTAGTCGAGCACTGTGTTAGAAGTCAAGCAGGGGTCGAGGGTTTCAATGGGGAGAAAGCCTCAATTGGAAAAGGAGGTCAAACTGAGGAACACCTCAAGTTTGCCTGTGCTATAAGTACATACATGAGGTACGAGTCATAACAAGTCAGAACAAGTCAGAACAAGTCATAGTGAGTCAGCACTAGTCAACACGAGTCAGCATGAGTCATAGTAAGTACAGGTCTAGGCCTAGTGCAGTATGACTCCTACCAAGTCATCGAGAAGAGGTAAGCGTGATGGCGATGTTGGATCGCCGTGAGAATGGATGTACAGAGGTTGAGCTCGAAGAGAACATGAGAGGTAAGAGGGGAAAAGAAAGACACCAGCAGGCGCTGAGCCTGGTTGTAACAGGATGAACGCGAATGTGCCCATTGCGTTGTGTCCATAATCATAGTAAATGAGTGTGACAGCACCGATAGATACATGAACGAGGAAGTATGCAGCTTGGGCGAGGTTGTCCTGGAGGAGATGGTGGTTGGGAAGGAAATGTGTATACACCAGGACCTACTTAGACCTTAAGGCGGCGCGGTCCGTGAAGCGGTCGTGACTGGGGGACACGGTGTCAGAGTGGCAACCTTGGAGGCAGTGAGTGCATAAACAAGAGGGTAACTGGCTCGCAGAGCTTTGGCCGCTGGCTTAGCGACATCCCTTTATTTGAGGGTCAAGGCGTTGTCCGCCGGCGGTCGTCGTCGGCGATGGCGTTCCAGGTCCCTCCGTGCTGGAAACGGATGACTGTGGAGAGAAGAAGTACAATCCATCAGTATGTGCCCACCCATATACATCTATAACAAGGCCTATGTTGACTCTCGAGAACAAATGCATGTTGGCAGACAGTGAGAGCATCCAAATGCTTGTGCTGATTGGCGTGCTGTCCTGCACAGCCACATCATCCGACAAGTTCCCCAGCACCTTCTGCAGGCCATGTGTCTCTCCAACGCTGCCCCAAAAGTCCTTTCAAAGTTTGCACGTTTTTACTACTGAGTTTACCCTTCTCGAATTCCCCAGGCTGAAGTAAAAGTTAGCAGAACATAGCCAGTGAATGTGCGCATTGCGACTAACTACACTCACCATATGCACCCACTTCCCTACTAGTACAGATTCCATGCTGGCCTCAAGAAGGAACTGACTCGGAGGGGTCACTCAAGTCACTTACCTTCCAAAGGGATACAACATCATTGCTCATAATGATAGAGGTGAGCTGCAGGGTACCACTACAAGAGACAAGAGAGAGAACGAATGACACTTGGTGTTTGACTGGCCGACTAGCACAGGCTAATACATATGTACACCTGCCCAATCCGGATAATTGAATCAAGACAAGAGACACGACTGCGTTGGATTGAGATGCTATGCCTACAAGAACACAATGTGGTAAGTAACTGAGCCCCAAAGGAGCTGCGTCGCCTGCTCCCCCTCAGCATTTCCAGAGCGCGCCAAAACTTTGCCCAGGAGCTCAACTGCCGTGCATCGGACAGATGGTGAACATCAAGACGTGGACTTAGAATGGTGGAAATTGACAAGGAGCTACCTTCCCGGAAATATGCTGAGCATATGGCTCGCCTGACCCGCCGACATGCTAACCTACTCCTTCAGCTTCGCACAGGTCATGTACCACTGCAGACGTATTTTGAGCATATTGGGAAGGCCCTCACAACCACCTGCCCGATGTGCCGTGAAGCGCCAGAGACCGTGCGGCACTTTCTCCTTAACTGCCCGACATACGTGCTGCACTGGGCAGTCCATTTCAGGCCACTTGGATACTCTGGATGGAAGCTCTCGGTCCTGCTGAACTCCGATGACGCTCTGTGCCCTCTCTTCGCTTACATTAACGCCACGGGCAGGTTTAGACAAGTCTTTGGTTCCCTGCCTGATCTCCCTGCCGATGAGGAAGAGGATTAGTCCCCCTTTTCACCCGGTTGTTCTTCAGGCATGACTTGGCTGACTCTCTCCCCCTCTAGACTCGCATGACACAATTATCTGACACTCACGATGGTGGCACAACATCCAATGCCCGCCCCCTTCCTCCCCGATGCTCCATGCCGGGTGGCTACCCAATACAGCATGCCTCACGCTCGCTGAAGCCATGCGGGTGCACGCCCGCGCCATGCGCCCAGGACCTCCCACCACAAGTGGCTGCCAACGCTCAGCCGGCAGCACTTCCCCCCTTCCCCCACACACATGCCCCTTGGCAGAGGTCATATGACTTGCACAGCCCACTTGGGGGGTAGGATGCCCCGTGCGAAGGCGGCGGGGTGCCCACACATAACCCGTCGCTGTGGTGTCCTGACTTGAACCTGTGAGTTTAAAAGGTCCCCATCCTGTCAGTGACCCCACCACATCAACATCTACCATCGACGCCTGCCCCTCACACCGAGCGTGCACATGCAAAGCATACAATGCCTTACATTCATTTACTGTACATATCGTCTCTCTCCGCCTCGCTCTCTCAGTCTCGCTTCCCTCTCACACTATACCTTACGATTACCAAGCTAATGGCTCCCGCAAACGCCGTGGTCTCACTCTCCACTCCCCTACCTATGTTCTGAGAACCTCCCTCTACGCCTAGTGCACGCAGTCTGTCAATATGTGGTGTCTTGGCTACCATAGGGCCCTGCCCTCCAGGGCAATAAACAAGGATTCTAAAAAATAAAATAAAAGGTAACAGAGCAGGTATCGTAAGCATGGACCCCGGACAAGCTATCGATACAAGAGGTAGGGAGACAGATACAACCCATAATGGAATGGATAAGATACCATAGGACATGGCTCCAGAGCTCACATCCTGCAACGCCCAGTCTCGCTGCACAAATTTGACCTCCAGAAATCCACTCAGTCGCTGCTGGTGAGGCCACCAGTGGCACCCGGCGCAGTGATGCACACAAGCGCATCATCCTCCATCGTGCATGTGAGCGACGTGCCTGCCTTGTTGACGAGCGGAAGCGCGAAGCACTTCGTCGGCGCAGCACAGCCCATGTTGACGAACTCGCCCGTGACCCACATTGCGAAGCCGCTGTCAATGCATGCCTGGTCGCCCGCTGCACAAATGCTCACTTTGGTTTCATGATCAATGGCCAATCAGGTATCGCTTGTTGCAAACGTACCTGAGCAAGACGAGTCGGTGGTGAGCATCTGGAACTGCGCGTTCAGCTTCTGTGCATCGAGGGCATTCTAAAGCCGGAAGTTTGATGAACTGGAGCTCGACGAGGCGCTACTCGTCTCAGCAGGAGGGGCAGCTGATACCTCAGTGCTCGTCACCGTGGCTTCTGTGGTGCTCGCAGCCGCAGGCGCTGAGCTGGTCTTCTGCGGCTCGCTGGTGGATGACTTCGAAGGGGCACTAGAGGAACCAGAGATGTTCTTCAGACCAGGATCCTGCGTGATGTCTGTGAGCTGTGTGCCATCTGCGATGGGTCCATCGGGGTTTGCAGTGCAGGAGCCGAGCGGGTTGAGGGCTTCTGCATGGCCAAAGGGGATGGTGCCTGCATCAGAAGACCTGCAATTGTACTGAGAGCCCTGAGGCAGTGCTCTCAGCGGCCATCAGTAGCGCTCAGTGATGGCGGCCTCAGGAGTGGCTGTGCTATATCCTCCTGCAATTCCAAACACACTAGTTTACATCCACCTACTCTATGTACATGCATATGAATGGTCATATCATAATATAAATATGTTGATCGACCTATATGTGAAGTTTGAAATCAAACAGACCATTAGATATGAAACAAATAGGCACTTTATACTTACTGGACCTATGTGACATGTTGGCTTTTTCTATTATTCAGAAAACATTGAAGCCACAAAATCTCATGTCCATATGTTGAATGATCATCTACATGAGTGTATTCATCAATTCCAAAGGGAAACAGTTGGGTAGAAGTGATTCCACATGACGGGCAGCGCCGTAGATACAGCAGCTGTAATTGATGGAAATATCTCCGCCGAAGGTGGCCTTTGGCCGTCATTTTTGCCTCATTCCCAGTCTTAAAATAGGTGACATTTACCAGAAATTCAGACGCCCTTCCCTTTCGCCGGAGAGGTCGCCTTTTGTGGGGTAAACCAGAACGGACAAAAATTTTACCTGAAGCTCACCTTCACCTATCATGTGCCGCAAATGTTCCCAGAAGCTCACCTTTGCCTATCATGTGTTATGGCACATGATAGGCGAAGGTGAGCTTCAGGTAAAATTTTTGTCCGTTCTGGTTTACCCCACAAAAGGCGACCTCTCCGGCGAAAGGGAAGGGCGTCTGAATTTCTGGTAAATGTCACCTATTTTAAGACTGGGAATGAGGCAAAAATGACGGCCAAAGGCCACCTTCGGCGGAGATATTTCCATCATTTACAGCTGCTGTATCTAGGGTGCTGCCTGTCGTGCTACAAGCTGATCCAAAATTTTATCAAACGTGGTCAGTGCCCTCAGGGGTCTCAGGGGTCTCAGTGCAAAACTGCTTTTTCTGCAGTGCAGCTCCGAGTGCGAGGCTGCCGACCAACGTCTTCTGGTTCGCGCCTTGGAACTGGCACTGGAATAAGCTGTTTGATGAACTCTGAACCTGTAAGGCGAGGAGCAACTGTAAGTCACAACAAAGAGAGATCTTCAGTCAGTGAGCGAATGACTATATTGCATAGTGAAGTACCTGTAAGTCACAACAAAGAGAGACTACAAGTACTAAGTCAGTAAGAGGTAGTACTAGAGCATATGTATGTAAGGGACTTACTTTTCAGTCAGTGAGCGAATGACTGAAGAGCAGAGGGGGAAGAAGGGACTGCTTATATGCATGAGGGATGAGTCCATGAGTCAGCAAATGAAGCAGTCACATGTAGCCATAAGACAATGAGTCATAGTTCGTATCGGCGTATGAGTCAGATACAGTCATAGCATGAGTCAGACATAAGGTCTGGAAGAGTCTGGTGCAGTGTACACAGGCAGGATATCCTACAAGCCCAGGCTTATGTGACCGACAAGAGTGCTGGGGATTAGTGTAGGTTAGCCCTGGTGAGTTTTTGTCAGAGGGTTGCCTGGGTTAAGCCAGACGTGCTTAAGCCAGGGTTGCATCGCACATCCAACCCCAAGATCAGATTTGTATGGCGTCATGTGGAACTCGGCGCTCCCCGCCCGTCGTCTCCTCCTGCGCAGCACTGGTTGCACGCCCCGTATTACACCGCACACCTCATCATACCATACTAAGGACCATTTGCGAGAGGAAGAACAATAATAAGAATTGTATGGAGGCAAGAGACAAGCATACAAAGGGATATCAGTATCGAAAGGTTCCTCCTCATCACACCACTCTGTTCAGTCGTCCACCGGCCCTTGGCCCTCTGCCGCCTGGCTTCTTGGGCGAAAGCATCGTTGCAACACTAGAGCTTAGCCCGAGCCTTGCGTCCAGCCGCCTCGAAGTGTTCCTGTAAGGTGTATATACGTACCGATGTGGTGCACAAATATGTTCGGGTTTGCTGCGTGAGCACCATAGTCGAGCACTGCGGCGTCGGAAACGTGACTATGAAGTATGGAGTCAATGGTGATGCATAAGTGTCATAGAGGTTGATAAAACATACCAATTTGGCAGAGCTATGCGACCTGAGCATGAAGGGAGAAGGCACAATAAGTTTTCATAATATATAGGCAATCAATTTGGACACATACTTGCGATTGCCGTGACATTATCCTCTTCGATGAGCTAGTTGATCTGTTGATGGTAAGTGTATTCAGCACAACTGGTCGGATATATACTGGGACGAACGATAGACTCACAGATCGTTGTTGGCCAATAGTGTCAAGTCTGCCTAATATTGATTCTTTAGGCCGAGGTTCGATGAATAAACAGAGTGACTCACATAAGTCCGATTCATAGTGTGTTCATGATTCCTCCTCTCTCAGTTCGGGGGCTGACAATAATCTAATATATCCTTGAGAGGGCGGAAGAGCCGGATGGTGACATGTCTTTGCGGACGTTGGGAGAATACATGTGAAACTCACTCACAGACATGACTCCTGAGTGCTGTATAACAACCTGAGTATGGCGAGAGCTGTGGACCTACATGCTTGTCCAGTTGTCGGTGATAACGAGTGGGGCTTGTTTGCAGACTCGGAGTTCAGTGTCGAGCAGGTGTCCAGCAACGGATAACTATAACAGCGCTGGAGCTGACCAGAGTAAAGGTGGGCAAATAGCAGAGACTAGGGATAGACTCGAGCAAGGCTTGTCGGCCGCTGGTTGACGATGACTGGACGATGAGGGCGAGAGAAAAAAGAGCGACTGATGTTTGGCGCCCGGAATTCCCATTTTTGGCAGCAAGCTTCAAGTTCAGTCCCACTACATGCACAGGCCCGAAGGTTGTGTTGTGATAGGCATGGGAAATCTCGGGGCGGTCTTACCTTACCCAAAATCATATTCTCACGGGAAAGGTAAACTATCCCAACAGTTTGCCGATGGTTTTCCATGAGCAGGTTTGGCAACCTTTCACACCGGACAGGGCACGGGGGGAAATGCATGACAAAGTCAGAAAAAACCGTGGTGATCTGATGCCTGATGCAAAAGGTACACTTTCCCAACTCGGGTAAGTTTGTCTCAGAGTCCTTTGGTGCAAAACATAACCTTTCTCAATGCTGCCACCGACCCATATTGGGTCAAGCACAGGAAAGTGATGGGAAAGTGATACTTTCCGGCCCTGTAATCAATGATGTTATAGGTTTCCTTTCACTCCCTGTGAAAGGCGCTGCATATAATAGTGGAATTCAACCTTTCCCCAAAGGTCAATTTTCTGGGGAAGGTAAGACCGCCCCGAGATTTCCCATGCCTATCCCAACACAACCTTTGGGCTCATGCACGTAGTGTCCATGGCCAGGGAATCCGCCCCGCAACGGGCATAGGATCTTTTGGGATGCTCTTAACTTTCTCTCAATTGCTTAAAGTAGCAAGGAAAGTTAAGACCACACCAAGAAATCTCGTGGCTTTCACAACGGGATTTCTTAAGACTTGGGCAGTGCACATAGTGTGATGGCAACAGGCGGCGTGGCCCCAAAAGGGCCAAAACATGATGCACACCAACATATATGGCAGCTGGTTGGGATAGTATTGAACACACGGTAGCCAGTGAAACAGGCGGGAGAGTAGGCCCCGCGAGAGATTCAGAAGCGACCAGTAACGTCCGTCGCATCTTCTATCAAGTCACGTTGTGCTTGATGTTGGGCATCCATAGATGTGGGATCACCAGATATTGCACCTTAAAGGTGTCATTCGAGAATGCTTCGATGGAGGAGCCCAGTTCCGTGATGGAACCTTCACTCTGTAGGATGGCCCTTGCTATCCTTAAGTGCATACCTTGCATCTCCGAAGTAGTTGTCCTTTTGAATCGAGGCTGTCGGGAATCGGTTCCCACATATTGTCTGGAAGCCCTTTAGTATTTGTACTATGTTACATCAAGTAATGTACCATTTGATTGCATGTTGGGTGCGTGCGGAGAAGATAAGTAGGAGGAGTGCATACAAACGGTGGCTTCCAGTGGCGGCTGATACCAAATTGGGTATACAAGCGCCCAACGCCCGATGTGCTGGGCTTAACTCTGGTCACACTGAGGCGCTGCTTAAGCCCTGAACATTGTTTATCCCCAGACTACACATGGTCTCCCTGGCTCATATCTTTTTAGACCACGCCTATCCGGCCGGCTTAAGCCCATCACTCAAAATACAATCTGAGTCTACATGCAATGCAACGGTTGGCCGTGTAGAACACACTGGTATGCACAGGAATGCACAGTAACCATATGGTCATGGGAAAGTACAGTAGGAGAATAAAGAAAACTGTATATGGTAAGAAGGAACACAGCCTATCTAATCATATGACCATAAACAAGTGTACACAACTCTAGTCCGAGCACAGCTGGTAGTCCAGAAGTTCAACACGGTTGAGTTCCTAGTTTTTTGGTGCTTGTTGGCAGTAAGGGATGGCTTGCAAATTTGGCTGATCAGCAAGAATAGAGTTATAAATATTATGGAGCGCTGTGGGACGATGAGCGAGAGTGGGAACTCACAGTGTTGCGGCACGGGCGAGAACAGAGACTCCAGGACCTCGATGACTCCTCCATGCCCCAGAAATGCACTTCCTATCCCTCTCTCAGCTAGTAGGAGAGGTTGCAGGGTTCTGATTTACAGTATTGGTATGGGTTCAGCCGCTCAGCAGTAATGCTTCCCTTCAGCAGCTCTCTGTGGTCAATGCAGAATATATTCGGGCAGTAGTATGCTCGACGATGATCAGGTGAGTGCCCATCGTCCGTATACTACGTCATGATGGTGTAGAGGCATAAGTGTTCAGTTGGCCATGTTGAAAGTGCACCTTCTGGTTTGCTTTCTCCGCAATACATATGTCTTTTGCATCTCCTGTGCACTTGATTGTCATGGTCAGCGAGCATTGCTGCTGGGTGCTGCTTTGATGCTGCTCTGAAGCGTACATGTTGGGAGTGCTGCATGTTCCAATTACATGTCATTCTCGAACAACAGTCTGCTATATTCTCAGATGTATGTACTCCACTACGTGTCTATGCAATCTCGACTCTTTGGAATCAGACAAACATTATCATTTAGAAGCCCCTCACTGGGCGAACTTCCCATGTTCCTGTTCCTTGATCTGGTCACAGGTCTGCTGCAGCTCCTCCTCAAATTCAGTACCCTCCTCCCCCAGCTTCTTCACGATGCTGGCCACACTGTTCAATTTCTTGTCAACCCGAATGCCATGCTTCTCGCTGTCTTCCTGATTCTGCTCTGGATCTTCGTAACCATTTCATGTCTTTCCACACGGACCTTGGTCCCGCCCATCAACCCAGAAGGTCCAAGTCCTGTGGGTGAGTCCAATGGCACATCCAAGGATGTCAAAGAAACCGACTGCGACAACACCCCAAACTTGGGGTAGAAATCTCTCCTTTGGTGATCAGTGAGTAAGCTGTGGCCCCATTTCTCTGCTCCCTGACTGATGAATCTGTCATTGTAGGCATTTACTGGTGGCGTGCACGACCACTATATTACCTCTCAAGTCGACCACCCTTCTCAAGTGTTCAGCCATAATAGCTGATCACTCTCTATGGCCGTTGACTTATGCCAAGAGGTAATATACATATACCGGTGATAAACGGGATTGTATGCATCGTCTATTGGGGCCTCTCTGCCAGTCGGACCAGTTCCCTGTGGGTGATGTATGCGTGTATCTAGGCTTCATACCATATGGCTGGATTGTGTTCTGCATGACTGTTCCTTGTACCTATTCTTTTCCTCGTTCTGCTTGTTGAGTTTTAGGTTGTGTATATGACCGCATTCTGTGCACTGCGCTATCCTGTACTCGTCTATCACTTGTCCTCCCTCACTTCCAAGATTTCCATATTGTGTTCTGTCGGTTACGTTCATCAGCAACCACCTGATTTCCTTATTGACGCTTATACATGGCGTAAGGGTGCGTAAGGAGCCGTAACGGATAAGAAAATGGGCGCTTACAGCACAGCCACGGGTGGCTCATAAGGATGGAATTCTGCCAGTCGCGCCCAGTGAATAAGTCCATTGATTTTGCAGTTGTGTCTACAAAACTTTCGGAAGCTTACGGTTATATATATAGTATGTGAGATACCAACTTTGACTGAAATAGGACAAAAATTGAACCCATTGTTAAGTCATCTATTGTGGCCCAAAACCAAATAAGAAGAATAAGGGCTGTAAGGGCTGTAAGAAAATCCGGGGGTTGCTGATGTTTCTATGAAGCTGTGTCATTTGTTACTAGAATGTGTATCGGCTCCGTCGTTGTACATATATACATACTTGAGTATTGCACATCAATTTTCGATTCCTTGGTCAACTGGCAATGGCCCAAAGTAGTTGCTCAACAAGGGCCATGTTCAGAATAGTCGCCTTCTGGCATATGAATTGTACAAACGTGGCGTGACATCAGTAATTCTCATGATGTCTGCAAAGTCTGACACAGACTTTTCAGATGCCATCAGACATCACAAATATCATTTTCAGACGTCCCAGATGCTCAGAGTTCAGACATCAATTTTGGCAACTTGTTCAGACATTTCGGCCTATGGCTATTTATATGACTTGTTCCCCTCCCACTGGCCTCAAAACTTACCAGCATATGTACGCATGTACTTGCAACTATTTCCAAGTTCTAGAATGCCCAAATACCGTGTGAATGCCTCGACAAAATTCCCACAAGCTGAACACTATGTGGCATCTGGCTTCCTTGTGAGTCCCGTAACTCGAAATTAGGGAGCCTGCACAATATGAAGCTTTGCAATAATCTATACATGGTCTCAGCTACTCTACTATATACTGCTTTTGTGGCATGGCGGGACAGGGGATGGTGAGGGACATTGGTAGTTGTGCACAAGCTTTGCGCACCTATTAGATGCCGGCCGTCAGAGGTGCGAGACATCCAGAAACATTGTGAATTACTGATGGAGGGCCCACACCATTCAAGGTGATGCCTAAGGGGAAGCTAGGAAATTGCCAGACAGTAGAGGATAGTATGTGAGAGACAGCATTGTCAGTTAAATAACCATATTATTGAGTGTGCAAACAGCTAGTGCACATGCAGCTATCGCAAGCCTATCACCGGGGGCATTGGGCTGTGTAACCAGGTGTTAGACAGTGATTACATCATGATTAAGATCCAAATGTAGTCGTCATTAAACGGCCTGTGAAATTATGGATAAATTTCAAATATCTCCATGGTGTATTGTTGCTGTATCACAGAGAAATATAAGAAATATGACATGATGTCTCATAACAAATGAGACCTTGATTTACCCAAAGGAAACACTGCTGTTACATGTGATATATATCCAGAGTGTGTCTCGTTGTGCCTGTCTTTTACCTGCTTGGTCTGGGCTTTATCTCCTTACTTTCTTATCATATATATACAAGCTTGATCTTCTTATCATAAACGTACAAGCTTGATTTTGTTATCATATGCATACAAGCTTGATCTTCTTATCATATACATACAAGCTTGATTTCCTTATGTACATACAAGCTTGATTTTGTTATCATATATGTACAAGCTTGATCTTGTCATGATGGTGGGTTCAGCAAGACAAGAGATGAAGGTGAAATGAAAATAGGGGTATGCAAACAGGGGTGAGCAAACAAGTCTTGTGGAAGAACAAAGCTCATCACCAAGGGCCAGAGATAAGCAATGTCACTCTGATGTAGATGTACTACTAGTACTAGCTACTTTGGTTATACCATGATTACTGCATCGTTGTTCATCAAAGGTCATAGTGGTAGTGGTGGCAACAGTAGTGGTTATTAGTAGTTTCAGTAATTTTAGTAGTTTCTGGTGGGTCTCTCACTGTGATTACATTGTGATTACACGCCCAAACGAGTTCTATAAGTTGTGTATAACTGAGACGAAGAGCATTGGGGAGGTATCCGGGTTGTAAGCCCCAATTATCCGTCGACCCGAGCATTGGGGGACAAATATATATATAATGGCCCGATATCTGAAACCGTTAAGTGTGAGGTACGGATGCGGGCGCTTGATTGCCGCAAAAGGCAAGCCTGAGCACAGAGGAGGATTACAAAATGGACCACACCACTGGGACTCGAACCCACGTCATTAGCTTGTGGCTTGCTATCCCATCACCTCTTATCACTACACCACTTTGGCTTCTTGTACATAAAGATTGTATAGCATATATCACCACCTCTGCTGGACTTGAACGAATTTTTCTGTTCTCCCCCACCAGAACAAGTGCACTAGACGAGGAAGCTCTGGTTGATTCTGGCTCTAAGTATGTACATATATGCTAATATACTACAGCATATTGATCTCCAACAACAGACTGCTAGAAGATGCAGCAGCAAAGGTGTACCCATTGAAGGCACCACTTGAGATTCTCGGTGTCATCAGGCGCCCATACCATACCTGCACATTACATGAGAATAGATGTGGGTGATATGTGACATTACTTACAGTGACCTTACGCCGCTAATGCGTGACATATGCTTTTTTCACGGTATCTGTAGATGACATGCCGCGGTATGGGAAGGTGATCGGACCTGCATTGGGAAATTAACGGTCGACCTCAATAAGTCCCAGATACTATATTCGTTTGGGCGTGTACATCATGGAGCCATTTGAAATGTAATCATGATTTCTTCATGATATTCCCTTGAGTCTCACTGTAGTTATACAGTGATCGCATTTGATATGAATCCACAATGTAACACTGCTTCACCAGTGTGCTACATCCAAACTATTTGCCTTATCAAACTTGAAATATATCTCTGATTTAGAATCAGTGCAACCCAATGGTTCCACAGATGGCAAATGCTGATTACATTTCAATTGTAACCATGATGTATACCCACTGTGGTGGGCAGTCTCACCTAGTACACACTCTGGATATATATCACATGTAACAGCAGTGTTTCCTTTGGGTAAATCAAGGTCTCATTTGTTATGAGACATCATGTCATATTTCTTATATTTCTCTGTGATACAGCAACAATACACCATGGAGATATTTGAAATTTATCCATAATTTCACAGGCCGTTTAATGACGACTACATTTGGATCTTAATCATGATGTAATCACTGTCTAACACCTGGTTACACAGCCCAATGCCCCCGGTGGTACTCAATCCGAGTCCTACGATTATGCCATACTGTATGGTTTCGATACTGCGGACTCACCACTGCGCTCAGTGCAGTCAACTGAAGCCAAAGCAGAAATACTCATAGCTGGTGCAGAAGATATTTCAGGTACACATCTTGTACGTCGTCGTGGGCGGGGTGGCTCAGACGATGAGCACGCTGCCGACTCCGGCGTCGGCAGAAAGAGACGCGATGAGCACGCCAGCCAGATCGGCGTTTTGCAGTGCGATCTGGTGATGACGCGTATGTCCGCTTGATGCCCGCGTCTCCTTCTGCCGCTGATTTTTCCCTTCGTTCTCAACATCGTCCTTCATCTCGTCGGCTTTTTTGGCTAACTTCCACATCCCTCTGGAGCTCAAACTTCCGATAGGCCGTTCCTTGTTGACGGATGGCTTCGAGGATCTGTCTTCCTGCTTCGCGTGCCGTCGATGCACTCGGCTACCTTAAGACTGACTCTGGGTACCGTTCGATTCTCTTTGCAGAGCGCGGCTCCCCTGTAGCTCTGGGATCTCGCCGGCATGTCTCTGGAGCTTGAACAATAGGTGTTCGGTGGACACGAGGCAGGACACCGGCAAAACAGAGGACAACAACGCGTCTATGCAAGTGCGTCACCGCGAGTCGCGACTTGGACCAGGACCACAGAACACACCCGCAACTCCCGCTCATTCCCCCCATCCAACGCTCTCAAAATCACAGCCAAACGTCACATACTCCAGTGCGTATACGACTACCATGTCTACTTTCCATGCACCCTCCCCCATCGTCGTCAACTTCGACCGCGGTTCCGTGCCACTATGGAATGCGCCGACCCCAGACATGGATGATGATTCGTCCATCTGCACTCTGTCTAGCACACCTTCGTTGGACGATACAGGACCGTGTACCCCATGCCCATCCTCACCCCGACTCTTTGGGAGCCCCGTCGTCGTTGATGCTAGTACTAGTAGTAGTAGCATCGCGCTCGCCCAGCCAGGATGCCGGGCCGGGCTCGGAGTTGGCGCCGGCGGAGTTTCCAATCTCCACCCGTACTTGCAGTACCCACCCGTAGAGGTCGGTGGTCCGCGACTATCGAGCTCTGCCCATGGGCACCTATTCATGCCGGCTTCGGGCTATGGGGCATATCCTGCTCAGCTGCCGGAGTCCCAGTGCGCGAGTGTCCCTTTCCACCCCACGGTGCCGCAGGACGCGTGTCCTGACTGGTACAGGCAGTTCTTCTTCGCATACCATCAAGGACTGGTTCAAAATCTGGCATGCGCTCCACCCGTCGCATGTCCTCCCCAAGCGTCGACCGTGAATGGGAATGATCCACGGCCCAGAGCAGCGTCGGCGCGCCTTCGTCGGGACAGTCGCGTCCCCATGTGTGTCCTTACTGCAAGTGTGCTATGGCCAAGAAACACGACCTCAAGCGACATACCGGGGAGGCCCCTCGGAAAATTCCTGGGACCGATAAGCTGAGGTACTGGAAGTCCTGCTCTCGATATGGCCGTCGACTGTCCACCGAGAGATGCTATACCAGTGGTGAACGAGATTAATAATGCGTACTTAATGTCTCTTTATTTGTTGTCTGTATGGACTGAGATTAGTGTATATGTTGATGTTGTATACTTACCGTCTCGGTCGTATGTTGTTTTCGTCAGTTGTCATACTTATCTGTACTTTTGTTGCTCTATATCCTGTATGGTGTCTCGTAACGCGATCGGAGTTGTACACGATCCAATCATTACGAATCGCTCGACGGTGCTTCAACTGCTTGTCCAGTGGAGGACTCCGAGAGTCCGGGGCGGTTCACGATGGCGTGGGAGTTCACTGTTAACTCAGCGGCTCTCAGCTGCACTAATGTGTACCTTCTTCCCCAAGTGCCACGTTCTCTCCATCCGCGACTGCCTTGTAGGCTGCTTTAGCTTCTGTCCACACTCATCTCACTCGCGGCTTCAACAGTACGGAGTTGGTACACTCAACGCGGTGTTAGGGCAAGGATTCACGTCATCCGCAACAACCTGTGCCTCGTGTATTCCGCACCGACTCCTCCTTCCCGTTTCGTCGACGGACATCCGTGTATTGTGCGCCCAAAATGGGTCCTCGGACAAAAGATGCTCGAGATATCATCGATAAGCTGCACCCAAGGCGACCCCATATAATCCTCCACACTGGTACCCTTCCCCTCACCCCTCTCGTTCTCTCCTCCTCCAAGAATACGAACACCGTCACCTTCTCGTTCACGATGGCTACTGCAGATGTGATGCTTCCCCGGAGTGAGTAGGTCGAGATGTCGCTTTTCGTCCATCTCATCTGACAAGTAGCAGATGCGCGTTCCCTACGTCACAGTTTGGCCGCCGATTTCGGCGTTCGAGACTACGGGGATCCGGCGGTTGTGAACCAGGAGTTTACTCATGTGCATAGTAGACTTGACCAGTTGGAGGAGAACCTGCAGAAGAGCGTTGGCGGCCTGAAGACAGATGTCGACAACATGCGGAAAGATGTCAATGATCTCAAGACGGATGTCGAAGGCCTCAAGACCGAAGTCAGGACGGGTTTCGCCACACTCGAAGCCATGATAAAGAATCTGGTGGCGCACAACACGCAACCTGCGGGAACAGCCCCTCCCTCCATCCAGGGTGTTCCGTCCTCACTATCCGACGAGCGCGGTTCCGCAGACGGTTTGCCCCCATCTTCCGTTGTGCCCGATGCTGGGCATGTTTCGCCCACGCCCTCCGTCCCACACTCCTCATCCTCCGTGCAAGGTGGTTCATCTTCCGTCCAACGCGGTTTACCCTCCCTCCAAGGCAGCTCGCCCACATCCTCCGTCGAGGGCTTCTACAGCTCATCTCCCGTCCAGTTCGCTCGCACCTATGCTGACAGTAGCGAGGAGGCTGGACCCTCCGTTACGCAGGCACAGGCCATGAGTGACCTTCCCGCTATCGCGCTGCACGCCGCAGAAGTGTTGGACACGGTGCAGCGAGAGACAGAGTCCAGCATCGGAAAGCTGAAGAAGCTCACGAGCATGATATCCTTCAAGAACCTCAGGAAGTAGAATCTGGCGTGAGTGGTCACTCTCTCCATGTGTGGTACATACTGACGTTCGTCTTCGCTCGCAGGCGCCTGCATTTTCGCATGCTGTGTCATCCATCATCCCTAATGCACTCTCTCCATATATGTTGCACCGCTTCATGTCGCCGTTATACCTACTCTCTGTTCACGGTCGTCGTCACTCCTCTCCTTCTGCTTTGCACTGCAATCACTCGCACACCTCGACGATGTGTTGTCTCGCCCGCTCATTTGTTGTCTCTCGTCCTCGTCATGGTTTGTGTGTTGTGTTCCGAACGGGTCTATACTCGTGTAAATGCTACTTGTCATCGTTCTATATATCCGTCTATCAACTTTGAAGATTATCTACCCACGGTGAGCATCGAAACATGGGCGCTTCAATGTGTGATGGCGCGGGAGTGCCTCCGGATTTGGTACCACTGTGGTACCACTTATGATCGCATCCGACGCGGTTTATCTCCCGTCGTGTTCGCTCGTCCTTATCCTGATAGTAGAAAGCAGGCTTGCTGGTGGTGGGGAACAGGCTGGACTATTGGTGACACGGACAGTGGCATCTCGTCTGCCACACGGTCAGACACCGTACAGCGAGAGGCACGGTCCAGATCCGGAAGCCTTAGGACGATCTTCCGCATGATTCTTGATGAGGCTCAAGAAGTGGAACCTGCTCTGAGTGGTCTCTCTCTCTTATGCTGTGTGTAGTATACTGACGTCCATCTACGCATGCCGTGTCAACTCTCCCCATGTAAGTTGCATCGTTTGGTGATACCGTGATTCTCCCTCAGACTCTCTGCACGTGGTCGTCGTCACCCCTCCCCTTGTGCTTTGCCACCATAATCACTCGCACACTTGCACGACTACCTGGCATCCGGCATCCGGTGCCAGGACGGCGCGCCTGACGTTCTGATGTGCTCCAGGGCGGTGAAAATAGGGTATGTACCCCATCTTATAGTTTCATGCGATGTGGCGATCGCTGCTAACTTAATGGCTATTTGAACGAAAGCGTCAATCGATCAACGGGCCTTCTCGAGCAACATTGTCGATTATGAATCAATTCATGGAGCTGCCTCTCCGGCTTCTAGACTTTCATTCATTGTCACACCCGTGAAGACGACGTACTCGTCATACAGCGATCGCTCCCTGTATCTTCGAAACTGCCCAGATCTGCTGAAATGAAAGGCTCCATTCTAGATGCTGTCTAACATTCTGTCTCCGTGGATGGTGTGACGCTCATCTTTGCATGATCTTGAGTGGACCGTGGAGCACTGAAACGCGCTCGTACTGAGCTCTACTCAGATCGAGTCACCACCCCAATTCGTGGCCGTCGATTTCCTTTTGCGTCGCTCGATGTCGCACTGGTCACTCCTGCCCTGATTATTGACTCCGTTTGGACTCACATTGCTCTACCGAATAGGGCTCTGTCGGGTGGGGCGTTAGAGAGTTTCGTGAGTGCCTTCCTTCTCTCGCGTCTCAGCGTGTATGTTCACATCCGCCACGTTAGTGATCAGATGGATCAAGCTGCTGCAAAATTCCCGCTCGCACCAAGCCATCCTGCACTACCCGAACCAGACATTCTACGACAACGAGCTTGAAGTATGCGGCGCATCAACTCCTTCCTCGGATCGTGGCAGCTAGCTCAGCCGAACTCCCCCGTCGTGTTCCACGCAATATCGGGCCACAACGATCGCGAGTCGACCTCGCCTTCCTACTTCGACATCGAGGCGTGGGGGGTGAAAGCGTATGTCCAGGCACTCCTCCGAGAAGACCGCTCCCACCCGATTCGTGAGTGCGCACGTTCCTCAATATCGGATTATTGCTCAGACGAGTATCACGGGACGTATGTAGAAGCTCCAGACATTGGCGTCATCACGCCGTACCACGCGCACGTGCGCAAGATCCGCAAGCTCTTGCACGGCGCGCAAAGGCAAATGTTATGGGACGTAACTGGCAAGCGACATCTTTGGTTCTGTCTTACTTGTCACATAAAATGTCACAGACCTGAACAATTATGTCACAGCTTGCCTGTTACAAGGCTGTCGCATGCATGATTGAATCAAATTAGGAACAGGGGTGTGACAGTGGTGTAATTGTCTTGTAACAGGTAACCTTCATGGAACAGTCTTGTGACAGGCATCTTCTGTCAAGGCTACGAGCGTCGAGCTAGAATAGGCGGTGCTTCAGTACGAGGGAAAGACTAATGGTATTGCATAGCTAGGTACCTAGAATAGGCTACATGGAAGAATGAGTAAAGACTACATGGATCATATATGAGAGGGCTCACCGGTGCTTCAGTACGAGGGAAAGACTGAAGCACCGGGGATGCGACGTGCTCGGTATATCAGGAAAACCTAAGCGAGAAAAAACGTGGAGGATGCGCACGGACCCAGGGATTTACCTCGCTCTGTGGGTGTCCTATGACAAACGAGGCAGGAGGGGACCGGGCGCGCTGTCCGGACGTCAGCGCTTGTACTCCAACATCTTCATGCATCCATATAGGAACACAGAGTGATCATTATCTCTCCTGTCCGGAGCAGTGCCTACCTGCTAGCGTTTGACGCGAATTTCACACTCAGCTTCGTTTCTAACACACGGCGGTTCAATGGTACGCAGCATACTCTCTCCTACATGCCTGCGGTCCCTCATCTTCTCTTGCAGTGGCGGTCACTCAAGTACAGGCGCTGCTCATCGTCGTCAGAAAGCTGACAATCCTTGCAGTAAATCCTATCTGGCAAGAGTTCATGAATCACATCTACCTACGGGGGACCTACATACTCCAGTCAAGACGGAAGGAGACTACTCGGATGAACTGGAAGATCGTGGTTGCAAACGACATGAGCGCGTTGATGGGATGGCTAGGGCTGGGAAGAGAGAGAGAGCATGTCGAAGGCGATGCTAACGTCAACAGAACTGTTCGGAGGCGGATTAGATGACCATTGAACAGCACAACTTCTGCACAGGATAGCGGCGGACTAGTGACAGTATATAAGCAAGCACAGGCCAATGAAGCCAACCAAGTAGTATAGTAAGCATTCTGAACAAGACTCTCATAGCTAAACGATTGTTTCCATCGGGCAAAACATGTGGAGATTCTATCGTATTGTACAAGGGCATGATGTTGTGGGTGGGTAAACAAGATGGACTGTTAGATGGCGAGGCTTGGGTGTTCAGCAGCGAGTACATGCGCGTTCGCATAATGCGACCGGCGCATACGGGGTGTCATCTTACGATCGGATATGTCGACACGCAGCCCCGGAACGTCTTCATTGGGGTGCGTTCCCGTAACGCTACCCAGCAGGAAAGCAGGAGAGGGGAAGGATGTGTGTCCCAGGTTCAGATGACTAGGACGTCCCTGCACGGCCAAGGTTAACATCATAAGCACTATATGTAACGAAACGGAAAGAACGTACTGTTCCAGGACCAGGTCTAGGACTCCGAAGAATCATCCACGTCGGGACCGTACCGACTGCTCAGAATGCCACCCCTGAGGATGTCGCCGAGTCATAACCATACCGGGACGGCTGCTGCGGATAAGCCGATGTGGAGCCTCCCCCAAGCAGACACTGGATGTGCGCTTGCGACACGCGCGACACTGGAAAAACGAAAGGCTTCCATGTCAGCAGGTAACGCGGGGAAGAGGTAGAAAGAATGCGGGAAGACACGCACACGAGCTCTGAACGCAGCCAGGCCTGCGGTACATCGTTGACAATTCGACCGGGTCCATCTCCCCCGCGCGGAAACCACACAAGCCCCAGCCAAGGGAATGCACCGGGGCCGTGAAGGTGGGACTGCCGGCGGGCATTCCGGAATTGGACGCAGTCGAGGTGAAGGTAGAGTCGGCGACTGATGGGTATTCTGATGACGCATTCCATGACTCGCTCTTCACTATAGGCGAGTACTCAACGCTGAGGGGTGGCGACACGCTGCCGGTCGAGCTGTATCCCGTTCTCGTGCTCTGCCTAGACGACGAGGGTGTAGTCGGCCGTGGAGGCGGGAGAGCCCCGTAGTGGAACGCCTGTGGCACCTGGGGAACGAGGGCGTCTTCGAGGTGGACCTGCCACTCCAGTTCGATGGGCTTCTCTCTGAGGGGGCCGACCTCGATGCCGCCGGAGCCGGGGGCGGTGGAGGTGGAGTGGATGCCATCGTACATGGCGAAGTTCTCGAGACGGAAGGTGTACATCATCCGACGCATCTTCGGAGGAACATGTGTGGCGCGGATAGGGACCCCGGGGATGGGGGAAAAGTTGGGCTGCTCAGCTGGGACGGGTACCTCGATGACGAAAACAGCGTTGGAGTCCTCCTCCTTGATCAGTGGAAGGCTGTCGGCGTCAGGCGAGGGTTTGGGAGGGCTCATGGTGTCGGAGGATTCGACGGTGTAGAGCGCATTGCTATCCCAGTGGCCATGGGGGAGGCGATTTGAAGCGTGAGGAGAGTGGTGGGGAGAGACTGCGGCATCGGCGAAGGAAGAGTAGGAACGAGAGCTCGCGCCGTAGCTGGAGTGGGAAGGCGAAGAGAGGAGGGCAGACGACGAGGGGGCGGGGACGGAGTATGGGTTGGAGCAGGAGGAGACGAGGATGCGATGGGAAGAGTAGTCGGAAGAATAGGACGGTCCGGGTGGAGTGGAAGAGTAGGCGTTCGCGGGGGCAGATGGCGTCAAGTAGGAGGATGGGTTGTGTGTGGCCCACACGTAGGAGGCGGTGGGCGGGTTATTGAGTGCGGATCTGCCCTCGAGGGAGGTGGGGGACGCGGTGACCGCGCCAAGGGAGGGCTGGGAGTAGGAGAAGGAGGGATCGGAGTCGTACTGGGCGATGGACGAGTACCTGCGGTCGGTGGAGGACGAGTACCGGTAGGACTGGTGGGCAGCGATGGCGGACATGGGTGGTGATGAAAGAAGAGAGCCGGCAAAACGAGGCTGGATCTGGAGGGGGAAGACGGGGTTGCAAGTAGAAGCGGCAATTCCTTGTATATGTCCTCGAATCAGCAGTACGCGCGTAGGACACGCTCCTCCAGTCCTCCAAATCCTCTCGATCCCTCCCTCTCCGCCACTCTCTGGATGCTCAGACATTCCTATCCGGCCCTCTTCTAGAGCGAATTTGCGCGAATTTGCCACCTGCAAGCTCCTGCCCTCCCTCTGGTGCGCGACCCTGTCCCAGATCCCTCGATCCTGTCAGGAATATCTCCCCATCAGGGTCCACCATACCCACCTTCCCACCAATCCCCCACTGTCCAGTAACACGCCCCAGCCGACTGCCCTGTTTGTCCTCGCGCTGCGTCAGTTCTGCCTTACAAACTCGTTCCCTGAGATCGGCGGCGAGAACCCAGTTCTTCTGCCTGTCAAGCAGCTCTGGCCCACTCATGCCTCAGTCTACCCTACTGCCTTCTATTACAATTGAGCCAGCTCCAGCACGCGCATCTGTCTGTCCACCCACCTGCTGCGACTCGATCCGCTCAAAATACGCACCGTCCGGTTGGGATCTTCTGCTGTGTCGTCGTTTCTTGTCAAAGTTGGGCGTCTACTACTAACACTGGCGCCCATAGCAACTAGTTACGTAATTCCATGATCTGTATCGGTGCTATGCCGCCCTTAAGTTCGATCGCCCACGGTTCCGCAAACGGCGCCTTGTTCATCTGCCTGGGCTAGACCTGTCGCTGCCCACCGACTCACCATGACAGCCCTATTCTTGGCATTATGCTTGTCCCGCTGCTAGGTAGCCTCGCCATGCCGTGTCACTGTGATAGCCCTATGTATTCTCGCAGTCATTCTCCGGCCAATCAGACTCCCTCAACGGTCTTTCCCCTTTCCAGATTCCCTCTCAACCTGAAATACACGAACCCCGCCGCCCTACTCTTTGGAAGAACAGAACAATCACCGGCCCATCTATGCAGTGCAACCGAATACCCATATGTAACGGCCGCTGGGTTCGGGCCGTTCTCACCAAGGTTCGTTCCACACAGCCGCCCTCGTACCACCGACTGCGCCGAGGCGGGGGCGAGCAGTGTGACACGGCGTCTTGGAGAAACTCTCGCAGCATCCCGGGACCAACTATACCGAGGAGGTCCTGTCAATTGCGGTCCGTGTTTTCCTTCGCCTTCGCCTTCGCCCTTCGCCCTGTCGTCCACGCTTCCCGAAGACGTCTTCACTCTTCAAAGTTTCGTCCCCCAAAGCCTTCTTTCATTGAAGCCATCAGGATATGTACCGAGCCGGCAACCCGTACGTACCTGTAACCACGCAGGCGTGTGTGCCTGCCCGGTATGCTTATCGAATGCGCACACACCCAAGCCCGGCAAATCGAGCATACAACACCGCCTTCGCCAGGACGCTCCAACGGAATTGCGGCATTGCGTTGGCACAGCAGTGGCGTCCTCCCCTTCTGACTGTTCTGAGTGTGTTCGAGTCGCCGTCCTCCACCCGCGCCGTTTCTGTTGTGATTTTGTTTCTTTGATTTCGTCCGCCGCGAACGGGCTTGCATACACGCGGCTATACATATGTGTAAATTTGGCTTCCTTCGAGTCAGTGACATCATATGCTATGAAGGGAAATCTCGCCTCCCTACTGCTGCCCTATACCCACACTCAGTACTCAGTACTCAGCACTCAGTTCTCAGTGTCCAGTTCTCAGCACTCATGTCTCGCCTCAAGCTTGACATGCCTCTCGACTCGTTTGTTTTGTTTGTTCTGAACAACTGGGCGGCCCACCCTGACTATCGAATCGAACGTCAACGTCAACCCCAAACTCAAATTGCGCCACGCCAGGCGTGCCGCACGCCCCCAACTGCACATTTGCATCCGTATCTGCATCTCGACCCTCGACACACAAAGTCTTATGTGCGAAGTGCAGTGTGGTGCGGCGCATCTTGCCCCTGCTCACGCGGCGCGCGGATCCTTCGTCGCGTTCCAGTGGCGCCCCCCCTGGCCACATTCTCCAGAACTCACACAATCAACCCCCAGCATTGCGTTGTCAGCAAGGGGCAGTAACCAATCCTCCTGCGAGTATGCAAGGGGTCCAATCCCAACGCTTACTACACTGCTCGACTCAGCTCTGAGCCTGACGGCCGGCAGTAGGAGTCAGGGAGCTCCCGCTGCAGTGCTCCGTCTCCCTGGCCCAAAACGTTCAAGACGAAGTCCCGGCGGCGAGCTTCGAGGCCCATCCAGATGGTCCACAGAAATGCCACTTTGATTATATCATGATCGATATTCACTCACCTCCCGCAGCGCGACGAGCCCGGTGCTGTCGCCATGTCGATGTCGAATTCGTTGCCCAAACGTCCAGTACTAGTGAAATGAAGAGTATCGCTGTTCGCTGGACCGGATATGTCGTGCGGTCGCTCCCAGCTGCAGCTGCAGCCACGCGCGTTCTCGCATCGTCTCACCTTCTGGACTCGGAAGGGTGTCCATCGCTCCTTCTCCGCGCCCCACAGTGTGATGCGCCAGGATCCAGAAGCACATGCCCGGCGAGCGCGAGAGCGCAAGAAGCTTCAGGGACGCGACCGGACCAGGCCCGGTTCTTCTGCTAGGTTCTGCACGCCCTCTTTCTCTTGCTCACGCATACGTAAGGAACGGCAACGCCTGAAATAGGGCTTCGCGCAGAACCAGCCCCTCGCGCAATTTTTATGATCGGCGTTCAACCTGAGTTGTGGAGGGGCGGGCGCACGGTTCATCGTGGTCGCTCGACAGCGCGTGTTACTCAGCTTTTCGTCGCCGCCTTCTTCTGCCGTGCTTGTATTGTGATACGCGTGCATGAGCACGACGGTGATGCCTGAACAACCGGAGGAAGGGGGGACCTGTAAGTCATTGTCTTAGCCTAACCAGGCTCGGAGTTCTGAGTTTCCTAACTGCTGGCTGGGTGCCAGGATTTTTTGTGAGAATTCAATGTTTGATTCAGTGCTGTCTTCGTGTGGTTTCTTTTGTGTGATCGGAGAACCAGAGGAAGCGGAGGCGGGACACACGTCAGCTTTCAACGGGGCATTTAGATACTATCTTCACAGAACGCGTTTCGGACTTTGTGAGAATCCGGGAGCACGGCCCGGGTGCCGCGCCGAGGGACTGGTACGCCTCCTGCCATCTCTCTGTACCCGCGAGTCCAATTGAAAGTCCCGTCGATGAGACGCCTTTGGCAGTACGTTCTTCTGCAGATAGAGCGGACTACATACTTCCTAACCTGGCTCTGGTACTCGCCACCTTCTTCACCTTCCGCGAATCAATGCGACTCCGGTGTCTGACAAAGATTCCGACCTCTTAGGTTTTGCCATTCGAAGTCAAGCTCAGGTACGTGACACTTGCTCGGACCGTTCAATTTTCCGCGCTCTCGGAACTCTCTCTCTCGCCCGCTCATGATCTCATGCTGACCACGTTGGACAGATGCTGGCCGACCCTCCAGGCTCAGAGTCAGACCCAGCCGACGACAGTGGACACCATGGTACTGGCAGATGCTGTCACCGTAGGTGATAGGCTGTACCACTGTCAGGCTGGAGGCTAGAGTCCCTATTCACGGCGATGCACATATCGGCAGCCCTGCCGTAAGTGCATAAGCAGCTCCTCAACGTACCTGCCTGCGCCGCGCATTGATTGAAGTCCAATGTTCCGGCGCACTCCTTCATTAGTCTGAAGGCCGGCGACAATTTATCATGATTCATGGCATTGGCAGTGGGATGTGTACGCAGTACAGACATACTTGCTCGCCGTCATGTGGTAACCGGTGTCTGATTCTCAACGCGCGGCCAATCCCACCCGTCCGCGGTGGTGTACAGCGTGCGCCATGATGGAACGTATTGGTCGCAGCCTGTAGTCATGCCCACGTATCACTCTCCATTTTGAGTGCTTCGAGCTTGTTCGGAGAGATACTCCCGTCGACCACTTCCTCCTGCAGCTCCAGCAGCCTGCGCGTGTTCGTGTCATGTACTATCCGCAGCAGAACCCAAACTTCAGCTCACTGTTGATTGCACATTTGACGTAAACTGGGCGCAAAGCCGGTCTCTGGATCAAGGAGGACCTCAAGGTTATCCTTAAGTTGGCCTGACATATGAAGAGCACCTCCGCGCATGAAGCGTACAGAGTGTCTGTCATCCAGAATTCCTTTCCGATACTACTTCGTCGCGCGACCGTGGGCAGTTTACGATGATGGAACGAAGGGGGAGGAGGTGGAGATGAAGGCATGAACCGTAGACGCCCATGACGTCGGACCGTGGACGTGCTCTCCTCCAGCGCGCACTGCTCATCCTTGTGCCACGAATGCCAGAGATTTTCTCTGTTGAAGTTCATCGCATGCAGGGGCTAATACGTCGAGGAGTGCTAGTGGATTGATAACGCTCTAGTAGCTGGCAGCTATGAAATCAGACACACAATAACTGCGCCGCCAGTAGCCTCGACCGCGAAACCTTCACACCCCATAGGTTAAATCGTGGCACACCCTACGTACATCACCGTCAGTTATCATATGCTCTCATACACTCGGCGAAAACTAACCTGGTGTTCCGGATGTGCTCGCGACATTCACGCACTTGTACGTGCGCGCGCGTCAGTCGGCTGAGATGAGCGGCCACCAATTTCGGAAACAGCTGTACTAGGATTCCGTAGCAGCGCCCGCGCAATAGCGACACGTTCTACAAACACAGACATTAGCAAGGTTCACACTGTCATGACGAAGGAGGTAGACGTACGCTTCTGACCACCAGACAACTGCAGACGCTTGCCGCCGCCTCAGTGTCAAATCCATCAGGCAACGAATTCCGACACGCGGCCTCGATCTCCTCCTGCGTGACCTCTTCCCTGGGCTTAGTTGCACCGAGCAAGATGTTGGAGCGCATGGTACCACTGACCAGCACAGAGCGTCTGTGCGAGTGTCTACATCAGTAAAGCCACATGAAACCGACGATTCTATTATTAGTTATACATATATACCCAAGTACGTCTCAACAACAATGCACATCAGTAGCAAAGAACATCCTCAAGAAACTGTGTTCAATTAGTAACACTATCATACGGCAAGACAATGCAGCACCTATGAGAGCAAGCTATATACAGACAAGAGCGACACCACAACAACCATCTTATACTCATTCGCGCAAGAAACATATCGACAGCCCGATGCGGCTATCCAGGAGTAGCTGCCGCGGACCTATGACGGCGTGCCTGGATCGCACATTGTTAGGCATGCTCAGATCCGACCTCCGCCAGTGGGGTCCACGACCCAACTTTGAGTGGAGGGCAGAGCGGTTGCGATGATACCCTGATTTTGGACCATCAGGCCTGTGGGAGGCTGGCCCTGACTGGGAGGGAATGAGCGAACACTTCAGAAGGCGGCCGCCACAAGTTCAAAAGCCCGCTGGCCTCGAGTGATGGGAGGGAGACGGCCTGGGAGGACGCTACGCTCTCTGACTCGTCCGACATCGACACATATGTCCGGAGGAGGGCGCGAGGGTTCCCTTGACCACCCTCATACAGTGGGGGAGGCGTTCCTGGTGACGAATGCGACGATGTTGGCGAATTAAAGTTCGATTTAGCCCCCCGTGGCTGGTACATTTGCTGTTGCTGCTGTTGCGCTTGAGCTTGAGCTCTCTGCCGCTCCTTGTCTTCGGCTTGGCCTTCCCGCCGCTGCTGAGCGACGGGGATGACTCCAAAGCCCCATAACTCTGCAAAGGCAAGGTCCCAGACATCTATCTGCGGGTCGTCGGGGCTGCACTTGCTGTAGGACTGTCAAAACAGACTAGTGTCAACAGATCTACAGCTATGCGAAGCGTTCTAGACCTCACCCAAATTGCACACGCGGCTGATCGCATGTACGTGCGGAAACACGAGGAGAAAATGGGAGCGTGAATCAGATCAATGCCATCTGTAGAGGATTGTTTATGCTGGAAGTACGTACAAAGGATGGAAGTCCTGGCCCGTGTACCAGCGGCGGTGAATATAAGGCTCAACTGGTGGCGAACCCATGGTACCGGTTCCGTGAGCGTGCCTTCCCCCTATCAAGCACAGAGGGTCATTGTTAGATGGTGTTCCAACCGATCGGTGCGGCTACTGAGTGGGAGTGGAAACTTACCTCGAGTAGACTGAGAGAACAGCAAGAGTACATAGCATGCATGAAGGAAAAACACCACGCGCCCGAGTTCGATGAGGTCTCGAACATAGCGCTCTGCTTCTCTAAGTTCTCATCATTGAACTGAAGGTGGTTAGGTAGCGACACCACCCAATCCTATTTCGCCTCATGAGTAACACGGCGCATAATGAAGGTTGTGTTGTGTTGAATTCACTTCTAGATCCTTGCGGAAACCATTCATAGCGAGAGTGCGCGCTTGGCCATCCTGGTTTGCTATGGAGGATGATCTTGTCAGTCGATGGGATGAGGTGAAGACATAAAACGTACCTAATACTGCTTCGACATTGTGGTATAATTCTAGAATACGAAGGATATGTCCAAATTGCGAGGCATATCTTGTTCTGGGAGCTGCATGCCGCAAATACTCATCTGCTAAGAAGGGCCAACACGATCAGCATGACGGCATGCTGATTCATGCCAGTACTCACTAGCTGAGCTGGTTTTGAAGGAGGCCAGCTCAAACGTGGTCTCATCAATGGGTAACCGCACTAGGTCTGCGAGCTCGACCATGCGTGGCCGGATTTCCCGACGAGTGTAAATCTGGCTAACCCAGGCTATGAGCTGGACGAGCCAGAAACACCGCCGGGTGCACTCGCGCTCAATAAAGAGCATGGCGCCTTCAGATTCAGAAGGTGAAGGCGGCGCTCCATTATCGTGTCTCTGCACTTCGAGACTACCCTCGAGTACCTGGACCGCTAATTCTGTTAACGGCAAGTGTGAGTTGGCCCGGAGTACATATTGGCTAGGACACACCGAAATACCGAAAGTGTCCCGTCCACGAGTGACTCGCTGCAATCTCGTGCATTTCGAGCAGACAGAGTGCCTGAGCGGTACCCACTGTCGGCTCGCATAGTAACCGGCCCGAGTTGTCGAACATACACGCGGCGGCCTCCTTGAAATAAGGGACGCCTGCGAGACGGCGGTGGGAAGCCTTATTTGCGACGAATTTGGACATTGGGGCGGCGACGGCACACACTGCCAAAAGAAGATAATGCGGGACCCGATTCATGCCAAAGTCCACTATGAAAGTTGGCATATGAAAGATCATACGCTGCGGATTGCAATATGCGAAGAAGACTGTTGAGGGCGAGGTTAAGAATGGATTATGACATTGATGAGAAACACAAACTGTTAACGAGCTCATGCGCGACAACAGGATCGAGTCTTTCTGCCATAGAGTCGCCTTTGGATGCCAACGGGGGGCTCGTATCCGGAGCGCCAGGACCTTTCCGGGAACGTTTTGTGGTGGGATCGCGCTCGACACCCATTGGGGGGCTAACCGAAGGGTTGCTGAGTGTGGCCTGCCCTGCCCACGGAGGGGGCTCATTTGCTAGTTGATTCTGTACTTGTCGTTAGTATAGGCGCAGGGCAATAGAAACATCAAGTACCGTGACTGCTGGAATGCCAGCATGTTCTGGATGGATGTTTCGGGGTGCAGGTACAGGGCGCCCGGCAGCATCGGTGTATGTGCAATTCTTGGAGGCGTAGTGGCTGAGAGGGCATATGAGTACGAGTATGAAAGGATAGCGCTGAGACCTACCAATTGCTGCAGGGTGCTAGAGATAGATAAGAGAACGGTTACATACAAATACATACAACCGAACGGCAACACACTTGCCTGTTCCGTCGCATCGTCGTTTGCTTTTGTGGCATGCGTCACAAGCCTAACGACAGTCGGTCGATGGCAGGAGGGAACGGTGAGAGAACGACAGACCTTGCTAAGACGCTTGGGTTTTGCACCCTTCACAAAGGCCACAGACAGTTGCTCAGTTTCCGCCGTGCCCGCCAACCTGCCGGGATCAGCGAGGGCCCCGGCGAAGGACGCGTTCTGGGAGCTGGGTTGCAAAGACGTCGCGCTCTTCGGAGACTGAGAGTCGGTGGGAGAAGACATGTTAAGACAGCGTGGCAGACGGTGTGTTTCTGACAGTGAAAGGGGCGTTCGAGCAAGGGGAGGAGATTGAGCAAAGAGTGGAATGCAAGAGGAGGAAGGAGGGAACAGGAGCCTGGGCGGGGAGATGGCGGGTAGGACGGGCAGCTGGAAGCGTGATCTTGACGGAAGCGCGTAATCCATGCCTCGAGGTTTCATGACGATCTGAACGTTGAGATGATCAAAGCTTGGTTTCGCAATTGGCTCGACCTTGCCCTTTGCTCACTGTGGAGTTGTGGCAGTTCCGGGAGTCATCTGCGAGGCATAGTTATCCTCTGGATTTGTGGCGTCGTCCTGAACCTATGTACTCGAATCTAGTATGTCAGAAAAATGGAATTAGCCTTCATAGGCAATCGCCCTAATAACCTGACTTACTAGCGCCTTACCGGCAACTTACCCGCTACTCGCCTCACTTGAAGGACCATGGCAAGTTTACGATCGCCTAGCAAGATACTCGGGTTAGTTAGGACGGGACCCGGCACTTATAAATATTGTTGTCAGATCCTTGTAAGGTAGGTCGGCAGTCGCCGCGGTCCTTCCAAGATGACCGTGGGACCTGAGGAATTAGTGGGTGCGTAATCCTCACCGTCACCTCCCTTCCCTCCCCCTCTCCCACCTGCCTCTCCCATACGCACGCCTCCCTTTTTCTTGGTCTAGCCTCTCGAGCTAGCTGTATATACTTTAATGTTTTGACAGCACGTCGGTCAGGTATCATACTATGGGTCGCATCTCAATCGACGTTGGTACTGACGACTTGGAGCTCCTAGATTCTCCTTATCTCCTTCGTGGCGATCGATTGTACACTACGCAACACCAGTAGTGCCGTCCAACGGTATGTATCAGCTATCTAACACAACATTAAGGTATGAGATAAACATTTGATGTCTTAGCCATCCATGGGAGCTCCCGCTGAAAATCGGGGGCCTCGCGCAGGACAGCTAGTTTGACGACTGTGCGGCGTCGTTGTTCTGGAGCGGAAACTCGGGCGGGTTAGTCTTGAGGCAGGTATCATGGCGTGAGGTGACCTGGTATGCTTCAAGTTCGAGGGACGAGTCCTCCCTGTTGTTGCACAAAGTCTTTCCTCACACTCTGCAGGCGCACCCGCTTCGGCAGTCCGCATCTCGTCCGTTGGATGCGTCCTTGGTCGGCGCATCAGTACCGTGTACTATGTGATGTTGTACGTGCACGCAAAGACCGATGAGAGTTAACTTTTCGCTTCGCGAGAACATGAGGAAGAAGTCCCTACCGTGTCGATGGCTCCACACCCAAAGAGCACGCCGAGGATGACGATGCCAATGACGGTGAGGGGGGAGAGCGTCGACGCGAAGACAGTGCGAGGCATGCGAAGCAGATTCGCTGTGTCCGCAAAGAATGGACTGCGTGCAGAGTGGCCGGGGCTTGAAACTGCACAGAGTACCCTCCTGGCGTGGTGCCGTTGCTGAGGACTATGCTGCAGCCTGCAGGCTGGCAGGATGGCGGGGAGCCTCGCGTCACCATCTCGTCTGTTACCTGGTATCGCCCGGACGAGCGAAATTGGTTGTTGGGGGTGATGATGACCAGACGCCGGTCGGTCCGGCAACGGTCGATCCGAACACTACCTTGCTCTATTACGGAAGGCGGAAGGGAACATGAAGAGGCGGACCGAGCAGTTGGTGCAATATTATGAGACCATTCAAGCTATGGTGCACGGACCGGCGGATGATGGGAGCCATGCGGTTCGCATCCCCCTATACCTCTTGGCGAGCGATCCCAAATCTGCGATCGCTCGCCCATCCAAACCCGCACAGCAATCACTTCCGCCATTGTAGGAGTGGGTTTCTATCTTGGCAGGAAGTGCAGGAGACCACTATTCCATGCTTGGGGACAACCAGTGGGAACAAACTCTGTGTATATTGGAACCAATTCGCATCATTGAGTCTAGTGTTGTCCGCTCAATCTAACTCCATCACAAGTATCGAACACCTTGTTACTTTGCTTTGCTTGTGTAAGTGACGATGCTGATACTTCTGCTTGCTGCCTGTAGCTGAACTGCTCATGTACCGGTCGAAACGTACCGGCTACACCCACTCTTTCAACTCAAATCAATCCCTGTTCCTCCACATCTCGCAGAGAAGTTCGCGAAGTGTTTCAGCCCGGTGTCAATCAACGAGCGCCAGCTGCACAAGGAGACGATGTCACGCGAGGTACTGCTGCATAAGGAGTTTGAGGGATGTGTGGACCTGAAGAGGATATGCGACTGATCTATCTGTGCGTGTCCCTCTCATTCTCTCTTCCTCTTACCTCCATCTGTGCTGACGCCCCATCCATTCACAGTCAGTGTCGAGTCCGAAGGACCGTACATGCCTGAGTCCCTCTTCCCGGAGTTGATCAAGGTCATGCGTGCGAAGATCACATCCATCCGTGAAGCTGCGGAGGCCCTCCTTGCGGACTCGCAGGATCTCGGGGGCGGCGTGGCCGTGGCGAATGGGCCAGACGAGGATGGGGATGTCGAGATGAGCGGGGCATAGTGTGGTGTCGAGGGTCGGTGGTTGGGTCGGATGTGCACGGAGCAGGGATTGGGATGAGCAGCACGCGAGTAAGTACAATATGAGTCTATGGAGAAGGTTTCAATCCTTTCACCGTCGCCCGTCGCCTTCTGAGTAACGGGTGAGTCTTGGAGCCCACTCCATTGCGAGCATGGTGTCGACAGCCTGCTCTCACAACTCGTATCCTCCAGCAGTTCTGCGCGGTTGCGTCTTTGAGCATGTCCATCCTCTTCCCCACCTCCGACAAATTCACGAACTTCTTATTTTACCCCATGCACCTCACCTCATTTGCCACGTCCTCCGCGTGGCCGCTGTCTGGTGACAGCATGGCGGCTGGGTTCTGGTCAAATCCTCCGTGCGAGCGGTATCCCTGGGTGGGGCGAGCAGGTTGGTGGCAATAATGCTGCTGCGCGCGTGTGGCTGCCCTCGTTGGTTTGTTCGCGCGTTCGTTGTTGCGGTCTGTGAGGAGGTGCTTGACTGCATCCAGATCGGACATGGTCAAACATTTGGAACTGGCTTTGTCCACGGTAGCCGTTATCTCGTCTCGTTCCGCACATCGCACTGGTAAAGCTCGTAACCATGATTTGCTCTCATGTTGCTACGCTGAGTCTCCCTTCACACAGTTGGCATCATGACATTGACTTGGAGTGACAGCTTTGGGCGCTCAGGGGTGTAACATTTGCTAGCGCCAGTGTGACGCCACTGGTCTGGATTATTATAGAATAACAACAACATGTAGTGTTCGTTTTGAGGGATATATGTGGTTATTGCACCTGCCATTTGCCAAAGAAATTGCTGTTATGTGCCCTTAATATAGAGTTGAGGCCAGCAAGCGATGTGTGTGATTGCAGCATGACATCGTCACACTGTGACAGTTCGCGTTTCGGCCTGCTAGTGTTCCTTCGAACCCAACTCCACGACAACATCTCACAGTATTTGTGTTGTGCCCTCCTTTAGAATGCCAGAAGGCGACACTCAAAGTGCATACCACTATATAGTCACCCGCGCCATCAAAGAGTATGCAAACACACACCTGGGAGAAGTGCTGACAGGTGAGCATAACGCCGCAGAGTACAGTGTTTATGTACAGGAAATCCGGAACGATAATTGGGTCTGACAGGACACTGGGCCTTCTTTCCGCGGTGTTTTGCTATTGGTACTCGGCAGCGCAAGTATACCACCATGACATGCGAGTCGTGGGGGTACAAAGACACCCAAGAAGAAATGCCGGCGGACTATGAAGTGAACAAGTACAACCAAGAGCGACTTGAAATGAAGGCTTGGGAGCCGCTGACGTTCCTGGTGAAGCCACTCACACCCGGTCCTGTCGCTGTCCAGTCACGGGGCAAGGAGATCATATTGGCTGCTGGATTCGTAAGTGTCTCCGCCATTCTGCAAAGACTTTTCTCCACGTCGGGAGGCTGACACCTGTTGGAGCACGCCGTACGTATCCATCTTGGCCTGGAAGCCTGTATCAGCATTGTCTCCCTCGAAGACTACCGTGCTCTCGTTGGGAACTGCGCACCAGGACCCAACAGAAACAAGTCAAAGGCCAACCGCCTCCGCTCTTTCATCCTGCCCTCCCAGTTCGTTGTCCCAGGCTGTCAGTCTTCTCTGACTGGTGGGGACAGACTTGTCAATGTATTTGGTGCACTTGTCTGCCAGGATCGCGCTATCATTGTCACAGACTTCTCGCGTCTGGTGCGCTTCCATGTATTTAGCCGTCCAGTACTGTGGAGTCCTGCTGATGTGCTGCCCAAATCGGAGGTGGGTTTCCCGATGTACTATCAATCATTATAAGACAATGACACTTGTTTTGTAAGTATTGGGGCGCGCTGTGGGACAAAGGTCATGGACCCGACTGGATATATGAGACCGAAGAAGCTTTGTATATGCTGGATGCTTGGAGGACGCAAGTGCTGGAGGGGGACATCGGTCCACAGAATGATGTTCCCATCATAGCATCGCTGTACAGCGTGCAAACCGTCTTCAACGGATTAGGCAAGCACACTGCGAACGACCTCCTCCATCTCATATCTATGTGGCCTGGCACCCCAACGACCGTGGTGTGCAAGGACAATGAGATGTTTGGCCGGTTGCGTTCTGGATTGCCAGCATACATGGCTATCTGGGCTTCCGACCGGTTCCTCAAACTTGTGGCCACACCCGCAAACCATACTAATCCATTTGCTTTCAATCACCGTTCACACCGGTACTACATGTCGGAGTACGTCCATGTGTACCGCAAATCCTTCTGTATGGTGTCCCTGGAGCTATTCAACGACCTCACATCACACGGCATGCTGGATGAGAAGCACATTTTGGGTGAGTGGCATCTTGATAATGCGTTATGTGGTGCTGACATGCATGTGATATTGTAGGTGACAGCTACGCTTGCGACCCCATCGCGCTGACTGACAAGACCTACAAGGTATTACCAGTGTACGATTACCAGCTAGGCTCCGTCAAGTTCTACAGCACCATACTAGCTAGACGACCGACTGAATGGAAGTATGCCTTGAATGGGCCAAGGGTAAGTGACTCGTAGTTTCTCGTTTGCCAGCACAGCTGAGACCATATTTGCAAGACCTTGGCACCGGATATGAGGAGCCTAGCTAACAGCACTACCGTGGGCATCGCGTCGTTTCGGGAGATGGTAGATAATATGCCGTCAATCAGCACCAAGTGGAAGGCGGGGCGTAAGAAGACAGTACGTATCGGAGTATGGCTACGGTATTTCATTAACGTTCTCTTAATAGCATCGCACTGGCAAGCGAGGCCGGCCGTCAAAAGATCCGAGGAAGAAGGACCTTATACGGGCACTACACGTGGTGGAGGGCTATAAGGCACGTCTGAAGTCGCAGATGGAGATGCTGCATGTGGTCCATGACCCAGGCAGTGAAGCGGATGACGGTGACGAGACCGACTATGGAGACAAGGGGGTAGACCACGAGGTGACATTGGGGAAGCGCAAGAGGTGGAACCGATGAGCAGAGGAGCAGAGGGGAGCTGTACCACGGATTGGTGAGGTTGCGAGTGTGAGGAGGATGACGGGTTCACTCTCAATTGCCCTACATAACGATCTTGACAACATGACTCAGTCTAGTGTAGTTCTACATTTACTCGTCCAGCTTTACATAGTCCTATTGCTTCGTGCGGTCCGTTCCCAAGAGGCAGTCCAGGAATTATAGAACACCATGGCCTCATACCGCCTTGTCTATCAAAGTCACCATCATGACTCCGACCTATACATGCACGGTTCAGAAGTACATCAGCTACAAGAAGGGCATACCACTGAAAAACGCTCCCGGCTCAGCAAAATCCCGAAGCGATTGCGACCTGTACATGAGCAGGTCAGCTGGAAGGAGAAATGGATACGGCCGAAAACGCTTCGGGCTCACCATTATTTGGAAGCAATTGCGACTGGGACATGAACAGGTCCAGTACAATCAGAAGCGCATACAGCCGGAAGAGTGCCGGGCTGGCGGACATCCTGGAGCAATTTCGACCGGTACATGAGCAGTTCAGCTACAGGCAGCAAGCAGAAGTATCAGCATCGTCACTTACACAAGCAAAGCAAAGTAACAAGGTGTTCGATACTTGTGATGGAGTTAGATTGAGCGGACAACACTAGACTCAATGATGCGAATTGGTTCCAATATACACAGAGTTTGTTCCCACTGGTTGTCCCCAAGCATGGAATAGTGGTCTCCTGCACTTCCTGCCAAGATAGAAACCCACTCCTACAATGGCGGAAGTGATTGCTGTGCGGGTTTGGATGGGCGAGCGATCGCAGATTTGGGATCGCTCGCCAAGAGGTATAGGGGGATGCGAACCGCATGGCTCCCATCATCCGCCGGTCCGTGCACCATAGCTTGAATGGTCTCATAATATTGCACCAACTGCTCGGTCCGCCTCTTCATGTTCCCTTCCGCCTTCCGTAATAGAGCAAGGTAGTGTTCGGATCGACCGTTGCCGGACCGACCGGCGTCTGGTCATCATCACCCCCAACAACCAATTTCGCTCGTCCGGGCGATACCAGGTAACAGACGAGATGGTGACGCGAGGCTCCCCGCCATCCTGCCAGCCTGCAGGCTGCAGCATAGTCCTCAGCAACGGCACCACGCCAGGAGGGTACTCTGTGCAGTTTCAAGCCCCGGCCACTCTGCACGCAGTCCATTCTTTGCGGACACAGCGAATCTGCTTCGCATGCCTCGCACTGTCTTCGCGTCGACGCTCTCCCCCCTCACCGTCATTGGCATCGTCATCCTCGGCGTGCTCTTTGGGTGTGGAGCCATCGACACGGTAGGGACTTCTTCCTCATGTTCTCGCGAAGCGAAAAGTTAACTCTCATCGGTCTTTGCGTGCACGTACAACATCACATAGTACACGGTACTGATGCGCCGACCAAGGACGCATCCAACGGACGAGATGCGGACTGCCGAAGCGGGTGCGCCTGCAGAGTGTGAGGAAAGACTTTGTGCAACAACAGGGAGGACTCGTCCCTCGAACTTGAAGCATACCAGGTCACCTCACGCCATGATACCTGCCTCAAGACTAACCCGCCCGAGTTTCCGCTCCAGAACAACGACGCCGCACAGTCGTCAAACTAGCTGTCCTGCGCGAGGCCCCCGACTTTCACCGGGAGCTCTCCGCCCCGTGTCCACCTGCTTGTGTCGGCTTCCCGACCCTTGATGTCTGGGCGTAGCCTTCAGTACCGGGTCCGCGATGGCCACATCAGCAAGCTGCGAAACATTGGTAGGAGGCGATAGTTTTTCGAACATGATTATCTCATCCAGGGCATCTATACAGTGCCTGCGCACGCCTGCTTCTGCTTGCGCGCATTGCTGTACCAGCCACAGCATATTCGCTCATACTCTGTGCACCGCGGACAGCTCCACGCGCCTCCCAATCTACCTTATCCGAACCTCCTCGCCCCCTCGTGCTTCCCGCCCTCCGCAGGTAAGCCGACACACAACGGCCTCACGTCGACGCTCTCATCGTCATGCTTGGCGCACTGGTTCAGAGACATCATGGGACTTCGTCCTCGTGCTCTGGCGAAGTGCAAAGGTCGTTCTTATCCGTCTTTGCGTGGATGCACACTCGCCTTTCCGCTCCACCCCGCGCACCCAGCTGTCGTCCTTCCGCCCGCACCAGTGATCACCTATCCACTTCCGGCGCCCTTCCCGCCAAGTCTTCTTGCTCTCAGCAGAACGACCCGGACCCGGGGGTGCGCGCAAACGCAGCCTCTCTGTCGATTTCCGGAATGGGTGTCACTGCTGCACCTACCACACCCGGTCCTCCGTGAAATTACTCAGACGTCGACGAAGAGCACTCGCTCGCATTCCCGCAGCCCATCGCATTCACGTTCGCCGCCCCTCCCGCTCTCGAGCGCTGCCGAGCACACACACATACACGGACGCTGATGGAGGTTGGTCGTCCCAGGTGTGGGCGATCGCTTCAGGGAAGTGGAACCGGAAGGATATCCGGGAGGTCCAGCATCAGTTGCGCAACCTGAAGCTCCGGTGAGCTCCGCTCGCACTCATCGGCTTCTCTCCATCTCCGCCGCGTCCAATGTATGCGCTGGTTCTGGGTGACGGTGACTATCTCTGGGTTGTGTATCGACGACGCATCACGACAGACTATCTATACCTGTACTTATTCGCACACGGCTGCTGTTGGCATCACGATATGGCTCGGTGGCTCTGTGTAGGATGTGCTTCATCTCTAGTAGTTCTCGCTAGATAGTGCTTGTCACGGCGTTTCAATGTGGACATACGGTACTGCGCACCCGACGGACGAGGAGACCTTGCGCGACGACAGGAAGACTTGCACACCCTCGAACTTGAAGCCTCCCAAGGTAAGCCAACGCCGGTGCACTCGCGCCTCAAGACTAAACCCGCATTCGCCAGACAAACGACGCACAGTCGTGTCACGCGCGCTCCCGACTTTCAGCAGCAGCGGTGAGCTCCCTCTCTCCGTGTCCTTTGCAGCGGTCTCGTTCTCATCTCGCCCCCACCTGCTTGTGTCCGTGTCTGTGGCTCTTGAGTCTTCTCAGCTGGCGCAGGAAATAACTGGGCTGTAGCGGTCGAGTAGTACGAGATGTCGCGGAAGCTGGACGTGCTAAAACAGCGCCAGGCGGACGCAAAGTTCGCGCGGACCGTCGCTGGCAGGATGTTCAAGTGGAGTTGACTCTCGATTCTCTGCCTTGGATTGGCACCATACAGGTCCTACACTAGATTCCTACGCAGAGACTCACTGCACTCAAACGGCACTGCCCATATATTACATGTCTAGGGACCGGGCTCGATCAGAGACAGAGAACATTGCAGTGGGCACCTATATGATTAATGCCAGGCAATTTTGCACTCCCATTCGACAGTGCGAGCATGTCAATCCACGAGTCTCCCCACTCTCGCCATTGCTGTGCGAGGATCCAGAGGAGGGTATCTCGACCTGAGTTGACGAGGAAGCTTCGGTTCGTGACAACGACCATACCCGATTGACACCGGGTGAGCATGACATTTACGCGGTTGAGGGACTTCAGGAATCCTGGGTTCCTTGTACGCACGGTGGAGATGATGACGTACGAGGCCTCGTGTCCTATGTAGTTGTACACGATGAGCAAAAAAACCACGATGAGTAGGAGGAGGCGCACCTTGGAAACTGTCAACGTTGTAGACACGCTCCCAAGGGAGATCTTCTGCTTTGAGTCGCTGCGTGATTGCTGCACGCTGTCCATCGTATGGGGTGATAATGCAGAAGTCGAGGTGCTGGTAGTAGTTCTTGACAAGTGATACTACAGCGTCAACTTCCTCATAGTTCTAACACATGTTCAATGAGCATTAGTACTATCACTCTCAGAGGATACATTTTGAAGCTGGCTGACAACTTACTGACCTTGAAACTTGACCCAACAGATGTTTCGGACCCTTGCCAGACATCGACAAAACGCAAGCACGACCCATCTGTAATATCGTGCACCGACTCGAGCTCAGAGTTGTATATCTCGACTGAGATGAAATCACCCAGCGGAGTCGGCATGCGGTACTGTGTATTGAGGAAGTAGATGGACGACTTCAGCTGCTTGAAGTCGAATATAGTCTTTATATTCAGAGCAGTATCCTTGTAGTATGGAGGCACTGATTGCAGATGTCACTGATTGCCACACAAGAGAGATGTAATCCAAGAGGAGGCAACTCACACTGCTTGGGGTCACCAAACATACATACTTTCTTTAAGCGCCTGGACTTATGAAACAGGTGCTGTTGGATAGTTAGCATCTGACTGCACAACGGAGAGAACGTTATTCACCATAAACTCAAAGGAATCGATTTGTGATGCTTCATCGACGATCAACCGCTCGACAGGTATGAGATGGAAGACAGCATCGAGGGCCGGGTTCGACATCATTGCCACTGTACACAAAATGATAGTTGCGCCACCAATCTCACGCTCCACAACGACAGGATCAGTAACGAGCTTGTCTGAGCGGATAAGTCGATGTCGAATTCTCTCATAGAGGTGCTCGTGCCTACAAAAGAGTCACCTTGAGTCTGCATGGCATAGGTGTACGGCAGACAGTGCCTCTCACCATTCGATATAGAACTCCTTTGACACCAAGATCTTGAAGTTGATGTCGAACTTGACCAGTGAGCGAGCAATATTCTTCACACCTACATTCGACTGTGCAACAACCCATGCAGGAGACCAACTGCTGTCCCATTCACACAGCGCTGCAGCGATTGTCGTCGTCTTTCCTGTCCCGGGAGGGCCTGTGATGGATTAGCGATACTTTTCATGGCGTGACATTACACAGTGCATAGTACCTTGGACGACGACGAGCGGCTCATACGACGACCACATTGCACAAACGACCTCCTTCTGCGAAGGATTGAGTTTACTGAAGGAGTTGTAGTAGGCGCATGGAGTGGTGGAGATATACGACCGTGGTGGGGGATTCGACGAGAACCAGAGCATCTCGATGAACTGAGAATATTGTGTGAGTGAAGAGATGCCCTGTAGGAGCTGCATGATAAAATTATTCCGTGCGACTTCAGAGTTCGTCAGCTCTTTGCGTCCAACGACATGGATATGCTTGATCCCTCCTCCATGGAAACTCCCTTCGACGACTTGCACCCCGGTCTTCTTGCCGTGGACACTGACGGCCTTGCCTACCACCAAGTGTCCGTCCGTCGTCTCCATCATGATCGAAGTCTATCCACGTGTGCAAGTTGTCAGTACCGATGGAGCAAGGGGGATTGAACACATTACCTGATTGCTTGCTCGCACTCGTGTATTGAACCGTGCATTCTGAATGATGATCTGTCCATCCCCATCCACCTCAACATTCTCAAAATCGTTCTCCATTTGTATAGTCTTCTCGGCCTCGAGTAGCTCGACATTCATCAGCAACTCCCCGAGCACGTGGAGCTCCACGTCCTGCAAATTGTCGGTATCGACCTTTAAGCAATTTTCAATTGCTACCATCGCCTTCTCTGCGCATCTGCATACCGCAGCGCCACCAATGACGGGAAAAGATATATATCCGGGTTGAGACTCCACATTATCGACTCGGACATGAAATAAGAAGGACGAAACCACTTACATGGCCGAAATCCACGCCCGCAAACACACATCATGTAGCTGCTGGTGGCACCACAACGCATGGATTCGATACTTTTGCGCGGCTTCAAGTTGATGGACCTTTCCCGCCACGAACTCTGCCGCACTCTTCATGTTTGGATACAGGCTCCCCAGATCCACTCCGTGAACGGCCAACCCGCATTTCCTGTACAGGTGGAGAGCGATCTGCGCCATACCGAACCCCACGAGCATGCAGCGCGGGTTATGGAGCAGGCCGAGCAGTCCGCATGTTGACTTCAAGTTGATGTTCGTGTGCTGCGAGTTGTCGGGGATCACGGTGATTTTGGCGCCCCACGGTCCCCACCTTGTGCTTGAGCCCGGACTCGTGGAGGCGATGTCGACAAAGAACACCTCCGCCGGAGTCGCGAACGCCACAGCGTTGACCGCCCCGTTCGATGCGAGGCGCACTGCAACACCTAGAACCGCCGGGTCGTTATCGAGGATGTACTTCGAGAGGTCATCACATGTTCGTGGGGTGAGCTTGGACAGACGGATTTGAGACGGGGCGATGTGAGTTGGTAGGATCGTTTGCGGGAGGTAGCTCGTCGCCATAACGGCCTGTCTCCGAGCTGTGGGATGGTCCGCTGTCGAAGCAGAGGAGATAACCTCGTGCTACGCAAAAGTTCGGGGGTGCGAGATAGGGGTTCGGTCGAGCGAGCGAGTGCGGCGGACAGTCGAGTATTCGATTCGAGTAACGACTGTACGATGTCGCCTAGAATACGAGAGTAGAATATCACTAGAGAGAGTGTGCGATCAATGAGATTGACGAGACGGGGTGGTGGCGAGAAGCAAGGAAGAGGAGAGAGGGGCACGGAAGGGGACATGTCGGGCAGGATCACTAGAACGCTAATCTACCGTAATAGGAATGCAAGTATCTAAGTAAGGTAATGTAAGCACTCTCATACTTGTAAGGTATGCGCACATCCTTTCTCTCAATCGTACGCGCGCTGTACAGGACAACGCGATGTACAGTCGGCTAAGGGTGCTCTCGCTGAGCGAATGCTCCTATGAAAAATACTTCGACCACTTCAACGTGCTGAGTACCAGTGCGGGCACGACTTGCTTCAGGACTGGCGACTGGCCAGTGCCAGCGGGCGTGGCAAGCGTGAAGGGGGTGCAGTCGCCGAGGAGAGCGCGGACGGTGTTGAGGAGGGTGGACCAGGATTTGGTCTCGGATGCGTCGAACCGGTGCCGGTCGTCGCCAGTGGCCGCAGGCGCGAGGCCTCAGCTGGTGAAGCAGCAAAAGTCAAGATTCAGACAGTCTTGGGCTGCCAAGGGCAAGGACTACAGCTTTGATGCTGCGAATGACATCCTTGGTATCGTCATGCTCGAGATCCAGAGCACAGAGGAACTACCGAAGCTCAAAAAAATTGTGCTCATCCCTTCTATCTCCATTTGGCTGGTTCTAGGGAGGAGTTCATATGCGCTTCCCAGTGACGCGCACAGGCTGGGACATGGACCCCTTCGTTGTCGTCTCCTTCGGAAAGGAGGTCTTCCGGACGCGCGTCATACGGCACTCGCTGAATCCGCAGTGGGACGAGAAGATGCTCTTCCACGTCCGGCGGTACGAGACCACGTTCAAGGTCCAGCTCTCGGTCCTCGACTGGGACAAACCTTCGTCGATCGATCCATATCTGAGACGCGAGCTTTGACGTGGCGCAGCTGATTGAGGATGCGCCGCAGAAGGATGCGAAGACGGGGCTGTATCCCGAGGAGGAGGACTGGAAGCGGTCGATGCGGAGAGTAAAGCTGGCTTGGTGCACAATCCAATGACACATGATGCATATAGTGCCAGAAGGAAGATTGGAAGCCGGAAGCCCATAAGGGCGACTGTAGGCTGCTAAAGGAGGGCAAGGCATACGAGGTCGAGCAGCGTCGTGGCTTACATGATAACAATTCGTTCATGAATGGGCTTCTTGGTGAATAGACCTTCGCGACCGCCCCTTGCTTGAAGTGTGTTCACCTCGCATTCGTAGACTCAATGGGCTCGAGTTCCTTGACGGACGAGCGCAAGTATATGAACGCACTGGACCGCAACGACTTCTTTCCCGTTGGCTATGGTCAAGCCAGCCCCCCCCCCTCGTGCACGGCGGATGGATCATGACGATCTTGATCTTTTTGAAGGTTTCGATTCTGATGAAGACGAGGACGAGGATGACGAGGAATTGTCAGAAGACGACGACGAACCTTCCCTGCCCAAGAGAAACCGACGTTGGTAGAATGACGACGAAACCATACGATCATTGTATACTTAGTACCCAAGAATTATAGTTCGCAGCCTTGCCAAGAGAAAAGGGCATAAGATGGACGGGGAGTGTTTCCCAGCTTTCTTCACATGCAGTGCCCAGCTCCGTTCGTCCGACTATATAACTGCACTCCAAGCCATAAGCCGTTTACGACAGTAGCCGTGTTTGGGGAGGACTACAGAGACCAAACGAAGGCAAAGGGACGAAAAGCAGGGGTGAGGTGATGAGGCCTTCCGTGTGTGATAGACACCCAGACTTGCATTGATATGAACGCATCTGTAGTGAGTCGCATCTACATGTATGAGCGTAGATGAGAGCAAGCCTGCGCGTTGAGACTCACCAAGCCCCGTCTACACGCGCTCGTTTCTTGGGAGGCGCGTCTGAGCTGTTACTGGCTGACTCAGATCGTGCGTGCGTGCCAGCTTGAACCACATGTAGCTCTTGCGTAGCATGATCCACGTCACCGTCCACACCCTCAACGCGTCCCGCATCTTCGTCGGTTTCCATCTTTTGCTCATCCGCGACGTTCCCTGTCAACTCTTACTCCGCGACCTCAGTCTCCTTCTCCGCGACCTCAGTCTCCTTCTCCGCGACCTCAGTCTCCTTCTCCGCTTGCTCGGCGACCTTCTTCGCCCTACGCGCCGCCTTCCTCCTCTCAGACGCCTCCGCACCCTCCTTAACCAGTGCCCAGCCCTCGAGATGCTTACTGTAATGTTCGACTGCGCGCACCTTCGCCTTTTCCCATTGCTGATCCGCCTTATACCTCCACAGCCCTCTAGTTGCGGTGTCCTCCACACCCATCTGGACGGCGCTGATGTCGAAGAGCTTGTACAGTGCCTCCGCTATCGCGCCAACGCCCACAGGACCTATCAAGTCATCCTCGTTCTCCTCCGCCGTCGCTTGCTCGTCTGGCTTGGATTCAGCAGAGGACGCATCCCGGACGGGATCCTCGTCCCCGCCCGCGTCGCAATCCTCTGCCATCGTCTTCTCCCGTTCCGCCTTCTCCTTCTCCTTCTTGGCCCTTTCCCTCTCCTTCCTCTCCTTTCTCTTCACGTCGTCACCCAAGCACCACAACGTTCCCCTGATACCATCCCGGGTCCGACCCAGAAGGTGTAGGTCTAGGTTCCCAAGCTTATCGTAGATATGGCGCACATCTTCGACCTCTTCGCCTCTGCGGAGGAGGAGCGCGTGGAGGAAGGTCTGCAGGAAGGAGTCGAGGTCGTCTGCGGCCGCTGGCATGTATGGACAGCCCCAGGGCTGGAAGGCGTTGTGAATGCTGCAGGTGGAGGTGAAGCGAAGCTTGTCCTGCATATTCCATCCATAACAGTCAGTCAGTGATACTACCATTTGAGTCTTGACCGACATATGTGATAGGACGAAGAGCAGTGGATCATCCTTGCCAATACTTCGGAGGACTCACAGGCGGAGGACCTGGCTTTATAGGTCTGGGAGGTAGCCGCGCGTACCACGGCAGGGGCGCGCGACTACGGAAACATGAGCAGGAACTTGAGGTTCGGCTCGATCATGACATAGTGCTCTTCCGAGTTCCATGGGCGATCATCGTGGCTCATGGTTGCTGTGACTAAGACTTGGCCTGGGATTACCCTGGAATGTGAGAGGTACAAGCCCAGGAATCAGGGAAGTCAAGAGGTGCGCAGGTCAATGAAAGTGGCAGAGGATGAGAAAGAAGAGGACAATAGGATCGGATGTACAAGTTGCCCGATGATGTAATGGGCGCGTCATGCATCGCGGTCACGTGTTTCGCTGCCGCGAGGATCCATGGCGGGCTATTCTATCCTGTCCTTCCTCTAGGGAAGAAAATGAAGGATTGCACGCTGTACAACATGCATATGAGGACGTTCTTCCCGAGTTATGAGTACGTATCGCCGTCTAACCCGTAGTAAATGACGTTCTATATAACAACGACTTTTCCACAGACCAGCTCAACCAGAGTGTGGGTCTCATCTAATACCTCGCCCTCGTCGACACGAGATGCCTCCTTCGTCTCAGGTTTCTCGTCAGATGCGCCCTCAGATGCGGCTCTTGGACCCTGTTCTACAGTTCGAACAGGACCTTTGAACCACTTGCGCGCCGAGAATATCCACGGCAGTGACGCGAATACAAACACGGCCATGATGAGCACGACCGCGTAATCTGTCACGAATGCAGTCAGCGCACTCCTCCAGCCACATGCAGTACAGAACACGCTGCACGTACTCATCGTCTCAGGGGTCGGATGGACCTCTGGCGGGAACATGAGGAGCACGCTCACCCACGCGACCGCGACGATCCCGATGGGCATGTACCACCTTCCCAGCTAGAACGGCCCGGGCTGTAGCTTATCGCGCCCCGAAGTTATCCGGAGGAAGATCGGCGTGACGTAGGACGTGTACAGCCCGATGACCGCAGCTCTGTCGTGAGCAGGTTATCAGTATCTCACGTACACATGCAAACCTCAGAGACAAGCCGCAAGGAAAACATGGTCCTGGAAGATAGTAAGACGCACCCTGCGAGCGAAGATAGCGCGGTCTCCGAGAAGCCGAGCAGCCCACAGATTGCGGAGAGCACCATGACCAGCCAAAACGCGTTCACTGGCATCCTGGAGTACGGGTGCATCTTCTTCCACCACCTGGACCCAGGCAGCGCAATATCCCTGGCAAACGCAAACACCACGCGCGACGCGTCGACGCCCTGCGCGGCACCGGTGACGTACTGCACGACGATTATGTGACTCCATATCGCGAGCATGCTCCGCTTGCCAAGTACATCGAGGAAGAGCTGGCCCATGGGCAATGGGAGAGGCGAAGCGAGAAGGTCGGGTATGGATGCGGCCGCGAAGGAGGCTGCGATGTAGAGTAGCCAGCCGAGGGAAGCTGTTGCGCCGACTCCGACCAGGATTGCTATTGGTGCGGCGCGGGCTGCCCCGGAAGTCTCTTCCGAGATGTGCGCAGCAGAGTCGTCTATGGAAGGTAGGGAGGAGTGAGTGGAGAACACAGATATAGTGAATGAGTGGTGAGGATCGTACATCCAGTCAAGGTCTACATCGACGCGGTGAAGGCGAGTAGGAACGCCCATGCGTCTGAACAACCGTCATGTTCAGCCTGCGAAGGAACGGAACTTGGGACGTACTATCGGACCATCCGGTGTGATCTCCGTACATTGTGAACGCTGTGCTCGTGGAGACCCTCCGGTCGCCGCTACATACCAGCAGGGCGACGATGGCAGCGATAGTCGTCCCAACTGCCCTTTCCCCATCACTACCGGCGATATGTATTCGGATGCCAAAGCTCACCGTTCACGATGACATAGAATATGTTCAACCGAGCGATGACCGCCGTAGCCGCCGAGTACACAAGCCCGTGCGTGAACAAGATAACAAGCAGGATTCCGAACGTCGGCCCCGCGCCTAAGTCAATGGCGCCGTCGGAGCCCACGAAGAGCGCAGTGGTGATCATCTGAGCACTAGAGCGACCACCAAGTCGGGTCAGCACGACTCACTGTCCTGATGAACGCACACAATGTGCGCACCATGTGAAGTCGATAGAACACACTAGGGAGACCTGGCCGGTGATGTTCGCCCATCCGGTGATCCAACTGGCGAGCGGAGCCCAGCGCGGCGGAGCCAGCTTGGCGGAGAAGTAGTACAGCCCTGCACTTGTTCTAAACGGAGGTAGAGAACCAGTGCACCACTCAGACCATGTTTGGAACCTGACCATTGAGTCAGGGGAAGAGACGTACGGCATCGCCGATGTTAGCTCCGCGAGCGAGTCTGTGACGAGACCAGGGTAGACTGAGAATATGTTACGAGACGTACCGGAGATGAGTGGTAAGTACATTGTTGAGGATACGGATGCGACGACGCCCATGATCGAAAACGCGAATGCGATTGTCTCGATGAGCTGCGTAAAATGCACATAGCGTCAGCGGGACGCAGAGAGTACGGAGCAGGGCACACCCAGAGCAGAGACATACGGAAAACTCGCGTCTGAACTCGCTTCGATAACCCAGCGTTGCCAGGAGCGCGTCGTCAGCGTGCTTCAGAGCCTTCAGGGCTCCTCCATGATGAGACTCTTCTTCTGCCACTGTGGAGGCCGTCGTCCGCTTTTCTTCGTCTGACATCGGTGCGCGGAGAGCAAAGGATTTGCGAGAAGAGGGAGAAGAAGAGAAGGTTATCGGGCGGCTGGAAGCCCCGTCGATATGCCACGAGCGGTGATGATAAGGCTGCTTTGCAAATCTCTAATCGAACTGGATGTCGAGCATTCCCGCATATAGTACATCTGGTCGACTTGGAGCGTAAGCGGGCGAGCGGACGCTCAGAGACTTCTTAGGGGCGCCTGAGTGCACAAGCATGAGAAGACAAGGTCTAGAAGAGAAATCGATCAGCTTCGTGTTGAGTACTGTATATGATAACGCACTCGTGAGCGACGGAGTAGGATACACCCCGGGGAGCGTGAGCTTATGTGAAGCTCTATCAACCATGTCATCGTGGCATTCAGTCATGTTGATCCGGCGCCAACGGAAAGAAGTTCTTCTGGATATTATAATTGAGATTCTCCACAGGATGTCACGCCCGGGTCAGTCCACGGAGCCCCGTCACGGTGCCTTTAGATTCTTCTCATACGATATCTGGTCATCTCCACCTACCTTCCTTCTTGACCCCAGCGATCCTCACCTGCAGAACCAGACACTGCACGCATGCCACGCATCATGTTGAATTCATGCCTTGGGAACAAGGTTGGGCTCGTACAGAGGTGAAGACTCCCCGCTTGACATCTCTCGAGTAAGTCTCTGATGCCATGCTGAGCGTTGCCCTCCCTCTCAACCTCGGATACTTCCCAAACCCCCTCGTGTATTTACTGCTGTCGTGATCATCGCATAGGGAGTCTATGCCGGGGAGGTCGGAACACCTCGCTTGCTCAAGCTCTTCGCCAAGTACGGCATCAAGACGACATGGTTCATCCCAGGTGCGCCCGGGGTGCACCCTACCCTGCTCTGCCACGTATCTCGCGAAATGAAATGCCCCATGGGAACTTTGCAATTGTCAGGACGCAGCTTGGAGACGTTTCCGGAACAGATGGCTGCTGTACGGGACGCCGGACATGAGATGTGCGTGCGTTCCGTGTGGTCGAATTTGAGGTTCGCGGGTCCAGTCTGCTGATGGCGCGCGCGTGTATACGTGCAGAGGGCTGCACGGGTACTCGCACGAGAATCCGGTCGCGATGTCTCTAGAGCAGCAGAAGGACATACTCGATCACACGTACCAGCTTCTCACCGAGTTCAACAACGGCGTATCGCCCAAAGGCAGCGTCGCGCCGTGGTGGGAAACGAGCAAGGAAGGGACGATGCTGCTACTCGACAAGGGGATAGAGTATGGTGAGTTATGTCGGTTCGCGTCTGCTTGTGAATGTTTGTCCTCACCGGCTGTGTAATCTAGACCATCCCATCATGGCTCACGAGTAAGTACCCGACATCGTGGACGGCATTCGGCACGATCTTACGCCATTGCGCGCGATGCAGCTCCCAAGCCTTCTACCTGCGCGACCAGGACCTCTGGAACAAGATCGACTACAAGGCGAAGGCAGAGACGTGGATGAAGCCGCTCGTCAGGGGCAAAGAAACAGGTCTGGTCGAAATTCCTGCCAACTGGTACCTCGACGACTTGCCGCCCATGATGTAGGTCTCCATGCAGGGCATGCATGCAGTAATGCGATGTTGATAGCTTGCCGTGTCCTAGGTTTATCAAGTCTAGCCCCAACTCTCATGGATGGGTACGTCGTTCGAGTTGTGTGAAGTCTTGGCGCGTATCCACTGAATTGTCGTGCGTACATAGGTCAACGCACGGGACGTGGAGCAGCTTTGGAAGGACATGTTCACGTACTTGTACAGGTCATACGCATTCTATCTGTCGCATGCCCACGATGCGCTATCTATACTCTTCGTGATTGTTTGCTGATTTTGAACTCTTCGGCCTACAGGGAGGAAGAGAACTTCATCTTCCCAATCACAATACACCCCGATGTCAGCGGGTACGTGATTCTCCTGCACTCGTGTGTCTCATCATTGACGTGCGACCTACACTACATATGCAGCCGCCCGCACGTTGTGTTGATGCTCGTCAAAAGTCTTCCCATTCACACTAACGCTCAGTGCCCTGTTTTAATTCACTATCTCCCCCTAAATTCACTTCTTCATTTTTTCAACGTTTCAACGTTCTGAATGTGATCCCCCTGGCAACCCTCCCCCTCGACGCCACATCGTCGACACCTTCACGGCCGGTTGCTCACCGTCGACATCGTTAAACGCGCCCTCCTTCCGCCTCTACGCCGACTCCGCACCGCGCCGCGATCATCAAACCCACCGCTGCGCATCCCTCGATCGCACTCTTACGCGCCCGGTAGGACGGAACTGCCACACAATGGTCACAACCGGTAAAACGGACAAACCGATCGCGAAAATGGAAAATGGAAAATGGAAAAACACGTCGCAAAAATCGGAATAAATGAGATAAATAACGAATAACGAAAAACGACGTAGGAACGGTTCATCGAGTGGGTGAACACGCACTTCCTGCGTGCGGTGCCACGTGGGCGCGCATGGTCGATTAGGCGGCCGAATTCCGCGCGCGCGTCGCGCCCCCGCCTGGTGCTGTGCTGCCGTGCGGGTTCGTTCCGCGCGCGAGCGAGGGTGTCTCTGCTTGATGCTCGGCATGTTGGCATGAACGAGCATGGAGAAGAGATGCCCTTCAAAAATGTTCTTCCGCAGCGTCGCGCCGCTCGGCGAATCGAGGGTAGCTGTATGGATAGGATTTTCTGAGTAGTCGCAAGTTGCGGGCGGGTGTACGATGATGACTCTAGGAACCTCAGGTGCACTGAGCAATGACATACAGGACTCGAAACTATGTTGAGGTTTCGCTTTCAGCTGTACAGTACTCACTCAATTGCTGTGATCCCCAGTGCAGACCAGTACTGTTGTTGGTTCATCCTCGTACGGTGTGAACCTGGAACATACTCTGACCGATGACGTATTACGCTCCAGGTCGACTGCATCATCATCTGCATCATCATTTGGCTGTTGGCCACGATTCCTCTCGCTCCTCGCTCTTCCTCCTCACTGCTCCTTCAATCACCTCAACTCCGTCAGCGCGCTGCCCTGCCTTCCGTTCTAATCAGTACCCTCTAGGTCACAAATCACACACAGGCAGCCCGTGCTCTCCGAGTCCGACCGCTGTCGGACGGCCCAGGTACGTCTTTCTTTGTTCCAGTATCCATTGAGCAGTGTGCCCGCACGACATGGATGTTGAAACCAACATCCATCTCGTCCTCGTCCGAATCTCGCCTTCAAGTGCGACATCTTCGCTGCCCGATCGTCAATAACTTGACCGCGACCGCGACCGCTCGTACATACTCGAACCGTCGTCTGCCGCCTCACATACAGTCCGTCAATGCGGGATGTATGCTCTCTGCCGGCCGCTGTCGTGTCTCCTCGACTCCAGAGCCTGATCACCCGCGATCCCGCCTGAGCCGCCACACAATCCTCTCGTACTTCATTCGTTCGTGTCCTCACGCCCTCAAACACTGTCTACACGCATGCACCAACACCTGCGCAAGATGTCCGGGTCTCGTCCGGACCAGAAGTGGACGTTCAAAACGACGCTCATGTTCGAGACCAGAACCAACGTCCGTGCCCGTCCGAGTCTGGAGAGCCCCGAACGATAGACGGAAACGGACGAGACAGCGTCCTGCTCGCGGCGGACGGGAATCACCATATCTCAGCGAATGTCCGTCCAATCTGCACCCGATTGGCCATCCCAAGCAGCGTTCAACATTTCGCGTCATCCCCAGCCGCTCTCGCAACGATCTGCGATCTTACACATTCCACGAACGACTGCGCATGTGACGGGTGGAATAATGGCGTCCAGCGCCCGGCAGGGAGGTAGTACTCCCACTGCTCGCCGTCGGGCACGAACACTGACGTGGCCAGGACAGACGGCCGGCCGGTGAGTCGTCTCAGATGTTCTATCGTCCTCCAGCTCACACACATGATGCGGTATGGCGCCAGGCCGGAGTCGCCTCCACGCAGTCTCAAAGCACGATCACTGCTGTGCTGGCCGTGCATGCACGAACACCTACCAACTCGTCCGGCCTCCCCCCGGTATCCAAGTCGCGCTCAACAGCCCGTTTTCGACACCCAATATAACATTCCCGCCCGTCTGCCCTCTGCACGCACCGGCCGGCATTCAAACCACCCCAGACCGAGTCTGGAGAGTGTCGCTTACGGACGGCACAGCGCGGACAGCATCATGTGTCTGGTAAGCACCCATATTGGCCATATCTCAGCGAATCCGCGTCCAATCGCAAGCTAAGTGACCCTTACAGGCAGCATTGAACATTTGTGCGGTCGTTCTCGCAACGATCGCCGTCAGTCGAAAGATTCGACTTTAGACGCAATTTCATTGACACGTATGTCCCACGACATCAGCATCATCCGCAAGATCTGTTCTGAAGCTTGGACCAGTGAGCAACAACTGGACTGTGCTCTGGCCAGAATGTACACCAGTGACTCCGCACCTTCGCCTTCTCGCAATGGACATCCCCCGTTCGCCCTCCGCCCTCCGCCCTCCGCCCTCCGCCCTCCGCCCTCCGCACACACCGGCCGGCATCCAAACCACCTCAGCCCGAGTCCGGAGAGTGTCGGACAATGCACGGATACGGACGGCACATCGACGAGTGTCCTCAACGCTGCAGACAGTCCGGTAAGCCACGTTGCCATGTCTTAGCGAGTCCGCGTCCGATCGGAAGCTGATGGACACTGACAGATAGCGTTGAGCATCTTGCATCCTCTGCGGCCAGTCGTGCGACGATCTGCGTCGGTCGCAAATTCGACCTCTGATGCAATTTCACTGACATATGACATCCAGACTCGACCAGTGTCCTTCCAACTCGCCGCCATCATCGCTCCGGCCAGTCGTCCGGCCCAGTCGCGACAGGGAACGAGCGATTTCCGCGTAGTCCGAAGGGACTCGAACGCCGGAATCGACTCATTAACGTTCCTGCCGGACATCCAAGTCCGACCTCGTCCGCTTTCACTGACTCAAACACGTATACGTAGCTGCATGCAATCGCGTGAACTGTGAGTTCTATCTTCGCATGCAAACGTGGGCTGCATCTCGTGCTGATGGCACGGGTGAACACAGAGCCTTTGAATGGCTCAACACGCTGTGTCACTGCGTCTCCTTTGACTCGGGAGTACATTTCGTCGACCAAAACAGCTACCGGATGGATAGCCAGTCGTGTCTCCTCTTGCTCTTTCGCGCCGTAGACAAGGAAATTACCGATGCCCCGATGGAGCGACCACGCTGGCACACGTCGACGGCACTGCATCGTCCGGACCGTCTCTCAGGTGTCATACATATGTGTTAACACAAGTTTGCGCATAGGCCATTAACTCCGCTCGTCCACCGAGCCCGCTGCAAGCCCAGCGGTCTCAGCGACGGCGAGCATGAGCTCGGAACGACACAGCACGTGCCAGTCGCCGCGGTCGGAGAGCATCCAGGACGGCATCCGGCGAACAGCGGCCACGAGCCTGAGGCACTGTAGGATGACGAGGAGATAGGAGACGGCAGGATGCGGTCGCGAGATGTGTGCCGTGACCTGCCGTCTCGTATCCTTCAAGTTGCCGTGAGCCGTGCCGACAGCATGCACGATATGATATGTACAGCGCGTGTGCGCGCAAGGGCAGTATGTACGTACGCTAGCGTTTGAATATATTTCGATACGTACACGTGATTATGCGAGTGATCAGCGAGCTCAAATCCTGGTCTCTACACTCCGAAGATATCATGTGAGTGATCTGGTGTGTGGACTGCGAAGAGGGACTCACTAACCATCATGTGACAGCCTCGTCTCTGCTGAGAATGCACGGGTGGCAGATGTTACACTGTGAGCATCGACTCTTGGTGCGACGATGACGGAGCTTGCCTGCACAGATGCAGTGGCGGACGAAGCAGAAGCATGACAAAGAGCTGGCCGAGTCACTTGCGGTTTGTCCTGCGAATCCTGGGACTCACAAACACACAGCTCGCCGGCCGGCAGGGCGCGTCTTGCGTAGGCCATGTGTTCGCTGGGGCACTGTCGAGACCTCCAGAGGCCAGACGATAGACCTACTGGTTGCGGACACGAGGAATGCTTGTTCGTAATGAGTTAGAAGCTAGAAGCCTGGGTGGCGATCGACATACAAGTGACCGATCGGCACTCGGGAGATGCATCTCTCCTCGTGTCAATGGCCGGTCGACGTCCCGCCGGTAGGCCACCAGCAAGAGTTCGGTGGTCGGGGAGCGCGTGAGTGGTTCGGGGAAGAGTGGGCTGCGCCTTTCATAAACTCCGTACTGCGCTGCTGTTGCTCCAACGGACGAGGCGGCGGAGCCGTCGTGTATCCATGATCGTTTGCAGTTAGTTGACCAAGGATCTGGTGAGCTCGATATACGAGAGCTTCGTGAACTCACCGTGGGGCAGCTGAGCACACAGGGACGCCTGCGGAAGAGCTTGAGAGGCCGGACGACGTCATCGCATACTGCAGACGCGAGCTATCTCCGGTCGTGTTCAGATGGGTCGTGATGTCAGTTTCCTCTCAACTCTCACTGGCGGCTGGCATCAAACACACATAAACAATCGGCGGCAGCGAGGGGGCGCTGGTATCCTCTCCATTTGGTAGGAGGACTTTTATAAGCGAGCTCGAGATTTCTCCTTCGCTTGTGATCTTAGATTCAACGCTACCGCTTGCGCTTTCCTTCCCCTACACTCATAACATGAACACTGAATGTGTGGCTCTTGTATATCCTGTACTGCTGTACCTGCAATCATCCAATGTGACTCTCTCTGAACTTTTGCTGTCGGTCCTCGTCTTTGGATGCTGCAGCGACATCTCAAATCCCTTATATCAAGACCTCATCACTAATACCGACAGTTTCCTGTCTGCATTAAATTCCGGTTCCACAATCGCACCGCAGACTCGACTCGCAACTGGACACACCGTCTCATGTCTGCACGGTACCTCGACAATTTGCAGGACTTGATGTCTACGAGTCATGGGTGGCACTTCAGCACCCCAATAAACACAAGATTTTCAACTTGAGGTTATGGCAATGTAGGTGAAATGGCACACTGACCTGAAAGTTCTTGCTGGTCGCTGTCTCACCGCGCATAGCAACTGCGCTACCGGAGGGAAGAGAAGCGGCATCCAGAACGTCAGCGTCTTCCCGGATCCTGTCCCATATGATGTCCTTCTCCCCGCCAGGGTAGCTCAGCATTGCCGGAGACATGGGCGACGGCTGAACTTCTCGAGCGTCCTCTCACGGATCTCCGCAATACTGGGCACCTCTCGAGGAGGCGCTGGCAGGCGTGGTGGACCGACACGCGCTGATGTATGAGTACTGTATTCTGTGCTATTTTTCCGAATGTTATCAGCGCCATCAGGAGTGCGACTGCTATACTGGGCACACTTTCGCCGTACGCGCACCGTCCGCCGTATGTTTACGTGTGTTTGATGCCAGCCGCCAGTGAGAGTCAAGAGTAGTTAAGGTTTCGGTTAAAGAAGATCACACGTGGCCCTGATAAGATTACATGTGGCTACCCAGATAAGATATCACCCCTCCTCCTCGAATTCCACCTCTACCACCGCCCTCTGGAATAGCCTCTTGACTCGAACTGGCGGATGAGAAGGAGCCTGAGTCGAGGATTGACTAAGTAGGACTGCGATGTGTGACAGCCATGTACAAGTAACCCGGTATATACGCGGTGTACTATCGTAGGACCCAATTTGCTCAGTGCTGGTGACTTACATAAGAGCACATGGGCGCCTAGATCAGAGCAAGATCATCTGCCTGTGCTGGGAAGCTGCCACCAGTAATGTGGGTTCTACGGGGCAAGTTGGGAAGAACGAGAGACGGTAGAGTGAGAGAAAAGTGGACTCACTTATTTATACCTCTAGTGACTGTTCAAAGATGGTAGCATCGTACTGAAGGACCCTGTTTCTCTGAGTGTCGTGCCATGCTTCAGAGCAACATGTGTCCCAGGCTGCCGGGACTAGAGAATGGGGATTGTGACTTCGACTGGGATCAGCGATAAGCTGTTACCTGCTGGAACTGCTACTCTACGCCTTTGTTCTTGCTACAGGCTCTCTCGCGCCATGCACCAACTGTACAACTCACAGGCTCAACAAGAACGGGTTTTGAGAGACGGAGAACGCAAGTGCATGAGTCGGGCTGTGCCATGTTGTTTTCTGTGTTCTAGTCTCAGGCTTGTATCTACGCCCACGCACTAGCATAACACTCATTCACCTCTTGCATTGTTGCTCGCCTCGCTCCACCTTGTTGTGCGAGGCTGCCGCTTTCGCTACAGAAACCCGTACGCACTTGCGTTCTCCGTCTCTCAATCATTCAACGTCGCTCACGCAGCTATTCCTCCTACATAGGTATCCCAAACGGAATTTGTGATCGAAGGAATACCCGATCCTTCCGCTCCATATACCAATCCCGGAATAAAGTCTCCTAAGCCGACCTCCAGCGATGCAAGAAGGTCGAAGATCTGCACGCGCAGGCCTCCAAGTTGCTCGCCCGTCCTGGGGCATGCGGATGAGCGACGAGCCCCATGGTGCAACGAGCGACCGGACACCGTTGCTGGCGGGGATGGTGCTGTTGGAGGATGGTTCCAGGAGGTTGCAGGGCAGTCAGCGGATCGCGCTGGAGACGGAGGAGTAGGGTGCGGATATTCTGAGAGCTTGAGGGCAGAGGGAGCAGATCCTGAATGCGCGGAATACGGTGCGTATCCTTGTTCGCCATCTTGATCTCCTCGTTTTCCGCCCGTCCTGCGACGGAGGCTGGCAAATCGGCCGCGGGAGTTGCAGGGATTTGTGTCAGCCGCCGCTGCCCTTGCGAGAAGTTCGTGCCCCCAGGCGAGATCTGCGTGTCGAGCGTGACGACCGTCCTGCCTTCAGTTTCGGTCGGATATGTAGAGACGGACGCGATCGTTGCCGCGCGCCCGTGCTCTCCCTGTCCCTCGCCTGCGGCGACGCTTTCACCTTGAGCTTCGTGGATCGACGCCGCGTGGGAGGCCACGCGGGACGCTTCGCGCGAGGTGCGCTGCGAGATAGCTTGACTGTCGGTCAGCAAGTGCACACGCTGGAGGACGTCTATGCATTCTGCGTCCGTGTGTTCGTCTGTCGTGCAATAGGCGTCAGAATGAACCCCGACCATTGACTCTACGATCCAGAACTTACTGAAGGGATCTAAGTTGTCGCGTAAAGTTCCAGAGAAGAGGGTTGCATCTTGTGGGATGAATGTCTATATCATATGTTGTTCAGCTGCTCTGCTCTCCTTCTCCTTCATAATTGGGGATGCACTCACAAGACGCCTCAGGTCGTGCAGGCCGATACTAGAAATATCGATACCGTCGATCAAAATCCGTCCACCAGCAGGGTCGATCTGTTATCACCATCAGCTTCAATACACGGCACTTCCTGAATAGAGCTTACGAAGCGCAAGACACTCATTGCGAGCGTCGACTTGCCACTGCCAGTCCGACCAAGGAGACCCACACGCTCATTCGCCTTCAGGGAGAACGAGACCTTGTTCAGCACTGCAGGAAGGTCGGGCACATACTTCACAGTGAGATCCTCGACGACGAGCATGGTCTTTGTTCTCGCTGGTCGACGATGGCCAGTACGCCGGAGGACGGTTCGACTCGATGATCGCTGGTGGTTCCGGCGGAAGGTCGAGGTACTCTATAACACGCTCAACAGAGCTATTGTAAGGAGAGTCAGTACTTGCTGAGGGCTACTTGAATTGAAAAGTGGACATACTTGAGATCGAGCTCCAACGCCGTCCAGAAGCGACACGCCCAGCACACACTGTTCGTGAACGACATCACAAACACCAGCAAGACCGGCGTCGACGTATCCAGACAGGGCGAAGAGCGTCGTTGCTAGGATACCCGTCGCACCGAGAGCGTCGAACGTCAAGAGAAGCCAGCGATTCGTCATCCAGAACGTATACCACATCTGCGTTGTCAGGTCCACCTTCTTGTACAGGTCGTCCAAGAACCGCGCTTCGGCGGAGAACGCGCGTACGGTGACGATGCCTTCCAGGACCTTGCTGAAGTTGGCGAAGATGGGACTGCGAGTGTTGGACTCCATACGACGTATGTCACGGCCCGTGTTGAGGTAAGCGATAGCTGCACGTCGATAGAAGAAGCCAAGAACTATAGCAGGGAAGATGAAGAGCGGGAAGATGAAGCTGTAGATGAATCGACGTCAGTGAATCCACGTACGGTGCAAGTATCGACTCACATGACCGTCAGCATGGACACGGCAAACAGGGCCAAAGACTGATTGACCTGTTGCAGTGTGGAAGCTAGAGAAGTATCGACCGTCTCGATGTCCTATAGCACAACTCGTCAGCACGAGCACCAGGACTCCAGTAAGACCGAACATAAACATAACACCATACCTTGCTGAAGCGATTCAACATACGACCTTGTGGGGTCACATCATGCCATCTCATGGTCGCACGCACAACAGTCCTCAGCAACTTGTCAGACAATATCATTGATGCCCTGAGAGCACCAGTGTACTGGATCATGACACCGATGATGTTGACGAGACCGGCAGCAAGAGAGATCGCTGCGTAGATTCCAATGTAGAATGTCGTTGCCTTCGCCCCACCGCTTGCGGACCGGGGTGGAGCGCAAGGACGGGGGTGCATTTGTGTGCAAGGAAATGGGAGAGCCCATCGTTCAGGACATGTTGCTGCTCTGCATACGCCCTATACGAATACGAGAACGGAGGCGAAGAAGTAGGCGTGGATGCGTTCTGTCCGTATGCTTCACCCCATATCTACGCCTACGGGTTAGTGGGATGGGGTATAACGCGGACAAGTATGGCTCACCTCGATCCAGACCTTCTCACCCACACCAAGAAGCTGGGCCAGGATGATGAGGAGGAACAAGATGCCCCACGTCCAGTATGACCTAGGTACAAGGTTGAACACCTTATCACACACAGCAGCGCAGCACTCACGATGCCTTCAGATATGTGTTGTAGATGTTCCACTTAACGCTTCCAGTCTCCCGGTGTTCCTTCTCGATGAGCTTCCGAGGTTTTTTCTTGCTCTTAGCCGCATCGCCGTCACCGGCCTCCGCTTCGAGCATCTGTGATTTCGCGTACGCTCGCTACCACCTTCGGTGATCCTCTCCATATGCGATGGCCTCCTCAGCCTCTACTATGCCCTCTATCACACCGCTCGCGCGAAGATCGCTAATTGTGCCTTGCGTGTCGATGCGGCCGTCGAGCATGCGGATCATGTAGTGCGCGCGGGGTAAGATCAGCTCGACGTGATGGGTGACGAGGATCTGGATGAGGTGAGGTCAGTCTTCATATCATGACGCGGTAAGGTTTAGTAAGCACTAACCACTGTGCGGTTGTTCAAGAGTATGAGCCTGTCGGCCAGCTTCCGTGCGGTGTCACTGTCTACCGCACTCAGCGGATCGTCTAGGAGAACATACTTGGTTGGCGCATATACCGCCCGAGCAAGAGCCACGCTATGGTTAGAATGTCAATATGTGGTCTCCTGCGATAAGAAACCGTACAGACCGAGCCTTCTGACCACCTGACACCACTGTCAACTACGCCAGTCTCTTCAGCACACAAGCCTCATAGCAAAGCGTAGAACTACGCACCGTGCGCCAATCTCAGTCGCGTCCCCATCCTCCAGAAACTCTAAGTCCGCATCCAGCTGACAGCAATCCAGGACGGCGTCGTATCTATCGTAGTCGTAGGGATGGCCGAAGAGGATGTTATCCTTGATGCTCTGGTGCCTCAACCACGGCGACTGCGCGAAATACGATATCCCAAGTGCGAGCCCATGCTCGTCCACTTTCGACGCGTTCTTCGACATCACGATCCGGCCTTCGAGTGTCGTCAGCTCGCCGAGGAGCGCCATCAGCAGGGCAGTCTTCCCGCTCGCAGTGGGGCCGGTGACGAGCGTGAGCTTGCCTTCGGGGAACATGACGTTGATGTCGCGCAACTCAAACCGGTGGTCGCCTGGCGAGACGAGATTTGCGCTGGTCACGGACGCGTCATCGACGGCTGTCGCGGTCTCGTCTGCCTCCGAAGAGCCATTCGTACCCGAGCCGAGGTCTTTGGCCTTCCCTTTACCCTTGTCTCTGCTCGGGGCTTCTTTCTTCTCCTCAACTTCATTCCACTTGAACGAGCCGTTGATATTGCCAAGTCCAGTTTCAGTCTCGGCGGAAGGCGAGACCTTGCCCTTCTTGAGAGTGGACACTTGTTCAACCGTCCACCTCGTCCTCGTCAAGGTAAGTGGAGATACGATCGAGGGCCACTTTGGACTAATGGGGATGGTCTAGACGTCGCATAAAGCGTTGGTATGTGACAACGCACCTGCAACACCTGAACAATCCAAGCTGGAATGACGTTCAAAGGCGCGCGAACCATCTGATACAGGGCAATCGCCTGTAATATAGCATGGGGATGAGTGACGCGCATCAATCAGTGACCAAGGTGAACTCACCGTGAACGCCGTACCAATCGTCAGCTCGTTGCGCTGCGCGACATACACAAAGAACGACGTGACAGAGACCAAGATCGGGGCATACGTCCAGATGAGCGAGAATAGCACAGAGTTGATTCGGGCTATGATACCCGGCCGTGTCAGCGATCGTCACAACGGGCATCTAATACTGGACCAGAGGCTCACACTGAATCATCCACTGCATCTCGTGCGCGATAAGCCGGCGTCCTCGCTCCGAGCTGTTGCGAGAGTGGGAGCGTGAATGGCGGTGAGCGGGTGGGTGTGCGGAGGGCGACACAGATTTTCCAAGGCCGGACGAATTCATCTGGCGGTGAAGTGAGTGGAAGTCGACGATGAGAGATAGTGGGACGGAGCAGAGCGCATCTGCCGGACATCCTGCGCACGCCTCTAGACTTGAACTCGACCATAACGGCACGAAGCGATCACATGACACAACGTCACAGAGAGCCGCAGCACCCGCTCGCTGCGACTTATTGGGTTGTTACCGTCCACAACATCGATTCTCCTTTTCTCTTTGATCTTTCTTTGATTGTGCAAGATGAACATGAACACACGCTCGAAAGACAGGATGACCAGCTCTCGGTCGAAGACCAGAGGTAACGGACATCGAGACTTGCTCATTTCCCCCGCCCCTTCACGCTCGGCCTCGGCAAAGAGAGGCGCAACGAAAGGTACGCTGTATGCATCAGATCACCTCGGAAGTTTTCTCATATACTAGCATCCAGCTCCTGTAGCTGGGAGCAGCTCGTTGAAATCTACCCCTATTCATTCTCGTGCCACTGCTGATCCGGCAAGTTCAAAGGAAGTTCGTAGCAACGAACGTAAACGCCGGGATGCTTCCATGGATGAGGTCGCAGAGTCTGAAACCCTCGAGGCTCGCGAGAGGGCAGTGAGTGAGCGGGAGGCGGCTGTGATGGAACGCGAGATGACATTGCAGCGGACTGAGAAGGCGGTCAGCAGGCGCGAGGCCGCGGTGAAGAAGGACAAGAACACATCAAACACAGGGCGAGCTGAACAAGTGCTCTTGAAGGGGAAAATCCGTAACTTGCAGACTGAACTCCATTCGTTGAAGGTCGAGAGAGGCGACTTGGTGAAGTTGTGTGAAGACAAGGACACAGAGATAGCCAGGATGTCGTCCAGTCTGGATGAGACGGGAGTCAACTTGCAATGGATCCTCGGGCATCTCGATGATCAGTACCAGTGTTCGTTGTATGTGGACTCATCTGTTCCTGCTGGTACCACTCTTGGACTTCATTCACAACCAGGTGCTTCGAAGTCATGTGTGTACTGGCACGCACTTATGTCGATAGATTGGCTCACTGATTAGACCATGTAGGGCTGAACCGTATCTGTTGGACAACACACTTTGCGGGCATACCTTCTGCGCCATATGCGTTCTGAAGTGGGCATCGGCTCGCATCGATCTCGAATGTGGCTACTGGCACGAGGCCCTTGAATGCCCACTTTGCCGTGCTCTACTGCCTTACACTCCATACAACGCTCCACGCAACACGCACACTTTCCCGTTCATCCCGAATCACATTGCAGATGCTAGCATCAAATCGCTCTTGACGATCTTGAAGGAAGCTGCAGGGTCCAAGACGGCAGTCACGGGCGTAGCACGAAGCGGAACATGGCATGGCAAGGTGGATGGCGAGGTCATCCCCTGGGGCGAAGGCAAGAGTGCGCGGGTTGAGTGGGAGAACAGGGCGAGGCAAGTCCCTTGCATTTCGTGTTCCCACAATATGTGCTAACATGTTGCATTGTTGTATGTGTGCCTTCATTCAGGATCGGAAAGCGTGAGATGACCTTGCTGGTCAGCAACTGGACCGCCCTTCAGCCGGAGGACTTCATTACAATCAAGGATCGCCTTGAAAAGGCGTAGGCCCCATCTCATCCGGTCATCCGACATGCACTCCGCTAGCTCGTCCCTTTGGCGATGCACTGTGCCGTTCCTTGCTACAACCCATCGTGACGTTCTCTCGTCCTTCCGCGACACCCTCTGCCACCCCACAAGCATCCGTGGCCCCATCATCAGATCACCAAACCTATCCCGTTCTTCCCTCTCTCTCATTCCAGCTCATAGATGTAACACGCACATGGAAGTACGCACGTGAAGATCTCTTCCTTCCATACTTGCTCTCACTCTGCATCGGCATATTGACTTAGCTTACTTCCCATCCCGCCGTGTTTTGTGTATCGTATCGGAATCCTCTCGTACTTGTAGGCTCGAACTCACGTCCATCTCCTATAATTACTCAGAGCCTGGTCCTTGTAGTGTACGTGCCATTTCAGCATCTTCGTAGCACCGATTGTGTTCAGTCATGACCTCAGTTATCTCACCGTTTTGTCATGACATGTCTCCAACGCGAACTCGGCAGGGGTGCAATCGTGCAGCGCGCGATCAGGGTCCTGTTCTACACACATCCATCCGTGCCACTTTGTGCGCGATGCAGATGTACGAATCTTGACAGCAAACCGAAATTTCTGATAGCAGCCTTGATCTCATCGCCCGCAGTCTGCGTCTCAAGAAGCTCGTACTTGTGAGGGAGACCGAGAGCCTCGAACGTGGTGTTGTGCAGAGTGGGAGACATCGAGTGCGCGATGGGGGTCCCGAAGAGGAAGAACTGCTGGGCAGGCAACTGACCAAGGAGATGAAGCGCAGTCTGAATCCGCGCGAACGAGAGTTGTCCTGGTGCGGCTTTCGTGGGTAGCAGTGCGTGAGTGACGGGGGTGAAGGTCGAGTTGAGGTGCGCGACATCTGTCCCTCCACACCATGTTGATGGCGATGATGGGCTTCGCATCCGCCGCAGCCTGCATCTTAGACACGAACTGGTGCAGCGCGAAGTTATCCTCGATCCTGTTCGCCTTCCCGACAATCTTGACGATGTCACCGTACTCATGCGCGAGGCGGTACTTTGCCTCCACAGGCTTGCCGGTCCAGTACATGTCTCCGCTTCCAGTCGTGCCGAGACGCGATGATTGTCGAATGGCCGTAAGACCGAGGATGCTCTTTTCCGACCAGGAGGTCTCCAAGTCGATATACTCAACACCAAGGCGGTCCGCCGTCAAGAGGAGCTCGAATGCTTCCTTTTCCGCATGGTCGGGAAATTGGCCACCCTGCGAGACGGTGCGCACGGTGAAGATGATAGGTAGCGTTGTCTTGTGCCTGAGCGCAGCGATCTGGTTGGAGACGTAAGCGGACGAAGGGATGTACGGCCCTAGCTTGTCGAAGTCCTTCGGCGAACGAAGAAGGTCAACGCGGAGTTCGATTGCGTCAACACCAGCTGTCATTTCCTGGATATGCGGCAGGGCGGGAGTGAAATCCGGAAAAGTGATGCAGAGGAAGTAGGACCTCCGGCTTTCTTGAGGTTCGCCGCATGGTTTGGACGCTGGCCAGTGATGTGGTGGAAGAACCGGGAGACCTCCTCGCGCACGCTAAGAGTCGAGGGGGTGACCTTCGAGTCATCATCGAGAGCGTTCAAGGGACCAGTGTAATTGATGAATTCGTAGCTACAGCATTCCGCGAACCACGGTGCGCGACGCTTGAAGACGTCAATAATGGTGATGGGCTCTCCATAGGCAGGTCGAGCCGTCTCTTCGCCGAGGTAGGTGATGACCTCGTCGATCTCCCTGACAATGTGCACCACGGGACCCTTCTTCGCGTACAACTTCAGCAGGTCTCGAGCAGCGGGAGTCTCGACGATGCCCCCGCCGAGACTGATGACGTGACCCTGAGCATTCTGGGCGAGAAGTTCCTGTAGGACCTTCGTCTCCGCGGTACGGAACGCGGGCCATCCGTTTTTCTGGACGAACTCGCGCACGCCGATGGCATGCTTCTGCTCGAATGTGGCGTTCGCGTCGATGAACTGCCAGGCAAGTGAGCTCGCTGCGAGTTCGCCAACGAACGTCTTTCCTGTGCCACGCATCCCGATGAGGATAACAGACGCATACGAGTCCTCGGCAGTAGGACGGCTGGCGGAGGCAAGGCCATGCACGGAAGGGATCTCGACACCTTCGACTTCCAGGCCAATCTAGAAGAAGAGAATGTGAGTGGCAGCAACTGTGTTCGGCAGGAGATAGCGCGCACCTTGTTGTCGAGGTCATCCCACCAATTCAACCAGGTCTTCTCCACGCAACGTTTCTCCTCTATGACGGTGTCCTTCACCACACTTCCAAGGACGCTAAACGTCATCGCGACACGACGGTCGTCGTAGCAGTGCACACTCGCACCCTCCTTCAGCTCGGAGAGTGGCTCGCCATACACGTCGGACAACTCGAGGGTCTCAACACCGACTCTTAGCTGTCGCACCATGAGAATCGTCACGTCGAATGTAGTAGCAGAGACCTACCAAGCTCATCGATTATAGCCTTGATCCTGTTACACTCCTTCACCCGCTGATTCGCGAGCCGATGATACGAGTGGTGGTCGGCCTGCTTCCATCGCGAAGCGTCCTCTCCTCCGTAGGACGAAGGCTCGCCACAGCAGCCAGAACAGAAGCAGTCAAGAAAGCATCCGTCGTCGGCTCCATATCAACAAGTCCGATGACCCTCAACTGGCCGATGGGTGGTCCAGTCACCGTCGTCTCCGTCTACGTCTGCACGACCTTACAGCCCATCGGCTCGAGCACCTCCTTTGCGAACCGGGCGTCTCCCTGCAGAGAGGCGGAGCTAATGTTGGTAAATGCACAAGTAGCACCAGTGATCGCGGCGATCGCAAGCGGGTACGTCGCGCTGCTCGCGTCGCTCTCGATGTTGTACTCGGCCGGGTTCTGGTACACGCCCTTCGGGATGCGGTACACATCCAGTAGCTTGCCAGTGTCCGCGTCCTTCACACGCTCGACGACGATTCCGAAAGTCTTCATCATTGCGATGGGTCGATGTACGGCTGCGAGATCACCTGTCCGCCTGTCAGCTCGAGTATGACGAGCTCGGCAGCGTACGGCGCGCAGAGGAGGATGGACGAGACAAATTGGCTCGACACGCTTGCGGCGAGACCGATGTGTGCACCCTTGAGCCCTGCAGGCGCGATCGAGAGGGGGAGGCAGCCCTGCGAGGTAACATTCCCGGTGATGACTGTGCGCTGCTCCGCTCCAGCTGCGATGACCAGGGTACAAACCGTAGTCAGGAAGCGCGCCGCTGTACCTGCGTTCCCAAGATAGATCTCCTTATTGTCGTGCGGGACGGAGAGAGAACCTGCGCCACCATTCACGACCAACGTCTCCCCACCATCTTAAACTTCGTGCCCTTCAGCTACACGAGAGCGTTCATCATGACTTGCGTCTCGTCAGAATGAAGGAGATTCTTCAGCCGGCGCCTGTCCCCAGCGCAGCAAGGAGCAGCGCGCGGTTCGAAATACTCTTGCTGCCAGGCGTCGCCATACGGACAGGGCTCTTCTTGCTCGGGAAAGCGGGCACGAGCTTGACCGATTCCGAGAGCGCCTTCGCGATGACCGCATCTGCAACAGCGGTCGCCTTCTCTTCGTACGTCTTGCCAATGCGCGACAGGATGACGATCTTCTTCTGCGGACCGCTGTTCTTCTTATCGATCCGCATGATGTCCAACAGCTTGCTGACAGAAAGCGAGCGCGCCGCTGGCAGACTGGTGATACGTGGGTCGGAGAGAGACACAGGGAGGTTGTACGCCTTCAGCGCGCGGGTAAGCCTGCCCACAGCGACCTGACTGAGCACACCGAGCTGCCAAGCGACCTCTGCTTCAAGGATCATCCCAACTGAGACGCACTCGCCGTGGAGCATAGCAGGGGTGAGGACCGCTTCGATGGCATGCCCGATGGTGTGTCCAAAGTTGACGAGATTGCGCAGAACGGTCTCGCGCTCGTCCACGGTGACAATGTGAGCCTTGACCCCGATAGACCCGGCGATGACGGAGAGGAGAAGCTCCTGCGCGGGCGAGCGCGTCGCTTCACTACGGCCTGCAAAGCTGGTGGATGGCGTCTGAATCGAAGATCTCTGCCGCGCGCGACTCGAGCGCAGCGAATTCTGTCTCGTTCCAGATAGCAGCTGTCTGGAGAAGGGAGTCGTCAGTGCAACGAACGTGCAAGGTACACGTCAGGGACCAAGGCCGAAAGACTAGGCAACTGCGCTACGGAATCCGCCCCACCGCGAACGGTGCTAGATCGCGTTCCTCCCCTTCCTTGTTCATCGCACAGCGTTTAGGTGTTGCAGCTAACCCCGGATGTCCAAGAGAATGGATCCGGCACTGATGCATCCGAATAGCTGAACAATGACACCAACCTTGATGACCTCTGCCATTCCATTGTAGTGCAGGATTTAATTCATGGAATGCTGCGTCGATGAAGATCTACTCTAGCTGCCAAAATGCGCCGAGGAGGTTCTTCCCATGGGACGTGTCGATGGCGGTCTTGCCCCCCACGCTCAGGTCGACCATCGCGAGCAGCGTCGTAGGGATTTGTACAACACGGACTCCTCGCATGCTAATGCGCAGTCAAGGGACGAGAGGGACGAGAGACGAGTACTCACAAGGTCGCTGCAACAACGAATCCGACCAAGTTTCCGATGACTCCTCCGCAGTATGACCGTGTCGCGAGTGCACTGGCTGAGTAGCAGGAAGTCCTCGATCTCCGCCTTGCCCTCCCTGCTCTTGCTCGTCTCTCCGGGTGAGATCACGTACGTGAGGAATCTGGCGTTAGTCGAGACCTTGTCGAACTCTGCCTGGAAGGCCGCAAGGTAAAGGTTGCCGACGTGGGTGTCCGTGACGAGGACATAGCTCGATGATTGTAGTGTTTCTAGTCTTGACGATGTACGGCCTCCTTCCCGAGAATGGAGACCTTGCGGACGTCGACAGAGGCCATTTTTGCGGGGAAAGGTGTGATTGTGGTCCACCTCTTTCTATCGTCCTTATATCGGCACTTCAGTCCGGTGAATGTCGGATCGAGCTCACGGCGCGGGTGTTACAGCGGCTCGTTCGTTGCTCAACCCGGTACTGTCTTTGCCCTGCGCCTGAGTTGGTTCCGTGCAGAAGTACGTAGCTGACCAGCGTCGTGCCCGTCTTTCACGAAGTAATACCTAGTCGTAGTCGCTGATGCCGGATAGGAGAATGTCGTTCGACGTCGAAGTCAAGGTCAGATCACCGCTACCTTTTTAGGTAGTGGGTCTTGTGTGTAGTTCTGAGACGTGTTTTGGCTGTAAAGGATTTTTTGCAGGTGCACTTTCCCATGCTGCCTATACTGAGCCAAATTCCTCCCACGGGTCAATCCAGTTCACCTCCTATCTGCAGCGCGCTTCTCCTCGCACATCGCACAAACATTCTTTACGTGGAGGATCCCTAGGCGGACAGCCAGTTTCAATTCTTGTGGATGCTACGCTCTCCTCTGCTGTGTCTACTAGCTATGTTCTCTCCCATAACATCCCTCGTCGAATCCATATCGCGAACGGTGTCACCTCATTCACCGTATCTCTGCCTGTCGCCTTGCCCACTCCGTCTGGTTGGTACATATTTCAGTCGTCACTGCCAGTCAACTATCATCCTACATTCGACGTTGTTCTCGGCCATGACTGGTTGGATGCCTGCAAACCTCAATTTGCCGGTAGTGTCCTTCTGGATCCATCTCCTGACTGTCGTCCTTCAGGATGTTGCACCTGGAAACAGTCACCGGTTCATGGTATGTGTTTGCTGTATTCGCATTCAACCTAAATTGACTCTCCACAGCCATTGCATCTGGATCATGTGCTGACTCGCGTATTGAGTTCTCTGCTGACGATCAGAGCGGATCATCGTCCTCCCGAGGCCCGGGGAGTATTCCGGTGGCTAGCAGCTCACGAGAGCTTGCTGTTGAAATACCCTTGAATATACAGTACATATTGCAATACATCTTTCCGTCCTATGCTCCAACTGGCGTGTTGGTATTGAACCCTATCGCTGTGTTGTTGGATGGTGCCTGTGTCTCCCATGGCATTGTGGGTGGGTCAACTGTGGAACGTGGATTACATCCATGGAGATACAGCTCGCTTCGCTTTGGCAGCCATGCCAGATAACCTGCAGTGGGGTACGGGTGGCGATCACGACACCCTATGTAGTGGTGTAACCCCTTGCAAAATTTGGATTGTTGGGGTTCTGTGGACAATGTCTTTCACGCGGGCGATGGACATCCCTTCCGACTGTACCGTTTCACTCTATCTGCTGAGAGACGTAGACCATGATGCTTTGAGGAAGATGACCACATGGGGCTCATGGCATCGTACGTATGCCAAACACCTATCACACATTCCTAAATTCAAGTCAATCATGCAGTTCCTACCGGTAGAACTGTGACAGTGAAGCACACGTCCACAAACACCGATGTGAGTGCCATCAGTGAAGTGACACTTGATGCCGTATAGACTGGTTGACTGGTCTAGGTATTCACTCGAATGTACAACGCTACGAGCACATTCACTGCCGAGCATCTCATGCATCAAATATCTCCCCAACAATTCCTCATGGGTGACATCGTGCTGGTGGAGGCCAGGGTGCTGTGCACGGAGTGTGGTGACGATGTCACTTGTTCGTTCGACATGCTGTCTATTTCGCGACTGTTTGCAACTGAATATCGCAGTCCTGGCGTAGTGCACGGGGATTTCATTGGCTCCATGTAATTATGCGCATCTGATGTATCGTAACTACCTGGAAAGGGAGCGGGCCTTGCCGGACGGAGGACAGTGCTACATACTTATTCAAATTGTACCTTGGAGTCAGATTAGATAACTTCGAGCCCGAGAAGCTCGGAGACAGTACGCACTGCATCACGTGACAACGTGAGCCTGCTGGCGCCAGACATGGCAGGCAATGCCCAGATTTCTATCGAAGAAAAGCCGCAGAAAAGGTGTTGATGGGTGTTACCTATTCAACCCCTTATCAACGGATTTTCAAGTGTGGGATATGCGAGTTATTCAGCAAGTTCTCTTTGAATTTTGGACATCATGAAAGGCAAACTCTCGGTATGATATAGAAGCCGGTGAATATGTATTCTACCCTTTGTCTTTTCGTTCATTGTCATAGAAAATGCGCATAAGGGTTCGCTTATTCTGTCATAAAAAATCTCCTGAACAAAGGTTACCTTTAAGTCGATAGAAAATGCGCAGAAAATCCTCATAATAGAAAGCACATTCTATGCAAGAAAAGACGCCATATAGGTGACACCTAGTAGCACCTTTTCTACGACTTTTCTTTGATAGAAACTGGGGATTGCCCGCCGTGAGACTCCAGGTTCAATGTTCGTCGTTCATTGACATGAATCATGGGCCGCTGCATGTCCTGTCATGCACATCGTGCCTCTTCCTTCCGGTTCGGCGGCAACCTCGACAAACTCGCGCTCCCTGATGAGCTCAACCACGTGCCATGACCCCCAACCATGACACTGTGGACCCGAGTCAGCGGGAATTTCACCCTGTGATAGTTCGGGAAGAGTTCGGGAGGATGCTGAAGTGTCAAGATGACATGTCCAACTTACTGGGCGCTTCCAAGGATCACCTCCTGGTGAAGATTTTGGCAAAATCCACCTGATTTTGCAGTATTTCACCATGCGGGTTACACCAGGAGTCATCGCAGACGTCATGGATTCAACGCATTACAACGACCTCAAAAAGCGGCATGTCATTGTCGATGGCAAGCAGCTCCCACACAAGTACTTTGACGATCCCCGTGACATTGCTATGGGGCTCTCTACTGAAGGCTTTGCACCACACCGTCGGTGCAAGAAAACCGCATGGCCAATGATTCTGTTCAACTACAATCTCCCTCCGGAGATCCGCTTTCACCTCGAACACATCAGCAACCCCCGGATTTTCTTACGGCCCTTATGGCCCTTATTCTCCTTATTCGGTTTTGGGCCACAATAGATGACTTAACAATGGGTTCAATTGGTGTCCTAGTTCAGTCAAAGTTGGTACCTCACATACTTCACATATAACCGTAAGCTTCCGAAAATCTCGTAGACACAACTGCAAAATCGATGGAGTTATTCACCGGGCGCGACTGGCAGAATTCCGTCCTTATGAGCCACCCGTGGCTGTGCTGTAAGCGCCCATTTTCTTATCCCTTACGGCTCCTTACACACCCTTACGTCGTGTATAAACGTCAATAAGAAAATCGGGTGGTTGCTGATGCACATCCTACCTCTCGGAGTCATCCCGGGACCTAAAAAGCCCGTCGATTTTGATTCGTTCTTGTGGCCTGCAATCCAGGAGTTCCTCCGCCTCGCAGTAGGAGTCCATGCCTTTGACTCCTTAAGTGACGCCTTCTTCGCCCTTCGTGCATATCTCATCCTCGTCTTTGGCGACATTCCAGTGATGTCCATGGTCATGTGGATGAAGAGACACAATGGCTTTGCACCGTGTCACATGTGTCATATCCATGGTGTACGTATTCCCAATTCATGTCAACCCACCCATTACGTACCTTTGGATCGCTCTTGCCATCCCGATGTCCCCGCCAGCACTCCCTCTTCCATTTCCGAGTATAACCCTGAGCACCTTCCATTCCATACCCATGGCAAATTCCTCCACCAGGCACAAGAAGTCCAGTTTGCTGACACAGGAGCTGAGCATGACCATCTTTCCAAGCTCTACGGCATCAAAGGCATCCCTGCTCTCAGTGTTCTCCACTCCCTTTCATTTCCAACTTCATTCCCTTACAACTTCATGCATCTCATCTTCGAGAATGTCCTCAAAAACTTGCTCATGCTCTGGACTGGCGATTACAAGGGTCTCGACACTGGCTCAGGGGAGTATCAAATTGTCCCCACTGTGTGGGATGCTATCGGCGCCGCAAGCATCCAGTCCGGGGATACGATTCCCAGCGTCTTTGGCCCTCGTCCTCCTAACGTCGCCAACGACAAGGCCTCATGGACGGCCGATTAGCATTGCTTTTGGTCCCTATACATCGGTCCAGTTCTGCTTAAAGGACACTTCAAACATTCCCGCTATTACAATCACTTCGTGCAATTTGTCAAGCTTATCAACATGTGCCTGCAATACGAAGTTTCAGAGCAGGAGAGAATCGAGCTCAAGACTGGCTTCAATGACTGGGTGTGGGATTATGAACGGTACGCTTTCCTAGTATTTCCGAAACGTAGGCCCGAGTGCCCCGCCGCATGAACTCACCATTGCAACACAGGTGGTATTATCAGTACGAACCAAACCGTCTTTCCGCATGTCCCTTAACCATACACGCCCTTCTTCATATCGTGGACAGCATCCTTGCTGCTGGCCTGGTCTGGACTTCATGGGCCTTCCCGATGGAACGCTACTGTGGCGCACTGCAGCCTGCAATCCGCAGTCGACACTACCCATATGCAAGTCTTAATCGGTACGTCCTTGACAGCGCCCATCTTACGCACATCAAGCTTCTGTACAACCTCCATGACAAACTCGCCATGAAGCCACCAAACCTTGGTGGCTTCTATCGTGCGGTCTGCATTCCTGGATGTACGTAATCACGACTCCGTTCTGATGACACTGGCACTGTGACCGACAGTTCCACATTTCTTTTTCAAGATCACACATGCTCCCTACTACCTCCATATTGGCCACCGAGTGATGTCTCCATCAATGCGGGCCTCAGGACGAAGGTCATCGCCGCACTATGCACAAAGTATCACGGAACTCCGACCGCGACCCGAGCTGCTATTGCCACATCCACTATTGAAGAATGGGGTCATTTGCGCATCTTCGATGACGGAGACATCGTTCGCACTGCCGCTTTTGCTCAGTCAGACACAGCAGCACAGGCTACCACGACTACTAACAGATCTCAGCATGGATCAGAGCGCGATGCCACCCATGTGCATGTACATATTAATTTTGATGTGCTCACTCATCCTGCTACTGATCATATCAGTGCCGATCGTGCTGATGCATCTATTCTAGTACGAGGCGCTGGTTGACAGACATGAACGCTCACGCAACCATGCTATCGAGCTCTTGCCTAGAACGTTCTATGGTCAGCTCCAACACATATACGTCCTCGATTGTCCGCCTATCCCTGGAACCGCACATTCCACTACTACTCGCATTATTTTCGCTGTGATTTGTACCTGTGCCGAGGAGGAAACCCATCCGACACTCGACATTCACTATTACAGCAGATACAGCACTCTCAAAGTCCTCGATATCACAACCATACAATGTCTCGTCGGCCGTATACATGACCGAGGGCAATGGGCAATCATAGATCGAAGTGGCGCCCTCTCTCGTGCAATATATGAAGCAGATGGCGAAGGGAGTGATGATGAATAATACTATCTGTATGTCATATGAATCTGTATCATTCAAGTTGATCTCGTTGTAAATCAGGTCTACTTTCTGAAGGCCCTCGCCTCGCTGAGTGTCCTTCATAGCCCTAGCACCCCAGTCCTCATCTAGTAACCCTCGGATACTGGTAGATCTGTCTGTCCGTTCACCTTGCAAATCTATCCGTTCCTTCTGCTCTTCATGAGATACGCACACACTGGACAGGCCGCATGCACCGGTACCATCTTGAGTGCACACACACATCCACAGGTGCCCAAAATCTGCCAGTCTACCCGGCGCAACACCTTCAGTTGAGTCAGCTACCGGCTGAGGGTATTTTTGCCCAATTTCATCCAGCATTGAGAACACACTGTGGGCGCGCGAGCTCGATGCGTACGTCAACGTCGACGATGTCGACCAAGTCCTCAGCGCCTAATAGAATGCAAGGCATTCGTAATGACATAGGTGGAAGTGCTAGGTTGTATCCCGGTGACATCCTTGCAATCTCCCCAATCATAAACAGCGCCCAAAGGGCATTGACATTCCCGACATGACATTGATAATTACGCACCATCACTTATCACCATCTACTTCACCAGCCCCGACTCTGACCCATAACACATAGTGAAACAGGGTTTTCACTATATCATTTCGACGTGATCGCAACATTTGAGGTCTACAGTGATGAGTATAATACGACCGCCGCACCGCCCCGCCTGCACCTCGAACCGGACGAGATTGAGATGTCGCAGCACTACAAGGTGACGGCGAAGCCGGAAGCCACAGGACCGCTCTGACGCCTTGTACGTTTTGGATCGGGAGGTGAGCGAGGCGGAGTGGCAGGGCCCTGCCCACACGATGAGCAGGAGGCTCTCAGTGATGCGGATGCACCTGCTAGAGATCCCAACCTTTCGCAGATGCATCTGCGGGGGTAGGGTCATTGCTGACTGACTCCCACCGCAGACCCCACAGCAAGAAAGACCGGCGTGCAGTGCCGTTCTCAATTCATATGCGACCCACATGGACTACTCATACTCTCGCCACTCCAACAGTGCGGCAGCACCGCTCCTCATCTTTCCGGTTGGCCAGCACTTCTGCGTCTGCCCCATCCTCACAAGTTCCGTGACGCGAGTTCTCTCCATCGACGCAACATCGCGTAGCTCCCCTGTGCCTACCCTCTTGGTCGTACAGCCCCCGACCCCCCCTCACGCCGAGCCCGCCACAGTGCAAGGTCCCTCTCCTGACAGAATCCCCAGCTCATCGGGAGCCAGCAGTTCGGAGCCATACATCCAGAGGAACTCCCGTGCAAAACGCACTCTGGTGCTCAAGATGCTGCCCTTGGGCTCTCCTGCCGAGTCAACGCCGACACCCGCTGTCTACAAAGCGAAAAACACCCCTCACGTTGAGAAGACTAGGGCGTTCCTGGAACGACATGTACAGTTCTCTGGTGAAGAGATGCCCAGCAGTGAGATTGCATCAAGCTCACAGTCTGCGCCACGGCCCAACCTTCACATCAACCCGGACACGCTCAAGAGGCCCCTCGCACTTTAGGGATCGTCCTCAGCGAACATCCACATAGAGGGCCGCAGCAGTGGCGTGGCCTCTGCCACATGCTGGGGCTGCCAACATCGTGCACAAGAAGTCGGTGAGCCTCTCAAGTCTTCGCTCGAAGAGCGAGCCAAGCACGCCAATGACGAACAAGTCCGTCCACTTCGACAACGAGTATTCCCGCTAAGCCTCAGGCAGAGGGGGACATCAACTTTCTGAAGACGGCAACGGCACTTCACTGCACAGGCGTGTGCATATGTGGAATCTAGCGTTCGAGGAGTGAATTGCCGTCTGTTCCACGGTGGACTCACGGCAGATGACGAGCGAGGGGACATGACTCTCGACATCATCCGAGATAGTCTTGGGAATGAGTTGACATCTGACACCCTTGCTGTGCGCGAACTCGCCCTTGACAATTCTCTATGCCGGCTCATTCAACACTCCTGCCAGTGCAACTTGAAGGCCGACCATCTCGCGCGTGCCCTCTACCTCACATGCATGCTCCACCTCACGCCCTCATTTGACGCAGCGATCAAGTTCACAGGGTTCTACGAGGTGGAGATGCTCCAAGTCTCAAGACGAATGACCGCCTCGAGGACCTGTCCATGTGGAACCGCCAACGTTAGATCGCGAGTGACTTTGTGCCCATCCCCGCCATGTGTCTTCCCGTCGTGCAGTACGCAGTGACCAATGTAAAGCCGAAGGCGTTCCACCGCCTCCTGTGCGGCACCAACCCGGACTCGAGGATGCAACGTCTGCTCCTGGTGTATCGTCGCGTACCCCTGCGCAGAACCAGATGACGGTGGACAGTATCATCTTCGGCACGTCCTTTGCAGATAGCGCACAGTTTTACGACTTTCTCTGGTCGTCACCTGGCAAGAAGCAGAAGCGAACGCAGAAGACGAGCCTGTGCGAGAGACCTGTTTACCTGGTCTTGACGCTGGCGCAAAGCGACGCGCGATTGGAACTGACTCAGCATTCCCTGCATGGATGCCACCTCCACAAGCTTGTGAGTACTTGCTCTCACCGGGCCGCCCATCGATGCATCAATACGGACCCTGACTGATGGAACCTGTCGTTCACAGGAAGCAACCTCTTCACTGGGAAATCACCCGCCAACAACAACTGCAATCCATTCGCAAACAGGTCCGTGCACAAGCCTGCGAGCGAGAGCTTCTTCGTCAAGGTCGAACGCTGCTGGAGCTGACAAGGGCAAGCATATGTTCTCTCTCTCTCTCTCTCTCTCTCTCTCTTTGCTCTTTTTTGAACACTCACCTCTGCCGATTGCTGACATTGTTGTTGCAACCCCAGGACCAGTTCAGAAGGGCAAGGGCCAAGAGAAGAAGGAGACAGGCCATCAGACAACTCTGTTCGGTCTCCCGCTGTGCAGGCCGCAGACAAGAGAGGCATCTTTGCGGCCCAAAAGAAGAAGAAAGGCACTCCTGCTTCTGAGAAGCCTGCAGATGAAGCGGGCCAAGAATCGCTGTCTGGCTCGTTCTTGCAGTCTGCATCCGACTGTGTCTCAGCTTCTTCTCCCGGTCTTTTATCAGACCCATCACTCGCCTACCGGAACTTCCACACTTTCAGCTCACTAGCTGCATCCAGCATGGTCCACTCAGGGCTCCACTCAAAAAATGAAAATGTCAGCCCCGCCATTCCGCATCATTCACCTCTTCCCCATATCGCTCACCCACATCCATGGATTTCAGAATAGGGAGCCAGTCGCCCAAGAAGGTTACCACTGCACCTCCCTCACTCTTGACACCAGCACCATCCATACCTCTCTGAGCGCCGTCACGCCCCTTACGTCCACTGCTTCTTCCATTCCGACATTTCTCGCCTCATCGGATCATCGCTTTTTGTACAATTCCTTGAACACCGTCGCGACTTCGAACCCTCCATGCCCACATGCGCCATACACAGGACCCCGCCTACTTCCAGCACGCGCCCTCGTCAGAGATCGAGCGGTCAGCCAGCTCAGACTCAAAAGTCCCGTTCCAAGAAGTGTCCCGACAAACAACGCTAGCAGATGGCCAAATCGTCCCAGTACTCGTTCATGTCGTCCACACCAACAACATTGTCGCACTTGGGAGGGCTCTCGCCAAAAACAATCAGGCCCTATGCCTCGCGCTTCATCGGTCGTGTTCCATCGGCGTGAAACGTGCAAGTCCTCTTTGCACTCGGCAGCCGCTCGAACCACAACACGACGACGAACGAAGAACGGGCTGCCCTCGCATGGAGACATGGTGCCCCTGATGCCTGAGTCAAAGCTGGAACAGGAGAAGAACTGGCTCAAGACCCTTTCTTCGGTATCATCCCGTGGCACACCGCCGATCAGTCAGCACCACTGCTGGGTTGAGGACGATGGATCGGGTCACAGACGCGCAGACATCAGAGGGACCTGGGAAGATCGTGTTCATGAGGACATACTCGAGTCACTCTATAGAGGTCAAGTCAGTACGTCTGCGTTCCTTCGGTTCCTCCGGATCCGCGTAATCGCCTCAATGCAGCGATTGGTCTGCTTGTGTAGGTGGAGGTAGGTCCCGGGAGCTTCAAAATGCTGGGAAGACGTCATGAGGGTGATGTCGGAAAGGTGTACCTTGTGCGGGAGAAGAAGACTGGAAAGCTGTTCGCCATGAGAGTTACGACGTTCCATGCCCGACATGCACACACGAACATAGCACGTAGTCCTCTTCAAGAAGGAGATGGTTGAGCGGAGATCAAGCGCGCCTTGACGGTGCAAGGGATTCTTGCAACCGCAAATCATCTCTTCATCGTCACGCTTCATCATTCCTTCCAGCAGGAGAACTTTTGCATGGAGTGGCGCATGGGAGGCGAGTTCTTCCGTGCACTACAGTCCAGGCCAGGGAAGAGTCTCTTGGAGGACGCCCAGTGGTTTTACGCTGCGGAGGTCATGGCAGCGCTGAAGTACTCCCACCTTACAGGTTTCATTTTTACCAGAACCTGAAACCAGAATGTACATACTCATTCCGCCGGTACACAGACAGGATATCCTACAAGCCCAGGCTTATGTGACCGACAAGAGTGCCGGGGATTAGTGTAGGTTAGCCCTGGTGAGTTTTTGTCAGAGGGTTGCCTGGATTGAGCCAGATGTGCTTAAGCCAGGGTTGCATCGCACATTCAACCCCAAGATCAGATTTGTATGGCGTCACGTGGAACTCGGCGCTCCCCACCCGTTGTCTCCTCCTGCGCAGCACTGGTTGCACACCCCGTATGACACCACACACCTCATCATACCATACTATGGACCATTTGCGAGAGGAAGAACAATAATAAGAATTGTATGGAGGCAAGAGACAAGCATACAAAGGGATATCAGTATCGAAAGGTTCCTCCTCATCACACCACTCTGTTCAGTCGTCCACCGGCCCTTGGCCCTCTGCCGCCTGGCTTCTTGGGCGAAAGCATCGTCGCAACACTAGAGCTTAGCCCGAGCCTTGCGTCCAGCCGCCTCGAAGTGTTCCTGTAAGGTGTATATACGTACCGATGTGGTGCACAAATATGTTCGGGTTTGCTGCGTGAGCACCATAGTCGAGCACTGCGGCGTCGGAAACGTGACTATGAAGTATGGAGTCAATGGTGATGCATAAGTGTCATAGAGGTTGATAAAACATACCAATTTGGCAGAGCTATGCGACCTGAGCGTGAAGGGAGAAGGCACGATAAGTTTCCATAATATATAGGCGATCAACTTGGACACATACTTGCGATTGCCGTGACATTATCCTCTTCAATGAGCTAGTTGATCTGTTGATGGTAAGTGTATTCAGCACAACTGGTCGGATATATACTGGGACGAACGATAGACTCACAGATCGTTGTTGGCCAATAGTGTCAAGTCCGCCTAATATTGATTCTTTAGGCCGAGGTTCGATGAATAAACGGAGTGACTCACATAAGTCCGATTCATAGTGTGTTCATGATTCCTCCTCTCTCGGGGGCTGACATTAATCTAATCTATCCTTGAGAGGGCAGAAGAGCCGGATGGTGACGTGTCTTTGCGGACATTGGGAGAATACATGTGAAACTCACTCACAGACATGACTCCTGAGTGCTGTATAACAACCTGAGTATGGCGAGAGCTGTGGACCTACGTGCTTGTCCAGTTGTCGGTGATAACGAGTGGGGCTTGTTTGCAGACTCGGAGTTCAGTGTCGAGCAGGTGTCGAGCAGGTGTCGAGCAACGGATAACCATAACAGCGCCAGAGCTGACCAGAGTAAAGGTGGGCAAATAGCGGAGAGACCAGGGATAGACTCGAGCAAGGCGTGTCGGCCACTGGTTGACGATGACTGGACGATGAGGGCGAGAGAAAAAAGACACCACATGCACAGGCCTGAAGGTTGTGTTGTGATAGGCATGGGGGTGGTCTTACCTTACCCAAAATCATATTCTCACGGGAAAGGTAAACTATCCCAACAGTTTGCTAATGGTTCTCCATGAGCAGGTTTGGCAACCTTTCACACCAGACAGGGCACGGGGGGAAATGCATGACAAAGTTAGAAAAAACCGTGGTGATCTGATGCCTGATGCAAAAGGTACACTTTCCCAACTCGGGTAAGTTTGTCTCAGAGTCTTTTGGTGCAAAACATAACCTTTCTCAATGCTGCCACTGACCCATATTGGGTCAAGCACAGGAAAGTGATGGGAAAGTGATACTTTCCAGCCCTGTAATCGATGATGTTATAGGTTTCCTTTCACTCCCTGTGAAAGGCGCTGCATATAATAGTGAAATTCAACCTTTCCCCAAAGGTCAATTCTCTGGGGAAGGTAAGACCGCCCCGAGATTTCCCATGCCTATCCCAACACAACCTTTGGGCTCATGCACATAGTGAGAGCGACTGATGTTTGGCGCCCGGACTTCCCATTTTCGGCAGCAAGCTTCAAGTTCAGTCCATGGGAAGGAAATCCGCCCCGCAACAGGCATGGGATCTTTTGGGATGCTCTTAACTTTCTCTCAATTGCTTAAAGTGGCAAGGAAAGTTAAGACCACACCGAGAAATCTCATGGCCTTCACAACGGGATTTCTTAAGACTTGGGCAGTGCATATAGTGTGATGGCAACAGGCGGCGTGGCCCCAAAGGGCCAAAACACGATGCACACCAACATATATGGCAGCTGGTTGGGATAGTACTGAACACACGGTAGCCAGTGAAACGGGCGGGAGAGTAGGCCCCGCGAGAGATTCAGAAGCGACCAGTAGCGTCCGTCGCATCTTCTATCAAGTCACGTTGTGCTTGATGTTGGGCATCCATAGATGTGGGATCGCCAGATATTGCACCTCAAAGGTGTCATTTGAGAATGCTTCGATGGAGGAGCCCAGTTCCGTGATGGAACCTTCACTCTGTAGGATGGCCCTTGCTATCCTTAAGTGCATACCTTGCATCTCCGAAGTAGTTGTCCTTTTGAATCGAGGCTGTCGGGAATCGGTTCCCACACATTGTCTGGAAGCCCTTTAGTATTTGTACTATGTTACATCAAGTAATGTACCATTTTATTGCATGTTGGGTGCGTGCGGAGAAGATAAGTAGGAGGAGTGCATACAAACGGTGGCTTCCAGTGGCGGCTGATACCAAATTGGGTATACAAGCGCCCAACGCCCGATGTACTGGGCTTAACTCTGGTCACGCTGAGGCGCTGCTTAAGCCCCGAACATTGTTTATCCCCAGACTCCACATGGTCTCCCTGGCTCATATCTTTTTAGACCACGCCTATCCGGCCGGCTTAAGCCCATCACCCGGAATACAATCTGAGTCTACACGCAATGCAACGGTTGGCCGTGTAGGCCAAAGCGAATCTGCTCCCGCGAAACGCGTTGGTTGTCTGATCGCCAGGGTGTTGTGCCGACATGCGCATCAATAGATTTCCTACTACACCAATCCTGGCACATATTGTTATCCGAGACGACCTGGCGAAGCAATTCAGCGAGTGAGGTGGTCGGCCGGCAACCATACACACAGAGGAGAATGGGGTATGACTCCCATCTTTCGTGCCGCGTCACCGTTTATACTGATGTTGTTCACTGCTGTCAAAGACCCCCTGAATCGATACCCGAGCCTGCACTGCCGACTCCCGTACAAACTCCTTCGTTGGTATGGAGGGTGAGTACTGTGAGTGCCTTTCCCCTGCTTCCAGCCGGCGGAACAAGAGTGGTGCCCTGACGATGTGGCGGTTCCCGAGGTGATCCAGACATCTGGCCATACCTCCGCCGTGGACTGGTGGACACCGGTATCCTCATCTATGCGATGATTGTGAGTCTTGTGCCAACTTCCAAGAGTCCGCATGCCCAAAGTTGACATCTCGGCCTTCTGTGCAGTATGCAACTACTCCGTTCCAGGGTGTTGAGCGCAATGACACGTTCCACGATATATTGAACCTGCCCGTTCATTTCCGAGACATGCCCAAGGTGTCACAGTAAGCATGCTCCGGCCTAGTTCTATCGCGCGCTGTGCCACTAACATTACCGTGATCTGTTCATTACATGATTGTGCACATATAGCGCCCGCAAGGACATCGTCACGCGTCTCCTCGATAAGAGGGACTGGACTCGCCTGGGCAGAGCGGCGCATCCGAGGTCAAGCAGCACAAGTGGTTCCGCCAAAATGAATCAGGGTCTCTTGCGTAACACTCAGTCGGTGCCGGTGATGTTTACTATCCTTCCCTCATATCGATGCCATACTCCTGCCGGGCGACAACTTCCCACGTCTATACAGCTCATGCAGCCTTCAGTCATATGGCACCTACTCCGACCGGCCCTGCTCGCTGAGGATGGAGAACAAGGCCGTACAGCTCCGACATGCGTGACAGGTCGAACCTCTCCTGCTTTACGTGGAACAGCTTCTCCCAGCGCTCGTGGAACAGCCACCGCTCGTCGCCACCTCTACTGGATCTTGCGTCCATCGTCTCCCAGTTCCAGCGCATGACGTCCCGGAGAGTGGAGAGCAACTCGATCACCTCCTTCACGACCTCGACCGGCTCCTTCTCTTGGTCCATGCCGCTTCTCGGGCTCGTCGGGGGGCGGGAGGGAAATCCTCTTGGCATTGGTAAGTCGCAATCTTTGTCCTCGTCCTCGGAAAGACTCGGACTCAGAGCCGGGTACACCAAACACTCTGTGTGCAGCAGCTAGAGATCATCTCCTATCTCAAGATCTCCGCGACCAGCCCGGACCCCAGCTGTGTGCCTTGGAAAGGGACGCAACCAGTCCATCAGATTACCCGAGTGCTCAATCTCTACTAGGCGTTCTTTTGTGTCGACAGCATGGGGCTCGCATCCGGGCCTCGAGTTCTCAGCATGCATCCGTGGATTTGAATCTGCCAGACAGGTATGTTATTTCACCTTGGTTCAAGTTGTGTGACACGTCACTCACCACTCACCGACAGAATGGCTAGCGCAAGGTACGCATTCGTCGTGTCTTGGTATCCAGTCGCTGCCCTGACATCACGACCCATCTGAACACGACCGGAGATAGCTCGCGTCTGCAGTATGCGATGACGTCGTCCGGCCTCTCAAGCTCTTCCGCAGGCGTCCCTGTGTGCTCAGCTGCCCCACGGTGAGTTCACGAAGCTCTCGTATATCGAGCTCACCAGATCCTTGGTCAACTAACTGCAAACGATCATGGATACACGACGGCTCCGCCGCCTCGTCCGTTGGAGCAACAGCAGCGCAGTACGGAGTTTATGAAAGGCGCAGCCCACTCTTCCCCGAACCACTCACGCGCTCCCCGACCACCGAACTCTTGCTGGTGGCCTACCGGCGGGACGTCGACCGGCCATTGACACGAGGAGAGATGCATCTCCCGAGTGCCGATCGGTCACTTGTATGTCGATCGCCACCCAGGCTTCTAGCTTCTAACTCATTACGAACAAGCATTCCTCGTGTCCGCAACCAGTAGGTCTATCGTCTGGCCTCTGGAGGTCTCGACAGTGCCCCAGCGAACACATGGCCTACGCAAGACGCGCCCTGCCGGCCGGCGAGCTGTGTGTTTGTGAGTCCCAGGATTCGCAGGACAAACCGCAAGTGACTCGGCCAGCTCTTTGTCATGCTTCTGCTTCGTCCGCCACTGCATCTGTGCAGGCAAGCTCCGTCATCGTCGCACCAAGAGTCGATGCTCACAGTGTAACATCTGCCACCCGTGCATTCTCAGCAGAGACGAGGCTGTCACATGATGGTTAGTGAGTCCCTCTTCGCAGTCCACACACCAGATCACTCACATGATATCTTCGGAGTGTAGAGACCAGGATTTGAGCTCGCTGATCACTCGCATAATCACGTGTACGTATCGAAATATATTCAAACGCTAGCGTACGTACATACTGCCCTTGCGCGCACACGCGCTGTACATATCATATCGTGCATGCTGTCGGCACGGCTCACGGCAACTTGAAGGATACGAGACGGCAGGTCACGGCACACATCTCGCGACCGCATCCTGCCGTCTCCTATCTCCTCGTCATCCTACAGTGCCTCAGGCTCGTGGCCGCTGTTCGCCGGATGCCGTCCTGGATGCTCTCCGACCGCGGCGACTGGCACGTGCTGTGTCGTTCCGAGCTCATGCTCGCCGTCGCTGAGACCGCTGGGCTTGCAGCGGGCTCGGTGGACGAGCGGAGTTAATGGCCTATGCGCAAACTTGTGTTAACACATATGTATGACACCTGAGAGACGGTCCGGACGATGCAGTGCCGTCGACGTGTGCCAGCGTGGTCGCTCCATCGGGGCATCGGTAATTTCCTTGTCTACGGCGCGAAAGAGCAAGAGGAGACACGACTGGCTATCCATCCGGTAGCTGTTTTGGTCGACGAAATGTACTCCCGAGTCAAAGGAGACGCAGTGACACAGCGTGTTGAGCCATTCAAAGGCTCTGTGTTCACCCGTGCCATCAGCACGAGATGCAGCCCACGTTTGCATGCGAAGATAGAACTCACAGTTCACGCGATTGCATGCAGCTACGTATACGTGTTTGAGTCAGTGAAAGCGGACGAGGTCGGACTTGGATGTCCGGCAGGAACGTTAATGAGTCGATTCCGGCGTTCGAGTCCCTTCGGACTACGCGGAAATCGCTCGTTCCCTGTCGCGACTGGGCCGGACGACTGGCCGGAGCGATGACGGCGGCGAGTTGGAAGGACACTGGTCGAGTCTGGATGTCATATGTCAGTGAAATTGCATCAGAGGTCGAATTTGCGACCGACGCAGATCGTCGCACGACTGGCCGCAGAGGATGCAAGATGCTCAACGCTATCTGTCAGTGTCCATCAGCTTCCGATCGGACGCGGACTCGCTAAGACATGGCAACGTGGCTTACCGGACTGTCTGCAGCGTTGAGGACACTCGTCGATGTGCCGTCCGTATCCGTGCATTGTCCGACACTCTCCGGACTCGGGCTGAGGTGGTTTGGATGCCGGCCGGTGTGTGCGGAGGGCGGAGGGCGGAGGGCGGAGGGCGGAGGGCGGAGGGCGAACGGGGGATGTCCATTGCGAGAAGGCGAAGGTGCATCAACGGGCGGAGTCACTGGTGTACATTCTGGCCAGAGCACAGTCCAGTTGTTGCTCACTGGTCCAAGCTTCAGAACAGATCTTGCGGATGATGCTGATGTCGTGGGACATACGTGTCAATGAAATTGCGTCTAAAGTCGAATCTTTCGACTGACGGCGATCGTTGCGAGAACGACCGCACAAATGTTCAATGCTGCCTGTAAGGGTCACTTAGCTTCCGATCGGACGCGGACTCGCTAAGACATGGCAACGTGGCTTACCGGACTGTCTGCAGCGTTGAGGACACTCGTCGATGTGCCGTCCGTATCCGTGCATTGTCCGACACTCTCCGGACTCGGGCTGAGGTGGTTTGGATGCCGGCCGGTGTGTGCGGAGGGCGGAGGGCGGAGGGCGGAGGGCGGAGGGCGGAGGGCGAACGGGGGATGTCCATTGCGAGAAGGCGAAGGTGCGGAGTCACTGGTGTACATTCTGGCCAGAGCACAGTCCAGTTGTTGCTCACTGGTCCAAGCTTCAGAACAGATCTTGCGGATGATGCTGATGTCGTGGGACATACGTGTCAATGAAATTGCGTCTAAAGTCGAATCTTTCGACTGACGGCGATCGTTGCGAGAACGACCGCACAAATGTTCAATGCTGCCTGTAAGGGTCACTTAGCTTGCGATTGGACGCGGATTCGCTGAGATATGGCCAATATGGGTGCTTACCAGACACATGATGCTGTCCGCGCTGTGCCGTCCGTAAGCGACACTCTCCAGACTCGGTCTGGGGTGGTTTGAATGCCGGCCGGTGCGTGCAGAGGGCAGACGGGCGGGAATGTTATATTGGGTGTCGAAAACGGGCTGTTGAGCGCGACTTGGATACCGGGGGGAGGCCGGACGAGTTGGTAGGTGTTCGTGCATGCACGGCCAGCACAGCAGTGATCGTGCTTTGAGACTGCGTGGAGGCGACTCCGGCCTGGCGCCATACCGCATCATGTGTGTGAGCTGGAGGACGATAGAACATCTGAGACGACTCACCGGCCGGCCGTCTGTCCTGGCCACGTCAGTGTTCGTGCCCGACGGCGAGCAGTGGGAGTACTACCTCCCTGCCGGGCGCTGGACGCCATTATTCCACCCGTCACATGCGCAGTCGTTCGTGGAATGTGTAAGATCGCAGATCGTTGCGAGAGCGGCTGGGGATGACGCGAAATGTTGAACGCTGCTTGGGATGGCCAATCGGGTGCAGATTGGACGGACATTCGCTGAGATATGGTGATTCCCGTCCGCCGCGAGCAGGACGCTGTCTCGTCCGTTTCCGTCTATCGTTCGGGGCTCTCCAGACTCGGACGGGCGCGGACGTTGGTTCTGGTCTCGAACATGAGCGTCGTTTTGAACGTCCACTTCTGGTCCGGACGAGACCCGGACATCTTGCGCAGGTGTTGGTGCATGCGTGTAGACAGTGTTTGAGGGCGTGAGGACACGAACGAATGAAGTACGAGAGGATTGTGTGGCGGCTCAGGCGGGATCGCGGGTGATCAGGCTCTGGAGTCGAGGAGACACGACAGCGGCCGGCAGAGAGCATACATCCCGCATTGACGGACTGTATGTGAGGCGGCAGACGACGGTTCGAGTATGTACGAGCGGTCGCGGTCGCGGTCAAGTTATTGACGATCGGGCAGCGAAGATGTCGCACTTGAAGGCGAGATTCGGACGAGGACGAGATGGATGTTGGTTTCAACATCCATGTCGTGCGGGCACACTGCTCAATGGATACTGGAACAAAGAAAGACGTACCTGGGCCGTCCGACAGCGGTCGGACTCGGAGAGCACGGGCTGCCTGTGTGTGATTTGTGACCTAGAGGGTACTGATTAGAACGGAAGGCAGGGCAGCGCGCTGACGGAGTTGAGGTGATTGAAGGAGCAGTGAGGAGGAAGAGCGAGGAGCGAGAGGAATCGTGGCCAACAGCCAAATGATGATGCAGATGATGATGCAGTCGACCTGGAGCGTAATACGTCATCGGTCAGAGTATGTTCCAGGTTCACACCGTACGAGGATGAACCAACAACAGTACTGGTCTGCACTGGGGATCACAGCAATTGAGTGAGTACTGTACAGCTGAAAGCGAAACCTCAACATAGTTTCGAGTCCTGTATGTCATTGCTCAGTGCACCTGAGGTTCCTAGAGTCATCATCGTACACCCGCCCGCAACTTGCGACTACTCAGAAAATCCTATCCATACAGCTACCCTCGATTCGCCGAGCGGCGCGACGCTGCGGAAGAACATTTTTGAAGGGCATCTCTTCTCCATGCTCGTTCATGCCAACATGCCGAGCATCAAGCAGAGACACCCTCGCTCGCGCGCGGAACGAACCCGCACGGCAGCACAGCACCAGGCGGGGGCGCGACGCGCGCGCGGAATTCGGCCGCCTAATCGACCATGCGCGCCCACGTGGCACCGCACGCAGGAAGTGCGTGTTCACCCACTCGATGAACCGTTCCTACGTCGTTTTTCGTTATTCGTTATTTATCTCATTTATTCCGATTTTTGCGACGTGTTTTTCCATTTTCCATTTTCCATTTTCGCGATCGGTTTGTCCGTTTTACCGGTTGTGACCATTGTGTGGCAGTTCCGTCCTACCGGGCGCGTAAGAGTGCGATCGAGGGATGCGCAGCGGTGGGTTTGATGATCGCGGCGCGGTGCGGAGTCGGCGTAGAGGCGGAAGGAGGGCGCGTTTAACGATGTCGACGGTGAGCAACCGGCCGTGAAGGTGTCGACGATGTGGCGTCGAGGGGGAGGGTTGCCAGGGGGATCACATTCAGAACGTTGAAACGTTGAAAAAATGAAGAAGTGAATTTAGGGGGAGATAGTGAATTAAAACAGGGCACTGAGCGTTAGTGTGAATGGGAAGACTTTTGACGAGCATCAACACAACGTGCGGGCGGCTGCATATGTAGTGTAGGTCGCACGTCAATGATGAGACACACGAGTGCAGGAGAATCACGTACCCGCTGACATCGGGGTGTATTGTGATTGGGAAGATGAAGTTCTCTTCCTCCCTGTAGGCCGAAGAGTTCAAAATCAGCAAACAATCACGAAGAGTATAGATAGCGCATCGTGGGCATGCGACAGATAGAATGCGTATGACCTGTACAAGTACGTGAACATGTCCTTCCAAAGCTGCTCCACGTCCCGTGCGTTGACCTATGTACGCACGACAATTCAGTGGATACGCGCCAAGACTTCACACAACTCGAACGACGTACCCATCCATGAGAGTTGGGGCTAGACTTGATAAACCTAGGACACGGCAAGCTATCAACATCGCATTACTGCATGCATGCCCTGCATGGAGACCTACATCATGGGCGGCAAGTCGTCGAGGTACCAGTTGGCAGGAATTTCGACCAGACCTGTTTCTTTGCCCCTGACGAGCGGCTTCATCCACGTCTCTGCCTTCGCCTTGTAGTCGATCTTGTTCCAGAGGTCCTGGTCGCGCAGGTAGAAGGCTTGGGAGCTGCATCGCGCGCAATGGCGTAAGATCGTGCCGAATGCCGTCCACGATGTCGGGTACTTACTCGTGAGCCATGATGGGATGGTCTAGATTACACAGCCGGTGAGGACAAACATTCACAAGCAGACGCGAACCGACATAACTCACCATACTCTATCCCCTTGTCGAGTAGCAGCATCGTCCCTTCCTTGCTCGTTTCCCACCACGGCGCGACGCTGCCTTTGGGCGATACGCCGTTGTTGAACTCGGTGAGAAGCTGGTACGTGTGATCGAGTATGTCCTTCTGCTGCTCTAGAGACATCGCGACCGGATTCTCGTGCGAGTACCCGTGCAGCCCTCTGCACGTATACACGCGCGCGCCATCAGCAGACTGGACCCGCGAACCTCAAATTCGACCACACGGAACGCACGCACATCTCATGTCCGGCGTCCCATACAGCAGCCATCTGTTCCGGAAACGTCTCCAAGCTGCGTCCTGACAATTGCAAAGTTCCCATGGGGCATTTCATTTCGCGAGATACGTGGCAGAGCAGGGTAGGGCGCACCCCGGGCGCACCTGGGATGAACCATGTCGTCTTGATGCCGTACTTGGCGAAGAGCTTGAGCAAGCGAGGTGTTCCGACCTCCCCGGCATAGACTCCCTATGCGATGATCACGACAGCAGTAAATACACGAGGGGGTTTGGGAAGTATCCGAGGTTGAGAGGGAGGGCAACGCTCAGCATGGCATCAGAGACTTACTCGAGAGATGTCAAGCGGGGAGTCTTCACCTCTGTACGAGCCCAACCTTGTTCCCAAGGCATGAATTCAACATGATGCGTGGCATGCGTGCAGTGTCTGGTTCTGCAGGTGAGGATCGCTGGGGTCAAGAAGGAAGGTAGGTGGAGATGACCAGATATCGTATGAGAAGAATCTAAAGGCACCGTGACGGGGCTCCGTGGACTGACCCGGGCGTGACATCCTGTGGAGAATCTCAATTATAATATCCAGAAGAACTTCTTTCCGTTGGCGCCGGATCAACATGACTGAATGCCACGATGACATGGTTGATAGAGCTTCACATAAGCTCACGCTCCCCGGGGTGTATCCTACTCCGTCGCTCACGAGTGCGTTATCATATACAGTACTCAACACGAAGCTGATCGATTTCTCTTCTAGACCTTGTCTTCTCATGCTTGTGCACTCAGGCGCCCCTAAGAAGTCTCTGAGCGTCCGCTCGCCCGCTTACGCTCCAAGTCGACCAGATGTACTATATGCGGGAATGCTCGACATCCAGTTCGATTAGAGATTTGCAAAGCAGCCTTATCATCACCGCTCGTGGCATATCGACGGGGCTTCCAGCCGCCCAATAACCTTCTCTTCTTCTCCCTCTTCTCGCAAATCCTTTGCTCTCCGCGCACCGATGTCAGACGAAGAAAAGCGGACGACGGCCTCCACAGTGGCAGAAGAAGAGTCTCATCATGGAGGAGCCCTGAAGGCTCTGAAGCACGCTGACGACGCGCTCCTGGCAACGCTGGGTTATCGAAGCGAGTTCAGACGCGAGTTTTCCGTATGTCTCTGCTCTGGGTGTGCCCTGCTCCGTCACCCTCCTCACACTTGCAACCTCACCAATCTGTAGTATAGCTCCCCTCTGCTCAATGGTTTCTCCTCTTGCGCTTCCCCAACGTCACCTCATTGTCTACCCCCATGTCTCCATAGTCGGTCTCATCACCATCATCCGCTTCACTGCCTGGGTCATGGACCACATGTAGCATCTCCATCTGCGACTTCAGATGTGCCTTATAGCCCTCCACCACGTGTAGTGCTTGTATAAGGTCCTTCTTCCTTGGATCTTTTGACGGCCGGCCTCGCTTGCCAGTGCGATGCTATCAAGAGAACGTGATCAACAAAAATTCGTAACCGTACTCTGATACGTACTGTCTTCTTGCAGATTCGCTGTGTCCGCAAAGAATGGACTGCGTGCAGAGTGGCCGGGGCTTGAAACTGCACAGAGTACCCTCCTGGCGTGGTGCCGTTGCTGAGGACTATGCTGCAGCCTGCAGGCTGGCAGGATGGCGGGGAGCCTCGCGTCACCATCTCGTCTGTTACCTGGTATCGCCCGGACGAGCGAAATTGGTTGTTGGGGGTGATGATGACCAGACGCCGGTCGGTCCGGCAACGGTCGATCCGAACACTACCTTGCTCTATTACGGAAGGCGGAAGGGAACATGAAGAGGCGGACCGAGCAGTTGGTGCAATATTATGAGACCATTCAAGCTATGGTGCACGGACCGGCGGATGATGGGAGCCATGCGGTTCGCATCCCCTATACCTCTTGGCGAGCGATCCCAAATCTGCGATCGCTCGCCCATCCAAACCCGCACAGCAATCACTTCCGCCATTGTAGGAGTGGGTTTCTATCTTGGCAGGAAGTGCAGGAGACCACTATTCCATGCTTGGGGACAACCAGTGGGAACAAACTCTGTGTATATTGGAACCAATTCGCATCATTGAGTCTAGTGTTGTCCGCTCAATCTAACTCCATCACAAGTATCGAACACCTTGTTACTTTGCTTTGCTTGTGTAAGTGACGATGCTGATACTTCTGCTTGCTGCCTGTAGCTGAACTGCTCATGTACCGGTCGAAATTGCTCCAGGATGTCCGCCAGCCCGGCACTCTTCCGGCTGTATGCGCTTCTGATTGTACTGGACCTGTTCATGTCCCAGTCGCAATTGCTTCCAAATAATGGTGAGCCCGAAGCGTTTTCGGCCGTATCCATTTCTCCTTCCAGCTGACCTGCTCATGTACAGGTCGCAATCGCTTCGGGATTTTGCTGAGCCGGGAGCGTTTTTCAGTGGTATGCCCTTCTTGTAGCTGATGTACTTCTGAACCGTGCATGTATAGGTCGGAGTCATGATGGTGACTTTGATAGACAAGGCGGTATGAGGCCATGGTGTTCTATAATTCCTGGACTGCCTCTTGGGAACGGACCGCACGAAGCAATAGGACTATGTAAAGCTGGACGAGTAAATGTAGAACTACACTAGACTGAGTCATGTTGTCAAGATCGTTATGTAGGGCAATTGAGAGTGAACCCGTCATCCTCCTCACACTCGCAACCTCACCAATCCGTGGTACAGCTCCCCTCTGCTCCTCTGCTCATCGGTTCCACCTCTTGCGCTTCCCCAATGTCACCTCGTGGTCTACCCCCTTGTCTCCATAGTCGGTCTCGTCACCGTCATCCGCTTCACTGCCTGGGTCATGGACCACATGCAGCATCTCCATCTGCGACTTCAGACGTGCCTTATAGCCCTCCACCACGTGTAGTGCCCGTATAAGGTCCTTCTTCCTCGGATCTTTTGACGGCCGGCCTCGCTTGCCAGTGCGATGCTATTAAGAGAACGTTAATGAAATACCGTAGCCATACTCCGATACGTACTGTCTTCTTACGCCCCGCCTTCCACTTGGTGCTGATTGACGGCATATTATCTACCATCTCCCGAAACGACGCGATGCCCACGGTAGTGCTGTTAGCTAGGCTCCTCATATCCGGTGCCAAGGTCTTGCAAATATGGTCTCAGCTGTGCTGGCAAACGAGAAACTACGAGTCACTTACCCTTGGCCCATTCAAGGCATACTTCCATTCAGTCGGTCGTCTAGCTAGTATGGTGCTGTAGAACTTGACGGAGCCTAGCTGGTAATCGTACACTGGTAATACCTTGTAGGTCTTGTCAGTCAGCGCGATGGGGTCGCAAGCGTAGCTGTCACCTACAATATCACATGCATGTCAGCACCACATAACGCATTATCAAGATGCCACTCACCCAAAATGTGCTTCTCATCCAGCATGCCGTGTGATGTGAGGTCGTTGAATAGCTCCAGGGACACCATACAGAAGGATTTGCGGTACACATGGACGTACTCCGACATGTAGTACCGGTGTGAACGGTGATTGAAAGCAAATGGATTAGTATGGTTTGCGGGTGTGGCCACAAGTTTGAGGAACCGGTCGGAAGCCCAGATAGCCATGTATGCTGGCAATCCAGAACGCAACCGGCCAAACATCTCATTGTCCTTGCACACCACGGTCGTTGGGGTGCCAGGCCACATAGATATGAGATGGAGGAGGTCGTTCGCAGTGTGCTTGCCTAATCCGTTGAAGACGGTTTGCACGCTGTACAGCGATGCTATGATGGGAACATCATTCTGTGGACCGATGTCCCCCTCCAGCACTTGCGTCCTCCAAGCATCCAGCATATACAAAGCTTCTTCGGTCTCATATATCCAGTCGGGTCCATGACCTTTGTCCCACAGCGCGCCCCAATACTTACAAAACAAGTGTCATTGTCTTATAATGATTGATAGTACATCGGGAAACCCACCTCCGATTTGGGCAGCACATCAGCAGGACTCCACAGTACTGGACGGCTAAATACATGGAAGCGCACCAGACGCGAGAAGTCTGTGACAATGATAGCGCGATCCTGGCAGACAAGTGCACCAAATACATTGACAAGTCTGTCCCCACCAGTCAGAGAAGACTGACAGCCTGGGACAACAAACTGGGAGGGCAGGATGAAAGAGCGGAGGCGGTTGGCCTTTGACTTGTTTCTGTTGGGTCCTGGTGCGCAGTTCCCAACGAGAGCACGGTAGTCTTCGAGGGAGACAATGCTGATACAGGCTTCCAGGCCAAGATGGATACGTACGGCGTGCTCCAACAGGTGTCAGCCTCCCGACGTGGAGAAAAGTCTTTGCAGAATGGCGGAGACACTTACGAATCCAGCAGCCAATATGATCTCCTTGCCCCGTGACTGGACAGCGACAGGACCGGGTGTGAGTGGCTTCACCAGGAACGTCAGCGGCTCCCAAGCCTTCATTTCAAGTCGCTCTTGGTCGTACTTGTTCACTTCATAGTCCGCCGGCATTTCTTCTTGGGTGTCTTTGTACCCCCACGACTCGCATGTCATGGTGGTATACTTGCGCTGCCGAGTACCAATAGCAAAACACCGCGGAAAGAAGGCCCAGTGTCCTGTCAGACCCAATTATCGTTCCGGATTTCCTGTACATAAACACTGTACTCTGCGGCGTTATGCTCACCTGTCAGCACTTCTCCCAGGTGTGTGTTTGCATACTCTTTGATGGCGCGGGTGACTATATAGTGGTATGCACTTTGAGTGTCGCCTTCTGGCATTCTAAAGGAGGGCACAACACAAATACTGTGAGATGTTGTCGTGGAGTTGGGTTCGAAGGAACACTAGCAGGCCGAAACGCGAACTGTCACAGTGTGACGATGTCATGCTGCAATCACACACATCGCTTGCTGGCCTCAACTCTATATTAAGGGCACATAACAGCAATTTCTTTGGCAAATGGCAGGTGCAATAACCACATATATCCCTCAAAACGAACACTACATGTTGTTGTTATTCTATAATAATCCAGACCAGTGGCGTCACACTGGCGCTAGCAAATGTTACACCCCTGAGCGCCCAAAGCTGTCACTCCAAGTCAATGTCATGATGCCAACTGTGTGAAGGGAGACTCAGCGTAGCAACATGAGAGCAAATCATGGTTACGAGCTTTACCAGTGCGATGTGCGGAACGAGACGAGATAACGGCTACCGTGGACAAAGCCAGTTCCAAATGTTTGACCATGTCCGATCTGGATGCAGTCAAGCACCTCCTCACAGACCGCAACAACGAACGCGCGAACAAACCAACGAGGGCAGCCACACGCGCGCAGCAGCATTATTGCCACCAACCTGCTCGCCCCACCCAGGGATACCGCTCGCACGGAGGATTTGACCAGAACCCAGCCGCCATGCTGTCACCAGACAGCGGCCACGCGGAGGACGTGGCAAATGAGGTGAGGTGCATGGGGTAAAATAAGAAGTTCGTGAATTTGTCGGAGGTGGGGAAGAGGATGGACATGCTCAAAGACGCAACCGCGCAGAACTGCTGGAGGATACGAGTTGTGAGAGCAGGCTGTCGACACCATGCTCGCAATGGAGTGGGCTCCAAGACTCACCCGTTACTCAGAAGGCGACGGGCGACGGTGAAAGGATTGAAACCTTCTCCATAGACTCATATTGTACTTACTCGCGTGCTGCTCATCCCAATCCCTGCTCCGTGCACATCCGACCCAACCACCGACCCTCGACACCACACTATGCCCCGCTCATCTCGACATCCCCATCCTCGTCTGGCCCATTCGCCACGGCCACGCCGCCCCCGAGATCCTGCGAGTCCGCAAGGAGGGCCTCCGCAGCTTCACGGATGGATGTGATCTTCGCACGCATGACCTTGATCAACTCCGGGAAGAGGGACTCAGGCATGTACGGTCCTTCGGACTCGACACTGACTGTGAATGGATGGGGCGTCAGCACAGATGGAGGTAAGAGGAAGAGAGAATGAGAGGGACACGCACAGATAGATCAGTCGCATATCCTCTTCAGGTCCACACATCCCTCAAACTCCTTATGCAGCAGTACCTCGCGTGACATCGTCTCCTTGTGCAGCTGGCGCTCGTTGATTGACACCGGGCTGAAACACTTCGCGAACTTCTCTGCGAGATGTGGAGGAACAGGGATTGATTTGAGTTGAAAGAGTGGGTGTAGCCGGTACGTTTCGACCGGTACATGAGCAGTTCAGCTACAGGCAGCAAGCAGAAGTATCAGCATCGTCACTTACACAAGCAAAGCAAAGTAACAAGGTGTTCGATACTTGTGATGGAGTTAGATTGAGCGGACAACACTAGACTCAATGATGCGAATTGGTTCCAATATACACAGAGTTTGTTCCCACTGGTTGTCCCCAAGCATGGAATAGTGGTCTCCTGCACTTCCTGCCAAGATAGAAACCCACTCCTACAATGGCGGAAGTGATTGCTGTGCGGGTTTGGATGGGCGAGCGATCGCAGATTTGGGATCGCTCGCCAAGAGGTATAGGGGGATGCGAACCGCATGGCTCCCATCATCCGCCGGTCCGTGCACCATAGCTTGAATGGTCTCATAATATTGCACCAACTGCTCGGTCCGCCTCTTCATGTTCCCTTCCGCCTTCCGTAATAGAGCAAGGTAGTGTTCGGATCGACCGTTGCCGGACCGACCGGCGTCTGGTCATCATCACCCCCAACAACCAATTTCGCTCGTCCGGGCGATACCAGGTAACAGACGAGATGGTGACGCGAGGCTCCCCGCCATCCTGCCAGCCTGCAGGCTGCAGCATAGTCCTCAGCAACGGCACCACGCCAGGAGGGTACTCTGTGCAGTTTCAAGCCCCGGCCACTCTGCACGCAGTCCATTCTTTGCGGACACAGCGAATCTGCTTCGCATGCCTCGCACTGTCTTCGCGTCGACGCTCTCCCCCCTCACCGTCATTGGCATCGTCATCCTCGGCGTGCTCTTTGGGTGTGGAGCCATCGACACGGTAGGGACTTCTTCCTCATGTTCTCGCGAAGCGAAAAGTTAACTCTCATCGGTCTTTGCGTGCACGTACAACATCACATAGTACACGGTACTGATGCGCCGACCAAGGACGCATCCAACGGACGAGATGCGGACTGCCGAAGCGGGTGCGCCTGCAGAGTGTGAGGAAAGACTTTGTGCAACAACAGGGAGGACTCGTCCCTCGAACTTGAAGCATACCAGGTCACCTCACGCCATGATACCTGCCTCAAGACTAACCCGCCCGAGTTTCCGCTCCAGAACAACGACGCCGCACAGTCGTCAAACTAGCTGTCCTGCGCGAGGCCCCCGACTTTCACCGGGAGCTCTCCGCCCCGTGTCCACCTGCTTGTGTCGGCTTCCCGACCCTTGATGTCTGGGCGTAGCCTTCAGTACCGGGTCCGCGATGGCCACATCAGCAAGCTGCGAAACATTGGTAGGAGGCGATAGTTTTTCGAACATGATTATCTCATCCAGGGCATCTATACAGTGCCTGCGCACGCCTGCTTCTGCTTGCGCGCATTGCTGTACCAGCCACAGCATATTCGCTCATACTCTGTGCACCGCGGACAGCTCCACGCGCCTCCCAATCTACCTTATCCGAACCTCCTCGCCCCCTCGTGCTTCCCGCCCTCCGCAGGTAAGCCGACACACAACGGCCTCACGTCGACGCTCTCATCGTCATGCTTGGCGCACTGGTTCAGAGACATCATGGGACTTCGTCCTCGTGCTCTGGCGAAGTGCAAAGGTCGTTCTTATCCGTCTTTGCGTGGATGCACACTCGCCTTTCCGCTCCACCCCGCGCACCCAGCTGTCGTCCTTCCGCCCGCACCAGTGATCACCTATCCACTTCCGGCGCCCTTCCCGCCAAGTCTTCTTGCTCTCAGCAGAACGACCCGGACCCGGGGGTGCGCGCAAACGCAGCCTCTCTGTCGATTTCCGGAATGGGTGTCACTGCTGCACCTACCACACCCGGTCCTCCGTGAAATTACTCAGACGTCGACGAAGAGCACTCGCTCGCATTCCCGCAGCCCATCGCATTCACGTTCGCCGCCCCTCCCGCTCTCGAGCGCTGCCGAGCACACACACATACACGGACGCTGATGGAGGTTGGTCGTCCCAGGTGTGGGCGATCGCTTCAGGGAAGTGGAACCGGAAGGATATCCGGGAGGTCCAGCATCAGTTGTGCAACCTGAAGCTCCGGTGAGCTCCGCTCGCACTCATCGGCTTCTCTCCATCTCTGCCGCGTCCAATGTATGCGCTGGTTCTGGGTGACGGTGACTATCTCTGGGTTGTGTATCGACGACGCATCACGACAGACTATCTATACCTGTACTTATTCGCACACGGCTGCTGTTGGCATCACGATATGGCTCGGTGGCTCTGTGTAGGATGTGCTTCATCTCTAGTAGTTCTCGCTAGATAGTGCTTGTCACGGCGTTTCAATGTGGACATACGGTACTGCGCACCCGACGGACGAGGAGACCTTGCGCGACGACAGGAAGACTTGCACACCCTCGAACTTGAAGCCTCCCAAGGTAAGCCAACGCCGGTGCACTCGCGCCTCAAGACTAAACCCGCATTCGCCAGACAAACGACGCACAGTCGTGTCACGCGCGCTCCCGACTTTCAGCAGCAGCGGTGAGCTCCCTCTCTCCGTGTCCTTTGCAGCGGTCTCGTTCTCATCTCGCCCCCACCTGCTTGTGTCCGTGTCTGTGGCTCTTGAGTCTTCTCAGCTGGCGCAGGAAATAACTGGGCTGTAGCGGTCGAGTAGTACGAGATGTCGCGGAAGCTGGACGTGCTAAAACAGCGCCAGGCGGACGCAAAGTTCGCGCGGACCGTCGCTGGCAGGATGTTCAAGTGGAGTTGACTCTCGATTCTCTGCCTTGGATTGGCACCATACAGGTCCTACACTAGATTCCTACGCAGAGACTCACTGCACTCAAACGGCACTGCCCATATATTACATGTCTAGGGACCGGGCTCAATCAGAGACAGAGAACATTGCAGTGGGCACCTATATGATTAATGCCAGGCAATTTTGCACTCCCATTCGACAGTGCGAGCATGTCAATCCACGAGTCTCCCCACTCTCGCCATTGCTGTGCGAGGATCCAGAGGAGGGTATCTCGACCTGAGTTGACGAGGAAGCTTCGGTTCGTGACAACGACCATACCCGATTGACACCGGGTGAGCATGACATTTACGCGGTTGAGGGACTTCAGGAATCCTGGGTTCCTTGTACGCACGGTGGAGATGATGACGTACGAGGCCTCGTGTCCTATGTAGTTGTACACGATGAGCAAAAAAACCACGATGAGTAGGAGGAGGCGCACCTTGGAAACTGTCAACGTTGTAGACACGCTCCCAAGGGAGATCTTCTGCTTTGAGTCGCTGCGTGATTGCTGCACGCTGTCCATCGTATGGGGTGATAATGCAGAAGTCGAGGTGCTGGTAGTAGTTCTTGACAAGTGATACTACAGCGTCAACTTCCTCATAGTTCTAACACATGTTCAATGAGCATTAGTACTATCACTCTCAGAGGATACATTTTGAAGCTGGCTGACAACTTACTGACCTTGAAACTTGACCCAACAGATGTTCCGGACCCTTGCCAGACATCGACAAAACGCAAGCACGACCCATCTGTAATATCGTGCACCGACTCGAGCTCAGAGTTGTATATCTCGACTGAGATGAAATCACCCAGCGGAGTCGGCATGCGGTACTGTGTATTGAGGAAGTAGATGGACGACTTCAGCTGCTTGAAGTCGAATATAGTCTTTATATTCAGAGCAGTATCCTTGTAGTATGGAGGCACTGATTGCAGATGTCACTGATTGCCACACAAGAGAGATGTAATCCAAGAGGAGGCAACTCACACTGCTTGGGGTCACCAAACATACATACTTTCTTTAAGCGCCTGGACTTATGAAACAGGTGCTGTTGGATAGTTAGCATCTGACTGCACAACGGAGAGAACGTTATTCACCATAAACTCAAAGGAATCGATTTGTGATGCTTCATCGACGATCAACCGCTCGACAGGTATGAGATGGAAGACAGCATCGAGGGCCGGGTTCGACATCATTGCCACTGTACACAAAATGATAGTTGCGCCACCAATCTCACGCTCCACAACGACAGGATCAGTAACGAGCTTGTCTGAGCGGATAAGTCGATGTCGAATTCTCTCATAGAGGTGCTCGTGCCTACAAAAGAGTCACCTTGAGTCTGCATGGCATAGGTGTACGGCAGACAGTGCCTCTCACCATTCGATATAGAACTCCTTTGACACCAAGATCTTGAAGTTGATGTCGAACTTGACCAGTGAGCGAGCAATATTCTTCACACCTACATTCGACTGTGCAACAACCCATGCAGGAGACCAACTGCTGTCCCATTCACACAGCGCTGCAGCGATTGTCGTCGTCTTTCCTGTCCCGGGAGGGCCTGTGATGGATTAGCGATACTTTTCATGGCGTGACATTACACAGTGCATAGTACCTTGGACGACGACGAGCGGCTCATACGACGACCACATTGCACAAACGACCTCCTTCTGCGAAGGATTGAGTTTACTGAAGGAGTTGTAGTAGGCGCATGGAGTGGTGGAGATATACGACCGTGGTGGGGGATTCGACGAGAACCAGAGCATCTCGATGAACTGAGAATATTGTGTGAGTGAAGAGATGCCCTGTAGGAGCTGCATGATAAAATTATTCCGTGCGACTTCAGAGTTCGTCAGCTCTTTGCGTCCAACGACATGGATATGCTTGATCCCTCCTCCATGGAAACTCCCTTCGACGACTTGCACCCCGGTCTTCTTGCCGTGGACACTGACGGCCTTGCCTACCACCAAGTGTCCGTCCGTCGTCTCCATCATGATCGAAGTCTATCCACGTGTGCAAGTTGTCAGTACCGATGGAGCAAGGGGGATTGAACACATTACCTGATTGCTTGCTCGCACTCGTGTATTGAACCGTGCATTCTGAATGATGATCTGTCCATCCCCATCCACCTCAACATTCTCAAAATCGTTCTCCATTTGTATAGTCTTCTCGGCCTCGAGTAGCTCGACATTCATCAGCAACTCCCCGAGCACGTGGAGCTCCACGTCCTGCAAATTGTCGGTATCGACCTTTAAGCAATTTTCAATTGCTACCATCGCCTTCTCTGCGCATCTGCATACCGCAGCGCCACCAATGACGGGAAAAGATATATATCCGGGTTGAGACTCCACATTATCGACTCGGACATGAAATAAGAAGGACGAAACCACTTACATGGCCGAAATCCACGCCCGCAAACACACATCATGTAGCTGCTGGTGGCACCACAACGCATGGATTCGATACTTTTGCGCGGCTTCAAGTTGATGGACCTTTCCCGCCACGAACTCTGCCGCACTCTTCATGTTTGGATACAGGCTCCCCAGATCCACTCCGTGAACGGCCAACCCGCATTTCCTGTACAGGTGGAGAGCGATCTGCGCCATACCGAACCCCACGAGCATGCAGCGCGGGTTATGGAGCAGGCCGAGCAGTCCGCATGTTGACTTCAAGTTGATGTTCGTGTGCTGCGAGTTGTCGGGGATCACGGTGATTTTGGCGCCCCACGGTCCCCACCTTGTGCTTGAGCCCGGACTCGTGGAGGCGATGTCGACAAAGAACACCTCCGCCGGAGTCGCGAACGCCACAGCGTTGACCGCCCCGTTCGATGCGAGGCGCACTGCAACACCTAGAACCGCCGGGTCGTTATCGAGGATGTACTTCGAGAGGTCATCACATGTTCGTGGGGTGAGCTTGGACAGACGGATTTGAGACGGGGCGATGTGAGTTGGTAGGATCGTTTGCGGGAGGTAGCTCGTCGCCATAACGGCCTGTCTCCGAGCTGTGGGATGGTCCGCTGTCGAAGCAGAGGAGATAACCTCGTGCTACGCAAAAGTTCGGGGGTGCGAGATAGGGGTTCGGTCGAGCGAGCGAGTGCGGCGGACAGTCGAGTATTCGATTCGAGTAACGACTGTACGATGTCGCCTAGAATACGAGAGTAGAATATCACTAGAGAGAGTGTGCGATCGATGAGATTGACGAGACGGGGTGGTGGCGAGAAGCAAGGAAGAGGAGAGAGGGCACGGAAGGGGACATGTCGGGCAGGATCACTAGAACGCTAATCTACCGTAATAGGAATGCAAGTATCTAAGTAAGGTAATGTAAGCACTCTCATACTTGTAAGGTATGCGCACATCCTTTCTCTCAATCGTACGCGCGCTGTACAGGACAACGCGATGTACAGTCGGCTAAGGGTGCTCTCGCTGAGCGAATGCTCCTATGAAAAATACTTCGACCACTTCAACGTGCTGAGTACCAGTGCGGGCACGACTTGCTTCAGGACTGGCGACTGGCCAGTGCCAGCGGGCGTGGCAAGCGTGAAGGGGTGCAGTCGCCGAGGAGAGCGCGGACGGTGTTGAGGAGGGTGGACCAGGATTTGGTCTCGGATGCGTCGAACCGGTGCCGGTCGTCGCCAGTGGCCGCAGGCGCGAGGCCTCAGCTGGTGAAGCAGCAAAAGTCAAGATTCAGACAGTCTTGGGCTGCCAAGGGCAAGGACTACAGCTTTGATGCTGCGAATGACATCCTTGGTATCGTCATGCTCGAGATCCAGAGCACAGAGGAACTACCGAAGCTCAAAAAAATTGTGCTCATCCCTTCTATCTCCATTTGGCTGGTTCTAGGGAGGAGTTCATATGCGCTTCCCAGTGACGCGCACAGGCTGGGACATGGACCCCTTCGTTGTCGTCTCCTTCGGAAAGGAGGTCTTCCGGACGCGCGTCATACGGCACTCGCTGAATCCGCAGTGGGACGAGAAGATGCTCTTCCACGTCCGGCGGTACGAGACCACGTTCAAGGTCCAGCTCTCGGTCCTCGACTGGGACAAACCTTCGTCGATCGATCCATATCTGAGACGCGAGCTTTGACGTGGCGCAGCTGATTGAGGATGCGCCGCAGAAGGATGCGAAGACGGGGCTGTATCCCGAGGAGGAGGACTGGAAGCGGTCGATGCGGAGAGTAAAGCTGGCTTGGTGCACAATCCAATGACACATGATGCATATAGTGCCAGAAGGAAGATTGGAAGCCGGAAGCCCATAAGGGCGACTGTAGGCTGCTAAAGGAGGGCAAGGCATACGAGGTCGAGCAGCGTCGTGGCTTACATGATAACAATTCGTTCATGAATGGGCTTCTTGGTGAATAGACCTTCGCGACCGCCCCTTGCTTGAAGTGTGTTCACCTCGCATTCGTAGACTCAATGGGCTCGAGTTCCTTGACGGACGAGCGCAAGTATATGAACGCACTGGACCGCAACGACTTCTTTCCCGTTGGCTATGGTCAAGCCAGCCCCCCCCCTCGTGCACGGCGGATGGATCATGACGATCTTGATCTTTTTGAAGGTTTCGATTCTGATGAAGACGAGGACGAGGATGACGAGGAATTGTCAGAAGACGACGACGAACCTTCCCTGCCCAAGAGAAACCGACGTTGGTAGAATGACGACGAAACCATACGATCATTGTATACTTAGTACCCAAGAATTATAGTTCGCAGCCTTGCCAAGAGAAAAGGGCATAAGATGGACGGGGAGTGTTTCCCAGCTTTCTTCACATGCAGTGCCCAGCTCCGTTCGTCCGACTATATAACTGCACTCCAAGCCATAAGCCGTTTACGACAGTAGCCGTGTTTGGGGAGGACTACAGAGACCAAACGAAGGCAAAGGGACGAAAAGCAGGGGTGAGGTGATGAGGCCTTCCGTGTGTGATAGACACCCAGACTTGCATTGATATGAACGCATCTGTAGTGAGTCGCATCTACATGTATGAGCGTAGATGAGAGCAAGCCTGCGCGTTGAGACTCACCAAGCCCCGTCTACACGCGCTCGTTTCTTGGGAGGCGCGTCTGAGCTGTTACTGGCTGACTCAGATCGTGCGTGCGTGCCAGCTTGAACCACATGTAGCTCTTGCGTAGCATGATCCACGTCACCGTCCACACCCTCAACGCGTCCCGCATCTTCGTCGGTTTCCATCTTTTGCTCATCCGCGACGTTCCCTGTCAACTCTTACTCCGCGACCTCAGTCTCCTTCTCCGCGACCTCAGTCTCCTTCTCCGCGACCTCAGTCTCCTTCTCCGCTTGCTCGGCGACCTTCTTCGCCCTACGCGCCGCCTTCCTCCTCTCAGACGCCTCCGCACCCTCCTTAACCAGTGCCCAGCCCTCGAGATGCTTACTGTAATGTTCGACTGCGCGCACCTTCGCCTTTTCCCATTGCTGATCCGCCTTATACCTCCACAGCCCTCTAGTTGCGGTGTCCTCCACACCCATCTGGACGGCGCTGATGTCGAAGAGCTTGTACAGTGCCTCCGCTATCGCGCCAACGCCCACAGGACCTATCAAGTCATCCTCGTTCTCCTCCGCCGTCGCTTGCTCGTCTGGCTTGGATTCAGCAGAGGACGCATCCCGGACGGGATCCTCGTCCCCGCCCGCGTCGCAATCCTCTGCCATCGTCTTCTCCCGTTCCGCCTTCTCCTTCTCCTTCTTGGCCCTTTCCCTCTCCTTCCTCTCCTTTCTCTTCACGTCGTCACCCAAGCACCACAACGTTCCCCTGATACCATCCCGGGTCCGACCCAGAAGGTGTAGGTCTAGGTTCCCAAGCTTATCGTAGATATGGCGCACATCTTCGACCTCTTCGCCTCTGCGGAGGAGGAGCGCGTGGAGGAAGGTCTGCAGGAAGGAGTCGAGGTCGTCTGCGGCCGCTGGCATGTATGGACAGCCCCAGGGCTGGAAGGCGTTGTGAATGCTGCAGGTGGAGGTGAAGCGAAGCTTGTCCTGCATATTCCATCCATAACAGTCAGTCAGTGATACTACCATTTGAGTCTTGACCGACATATGTGATAGGACGAAGAGCAGTGGATCATCCTTGCCAATACTTCGGAGGACTCACAGGCGGAGGACCTGGCTTTATAGGTCTGGGAGGTAGCCGCGCGTACCACGGCAGGGGCGCGCGACTACGGAAACATGAGCAGGAACTTGAGGTTCGGCTCGATCATGACATAGTGCTCTTCCGAGTTCCATGGGCGATCATCGTGGCTCATGGTTGCTGTGACTAAGACTTGGCCTGGGATTACCCTGGAATGTGAGAGGTACAAGCCCAGGAATCAGGGAAGTCAAGAGGTGCGCAGGTCAATGAAAGTGGCAGAGGATGAGAAAGAAGAGGACAATAGGATCGGATGTACAAGTTGCCCGATGATGTAATGGGCGCGTCATGCATCGCGGTCACGTGTTTCGCTGCCGCGAGGATCCATGGCGGGCTATTCTATCCTGTCCTTCCTCTAGGGAAGAAAATGAAGGATTGCACGCTGTACAACATGCATATGAGGACGTTCTTCCCGAGTTATGAGTACGTATCGCCGTCTAACCCGTAGTAAATGACGTTCTATATAACAACGACTTTTCCACAGACCAGCTCAACCAGAGTGTGGGTCTCATCTAATACCTCGCCCTCGTCGACACGAGATGCCTCCTTCGTCTCAGGTTTCTCGTCAGATGCGCCCTCAGATGCGGCTCTTGGACCCTGTTCTACAGTTCGAACAGGACCTTTGAACCACTTGCGCGCCGAGAATATCCACGGCAGTGACGCGAATACAAACACGGCCATGATGAGCACGACCGCGTAATCTGTCACGAATGCAGTCAGCGCACTCCTCCAGCCACATGCAGTACAGAACACGCTGCACGTACTCATCGTCTCAGGGGTCGGATGGACCTCTGGCGGGAACATGAGGAGCACGCTCACCCACGCGACCGCGACGATCCCGATGGGCATGTACCACCTTCCCAGCTAGAACGGCCCGGGCTGTAGCTTATCGCGCCCCGAAGTTATCCGGAGGAAGATCGGCGTGACGTAGGACGTGTACAGCCCGATGACCGCAGCTCTGTCGTGAGCAGGTTATCAGTATCTCACGTACACATGCAAACCTCAGAGACAAGCCGCAAGGAAAACATGGTCCTGGAAGATAGTAAGACGCACCCTGCGAGCGAAGATAGCGCGGTCTCCGAGAAGCCGAGCAGCCCACAGATTGCGGAGAGCACCATGACCAGCCAAAACGCGTTCACTGGCATCCTGGAGTACGGGTGCATCTTCTTCCACCACCTGGACCCAGGCAGCGCAATATCCCTGGCAAACGCAAACACCACGCGCGACGCGTCGACGCCCTGCGCGGCACCGGTGACGTACTGCACGACGATTATGTGACTCCATATTGCGAGCATGCTCCGCTTGCCAAGTACATCGAGGAAGAGCTGGCCCATGGGCAATGGGAGAGGCGAAGCGAGAAGGTCGGGTATGGATGCGGCCGCGAAGGAGGCTGCGATGTAGAGTAGCCAGCCGAGGGAAGCTGTTGCGCCGACTCCGACCAGGATTGCTATTGGTGCGGCGCGGGCTGCCCCGGAAGTCTCTTCCGAGATGTGCGCAGCAGAGTCGTCTATGGAAGGTAGGGAGGAGTGAGTGGAGAACACAGATATAGTGAATGAGTGGTGAGGATCGTACATCCAGTCAAGGTCTACATCGACGCGGTGAAGGCGAGTAGGAACGCCCATGCGTCTGAACAACCGTCATGTTCAGCCTGCGAAGGAACGGAACTTGGGACGTACTATCGGACCATCCGGTGTGATCTCCGTACATTGTGAACGCTGTGCTCGTGGAGACCCTCCGGTCGCCGCTACATACCAGCAGGGCGACGATGGCAGCGATAGTCGTCCCAACTGCCCTTTCCCCATCACTACCGGCGATATGTATTCGGATGCCAAAGCTCACCGTTCACAATGACATAGAATATGTTCAACCGAGCGATGACCGCCGTAGCCGCCGAGTACACAAGCCCGTGCGTGAACAAGATAACAAGCAGGATTCCGAACGTCGGCCCCGCGCCTAAGTCAATGGCGCCGTCGGAGCCCACGAAGAGCGCAGTGGTGATCATCTGAGCACTAGAGCGACCACCAAGTCGGGTCAGCACGACTCACTGTCCTGATGAACGCACACAATGTGCGCACCATGTGAAGTCGATAGAACACACTAGGGAGACCTGGCCGGTGATGTTCGCCCATCCGGTGATCCAACTGGCGAGCGGAGCCCAGCGCGGCGGAGCCAGCTTGGCGGAGAAGTAGTACAGCCCTGCACTTGTTCTAAACGGAGGTAGAGAACCAGTGCACCACTCAGACCATGTTTGGAACCTGACCATTGAGTCAGGGGAAGAGACGTACGGCATCGCCGATGTTAGCTCCGCGAGCGAGTCTGTGACGAGACCAGGGTAGACTGAGAATATGTTACGAGACGTACTGGAGATGAGTGGTAAGTACATTGTTGAGGATACGGATGCGACGACGCCCATGATCGAAAACGCGAATGCGATTGTCTCGATGAGCTGCGTAAAATGCACATAGCGTCAGCGGGACGCAGAGAGTACGGAGCAGGGCACACCCAGAGCAGAGACATACGGAAAACTCGCGTCTGAACTCGCTTCGATAACCCAGCGTTGCCAGGAGCGCGTCGTCAGCGTGCTTCAGAGCCTTCAGGGCTCCTCCATGATGAGACTCTTCTTCTGCCACTGTGGAGGCCGTCGTCCGCTTTTCTTCGTCTGACATCGGTGCGCGGAGAGCAAAGGATTTGCGAGAAGAGGGAGAAGAAGAGAAGGTTATCGGGCGGCTGGAAGCCCCGTCGATATGCCACGAGCGGTGATGATAAGGCTGCTTTGCAAATCTCTAATCGAACTGGATGTCAAGCATTCCCGCATATAGTACATCTGGTCGACTTGGAGCGTAAGCGGGCGAGCGGACGCTCAGAGACTTCTTAGGGGCGCCTGAGTGCACAAGCATGAGAAGACAAGGTCTAGAAGAGAAATCGATCAGCTTCGTGTTGAGTACTGTATATGATAACGCACTCGTGAGCGACGGAGTAGGATACACCCCGGGGAGCGTGAGCTTATGTGAAGCTCTATCAACCATGTCATCGTGGCATTCAGTCATGTTGATCCGGCGCCAACGGAAAGAAGTTCTTCTGGATATTATAATTGAGATTCTCCACAGGATGTCACGCCCGGGTCAGTCCACGGAGCCCCGTCACGGTGCCTTTAGATTCTTCTCATACGATATCTGGTCATCTCCACCTACCTTCCTTCTTGACCCCAGCGATCCTCACCTGCAGAACCAGACACTGCACGCATGCCACGCATCATGTTGAATTCATGCCTTGGGAACAAGGTTGGGCTCGTACAGAGGTGAAGACTCCCCGCTTGACATCTCTCGAGTAAGTCTCTGATGCCATGCTGAGCGTTGCCCTCCCTCTCAACCTCGGATACTTCCCAAACCCCCTCGTGTATTTACTGCTGTCGTGATCATCGCATAGGGAGTCTATGCCGGGGAGGTCGGAACACCTCGCTTGCTCAAGCTCTTCGCCAAGTACGGCATCAAGACGACATGGTTCATCCCAGGTGCGCCCGGGGTGCGCCCTACCCTGCTCTGCCACGTATCTCGCGAAATGAAATGCCCCATGGGAACTTTGCAATTGTCAGGACGCAGCTTGGAGACGTTTCCGGAACAGATGGCTGCTGTATGGGACGCCGGACATGAGATGTGCGTGCGTTCCGTGTGGTCGAATTTGAGGTTCGCGGGTCCAGTCTGCTGATGGCGCGCGCGTGTATACGTGCAGAGGGCTGCACGGGTACTCGCACGAGAATCCGGTCGCGATGTCTCTAGAGCAGCAGAAGGACATACTCGATCACACGTACCAGCTTCTCACCGAGTTCAACAACGGCGTATCGCCCAAAGGCAGCGTCGCGCCGTGGTGGGAAACGAGCAAGGAAGGGACGATGCTGCTACTCAACAAGGGGATAGAGTACGGTGAGTTATGTCGGTTCGCGTCTGCTTGTGAATGTTTGTCCTCACCGGCTGTGTAATCTAGACCATCCCATCATGGCTCACGAGTAAGTACCCGACATCGTGGACGGCATTCGGCACGATCTTACGCCATTGCGCGCGATGCAGCTCCCAAGCCTTCTACCTGCGCGACCAGGACCTCTGGAACAAGATCGACTACAAGGCGAAGGCAGAGACGTGGATGAAGCCGCTCGTCAGGGGCAAAGAAACAGGTCTGGTCGAAATTCCTGCCAACTGGTACCTCGACGACTTGCCGCCCATGATGTAGGTCTCCATGCAGGGCATGCATGCAGTAATGCGATGTTGATAGCTTGCCGTGTCCTAGGTTTATCAAGTCTAGCCCCAACTCTCATGGATGGGTACGTCGTTCGAGTTGTGTGAAGTCTTGGCGCGTATCCACTGAATTGTCGTGCGTACATAGGTCAACGCACGGGACGTGGAGCAGCTTTGGAAGGACATGTTCACGTACTTGTACAGGTCATACGCATTCTATCTGTCGCATGCCCACGATGCGCTATCTATACTCTTCGTGATTGTTTGCTGATTTTGAACTCTTCGGCCTACAGGGAGGAAGAGAACTTCATCTTCCCAATCACAATACACCCCGATGTCAGCGGGTACGTGATTCTCCTGCACTCGTGTGTCTCATCATTGACGTGCGACCTACACTACATATGCAGCCGCCCGCACGTTGTGTTGATGCTCGTCAAAAGTCTTCCCATTCACACTAACGCTCAGTGCCCTGTTTTAATTCACTATCTCCCCCTAAATTCACTTCTTCATTTTTTCAACGTTTCAACGTTCTGAATGTGATCCCCCTGGCAACCCTCCCCCTCGACGCCACATCGTCGACACCTTCACGGCCGGTTGCTCACCGTCGACATCGTTAAACGCGCCCTCCTTCCGCCTCTACGCCGACTCCGCACCGCGCCGCGATCATCAAACCCACCGCTGCGCATCCCTCGATCGCACTCTTACGCGCCCGGTAGGACGGAACTGCCACACAATGGTCACAACCGGTAAAACGGACAAACCGATCGCGAAAATGGAAAATGGAAAATGGAAAAACACGTCGCAAAAATCGGAATAAATGAGATAAATAACGAATAACGAAAAACGACGTAGGAACGGTTCATCGAGTGGGTGAACACGCACTTCCTGCGTGCGGTGCCACGTGGGCGCGCATGGTCGATTAGGCGGCCGAATTCCGCGCGCGCGTCGCGCCCCCGCCTGGTGCTGTGCTGCCGTGCGGGTTCGTTCCGCGCGCGAGCGAGGGTGTCTCTGCTTGATGCTCGGCATGTTGGCATGAACGAGCATGGAGAAGAGATGCCCTTCAAAAATGTTCTTCCGCAGCGTCGCGCCGCTCGGCGAATCGAGGGTAGCTGTATGGATAGGATTTTCTGAGTAGTCGCAAGTTGCGGGCGGGTGTACGATGATGACTCTAGGAACCTCAGGTGCACTGAGCAATGACATACAGGACTCGAAACTATGTTGAGGTTTCGCTTTCAGCTGTACAGTACTCACTCAATTGCTGTGATCCCCAGTGCAGACCAGTACTGTTGTTGGTTCATCCTCGTACGGTGTGAACCTGGAACATACTCTGACCGATGACGTATTACGCTCCAGGTCGACTGCATCATCATCTGCATCATCATTTGGCTGTTGGCCACGATTCCTCTCGCTCCTCGCTCTTCCTCCTCACTGCTCCTTCAATCACCTCAACTCCGTCAGCGCGCTGCCCTGCCTTCCGTTCTAATCAGTACCCTCTAGGTCACAAATCACACACAGGCAGCCCGTGCTCTCCGAGTCCGACCGCTGTCGGACGGCCCAGGTACGTCTTTCTTTGTTCCAGTATCCATTGAGCAGTGTGCCCGCACGACATGGATGTTGAAACCAACATCCATCTCGTCCTCGTCCGAATCTCGCCTTCAAGTGCGACATCTTCGCTGCCCGATCGTCAATAACTTGACCGCGACCGCGACCGCTCGTACATACTCGAACCGTCGTCTGCCGCCTCACATACAGTCCGTCAATGCGGGATGTATGCTCTCTGCCGGCCGCTGTCGTGTCTCCTCGACTCCAGAGCCTGATCACCCGCGATCCCGCCTGAGCCGCCACACAATCCTCTCATACTTCATTCGTTCGTGTCCTCACGCCCTCAAACACTGTCTACACGCATGCACCAACACCTGCGCAAGATGTCCGGGTCTCGTCCGGACCAGAAGTGGACGTTCAAAACGACGCTCATGTTCGAGACCAGAACCAACGTCCGCGCCCGTCCGAGTCTGGAGAGCCCCGAACGATAGACGGAAACGGACGAGACAGCGTCCTGCTCGCGGCGGACGGGAATCACCATATCTCAGCGAATGTCCGTCCAATCTGCACCCGATTGGCCATCCCAAGCAGCGTTCAACATTTCGCGTCATCCCCAGCCGCTCTCGCAACGATCTGCGATCTTACACATTCCACGAACGACTGCGCATGTGACGGGTGGAATAATGGCGTCCAGCGCCCGGCAGGGAGGTAGTACTCCCACTGCTCGCCGTCGGGCACGAACACTGACGTGGCCAGGACAGACGGCCGGCCGGTGAGTCGTCTCAGATGTTCTATCGTCCTCCAGCTCACACACATGATGCGGTATGGCGCCAGGCCGGAGTCGCCTCCACGCAGTCTCAAAGCACGATCACTGCTGTGCTGGCCGTGCATGCACGAACACCTACCAACTCGTCCGGCCTCCCCCCGGTATCCAAGTCGCGCTCAACAGCCCGTTTTCGACACCCAATATAACATTCCCGCCCGTCTGCCCTCTGCACGCACCGGCCGGCATTCAAACCACCCCAGACCGAGTCTGGAGAGTGTCGCTTACGGACGGCACAGCGCGGACAGCATCATGTGTCTGGTAAGCACCCATATTGGCCATATCTCAGCGAATCCGCGTCCAATCGCAAGCTAAGTGACCCTTACAGGCAGCATTGAACATTTGTGCGGTCGTTCTCGCAACGATCGCCGTCAGTCGAAAGATTCGACTTTAGACGCAATTTCATTGACACGTATGTCCCACGACATCAGCATCATCCGCAAGATCTGTTCTGAAGCTTGGACCAGTGAGCAACAACTGGACTGTGCTCTGGCCAGAATGTACACCAGTGACTCCGCACCTTCGCCTTCTCGCAATGGACATCCCCCGTTCGCCCTCCGCCCTCCGCCCTCCGCCCTCCGCCCTCCGCCCTCCGCACACACCGGCCGGCATCCAAACCACCTCAGCCCGAGTCCGGAGAGTGTCGGACAATGCACGGATACGGACGGCACATCGACGAGTGTCCTCAACGCTGCAGACAGTCCGGTAAGCCACGTTGCCATGTCTTAGCGAGTCCGCGTCCGATCGGAAGCTAAGTGACCCTTACAGGCAGCATTGAACATTTGTGCGGTCGTTCTCGCAACGATCGCCGTCAGTCGAAAGATTCGACTTTAGACGCAATTTCATTGACACGTATGTCCCACGACATCAGCATCATCCGCAAGATCTGTTCTGAAGCTTGGACCAGTGAGCAACAACTGGACTGTGCTCTGGCCAGAATGTACACCAGTGACTCCGCCCGTTGATGCACCTTCGCCTTCTCGCAATGGACATCCCCCGTTCGCCCTCCGCCCTCCGCCCTCCGCCCTCCGCACACACCGGCCGGCATCCAAACCACCTCAGCCCGAGTCCGGAGAGTGTCGGACAATGCACGGATACGGACGGCACATCGACGAGTGTCCTCAACGCTGCAGACAGTCCGGTAAGCCACGTTGCCATGTCTTAGCGAGTCCGCGTCCGATCGGAAGCTGATGGACACTGACAGATAGCGTTGAGCATCTTGCATCCTCTGCGGCCAGTCGTGCGACGATCTGCGTCGGTCGCAAATTCGACCTCTGATGCAATTTCACTGACATATGACATCCAGACTCGACCAGTGTCCTTCCAACTCGCCGCCGTCATCGCTCCGGCCAGTCGTCCGGCCCAGTCGCGACAGGGAACGAGCGATTTCCGCGTAGTCCGAAGGGACTCGAACGCCGGAATCGACTCATTAACGTTCCTGCCGGACATCCAAGTCCGACCTCGTCCGCTTTCACTGACTCAAACACGTATACGTAGCTGCATGCAATCGCGTGAACTGTGAGTTCTATCTTCGCATGCAAACGTGGGCTGCATCTCGTGCTGATGGCACGGGTGAACACAGAGCCTTTGAATGGCTCAACACGCTGTGTCACTGCGTCTCCTTTGACTCGGGAGTACATTTCGTCGACCAAAACAGCTACCGGATGGATAGCCAGTCGTGTCTCCTCTTGCTCTTTCGCGCCGTAGACAAGGAAATTACCGATGCCCCGATGGAGCGACCACGCTGGCACACGTCGACGGCACTGCATCGTCCGGACCGTCTCTCAGGTGTCATACATATGTGTTAACACAAGTTTGCGCATAGGCCATTAACTCCGCTCGTCCACCGAGCCCGCTGCAAGCCCAGCGGTCTCAGCGACGGCGAGCATGAGCTCGGAATGACACAGCACGTGCCAGTCGCCGCGGTCGGAGAGCATCCAGGACGGCATCCGGCGAACAGCGGCCACGAGCCTGAGGCACTGTAGGATGACGAGGAGATAGGAGACGGCAGGATGCGGTCGCGAGATGTGTGCCGTGACCTGCCGTCTCGTATCCTTCAAGTTGCCATGAGCCGTGCCGACAGCATGCACGATATGATATGTACAGCGCGTGTGCGCGCAAGGGCAGTATGTACGTACGCTAGCGTTTGAATATATTTCGATACGTACACGTGATTATGCGAGTGATCAGCGAGCTCAAATCCTGGTCTCTACACTCCGAAGATATCATGTGAGTGATCTGGTGTGTGGACTGCGAAGAGGGACTCACTAACCATCATGTGACAGCCTCGTCTCTGCTGAGAATGCACGGGTGGCAGATGTTACACTGTGAGCATCGACTCTTGGTGCGACGATGACGGAGCTTGCCTGCACAGATGCAGTGGCGGACGAAGCAGAAGCATGACAAAGAGCTGGCCGAGTCACTTGCGGTTTGTCCTGCGAATCCTGGGACTCACAAACACACAGCTCGCCGGCCGGCAGGGCGCGTCTTGCGTAGGCCATGTGTTCGCTGGGGCACTGTCGAGACCTCCAGAGGCCAGACGATAGACCTACTGGTTGCGGACACGAGGAATGCTTGTTCGTAATGAGTTAGAAGCTAGAAGCCTGGGTGGCGATCGACATACAAGTGACCGATCGGCACTCGGGAGATGCATCTCTCCTCGTGTCAATGGCCGGTCGACGTCCCGCCGGTAGGCCACCAGCAAGAGTTCGGTGGTCGGGGAGCGCGTGAGTGGTTCGGGGAAGAGTGGGCTGCGCCTTTCATAAACTCCGTACTGCGCTGCTGTTGCTCCAACGGACGAGGCGGCGGAGCCGTCGTGTATCCATGATCGTTTGCAGTTAGTTGACCAAGGATCTGGTGAGCTCGATATACGAGAGCTTCGTGAACTCACCGTGGGGCAGCTGAGCACACAGGGACGCCTGCGGAAGAGCTTGAGAGGCCGGACGACGTCATCGCATACTGCAGACGCGAGCTATCTCCGGTCGTGTTCAGATGGGTCGTGATGTCAGGGCAGCGACTGGATACCAAGACACGACGAATGCGTACCTTGCGCTAGCCATTCTGTCGGTGAGTGGTGAGTGACGTGTCACACAACTTGAACCAAGGTGAAATAACATACCTGTCTGGCAGATTCAAATCCATGGATGCATGCTGAGAACTCGAGGCCCGGATGCGAGCCCCATGCTGTCGACACAAAAGAACGCCTAGTAGAGATTGAGCACTCGGGTAATCTGATGGACTGGTTGCGTCCCTTTCCAAGGCACACAGCTGGGGTCCGGGCTGGTCGCGGAGATCTTGAGATAGGAGATGATCTCTAGCTGCTGCACACAGAGTGTTTGGTGTACCCGGCTCTGAGTCCGAGTCTTTCCGAGGACGAGGACAAAGATTGCGACTTACCAATGCCAAGAGGATTTCCCTCCCGCCCCCGACGAGCCCGAGAAGCGGCATGGACCAAGAGAAGGAGCCGGTCGAGGTCGTGAAGGAGGTGATCGAGTTGCTCTCCACTCTCCGGGACGTCATGCGCTGGAACTGGGAGACGATGGACGCAAGATCCAGTAGAGGTGGCGACGAGCGGTGGCTGTTCCACGAGCGCTGGGAGAAGCTGTTCCACGTAAAGCAGGAGAGGTTCGACCTGTCACGCATGTCGGAGCTGTACGGCCTTGTTCTCCATCCTCAGCGAGCAGGGCCGGTTGGAGTAGGTGCCATATGACTGAAGGCTGCATGAGCTGTATAGACGTGGGAAGTTGTCGCCCGGCAGGAGTATGGCATCGATATGAGGGAAGGATAGTAAACATCACCGGCACCGACTGAGTGTTACGCAAGAGACCCTGATTCATTTTGGCGGAACCACTTGTGCTGCTTGACCTCGGATGCGCCGCTCTGCCCAGGCGAGTCCAGTCCCTCTTATCGAGGAGACGCGTGACGATGTCCTTGCGGGCGCTATATGTGCACAATCATGTAATGAACAGATCACGGTAATGTTAGTGGCACAGCGCGCGATAGAACTAGGCCGGAGCATGCTTACTGTGACACCTTGGGCATGTCTCGGAAATGAACGGGCAGGTTCAATATATCGTGGAACGTGTCATTGCGCTCAACACCCTGGAACGGAGTAGTTGCATACTGCACAGAAGGCCGAGATGTCAACTTTGGGCATGCGGACTCTTGGAAGTTGGCACAAGACTCACAATCATCGCATAGATGAGGATACCGGTGTCCACCAGTCCACGGCGGAGGTATGGCCAGATGTCTGGATCACCTCGGGAACCGCCACATCGTCAGGGCACCACTCTTGTTCCGCCGGCTGGAAGCAGGGGAAAGGCACTCACAGTACTCACCCTCCATACCAACGAAGGAGTTTGTACGGGAGTCGGCAGTGCAGGCTCGGGTATCGATTCAGGGGGTCTTTGACAGCAGTGAACAACATCAGTATAAACGGTGACGCGGCACGAAAGATGGGAGTCATACCCCATTCTCCTCCGTGTGTATGGTTGCCGGCCGACCACCTCACTCGCTGAATTGCTTCGCCAGGTCGTCTCGGATAACAATATGTGCCAGGATTGGTGTAGTAGGAAATCTATTGATGCGCATGTCGGCACGACACCCTGGCGATCAGACAACCAACGCGTTTCGCGGGAGCAGATTCGCTTTGGCCTACACGGCCAACCGTTGCATTGCGTGTAGACTCAGATTGTATTCCGGGTGATGGGCTTAAGCCGGCCGGATAGGCGTGGTCTAAAAAGATATGAGCCAGGGAGACCATGTGGAGTCTGGGGATAAACAATGTTCGGGGCTTAAGCAGCGCCTCAGCGTGACCAGAGTTAAGCCCAGTCACTGGAACGGACGCATCCTTTCCTCCACCCAGAAACCTTGGAGAAACGATGAGCTTGCTCAGTTTCCCAAGGTTCGGTGGGTTAGGTCTACAGACATAGGTAAGCCTGATTTACCTGCCCTGGAAAGGCGTTGGAGGGCTATTTTTGCAGGTCTAAGGGGTTTATCTCACCGCGTGAAACTTTTTATCTTTATTTTCTATTTTCTATCCCTTTCCTGACCTCGCAAAGGATGCGATCTTTGCAGTGAGTACATCGGGCGTTGGGCGCTTGTATACCCAATTTGGTATCAGCCGCCACTGGAAGCCACCGTTTGTATGCACTCCTCCTACTTATCTTCTCCGCACGCACCCAACATGCAATAAAATGGTACATTACTTGATGTAACATAGTACAAATACTAAAGGGCTTCCAGACAATGTGTGGGAACCGATTCCCGACAGCCTCGATTCAAAAGGACAACTACTTCGGAGATGCAAGGTATGCACTTAAGGATAGCAAGGGCCATCCTACAGAGTGAAGGTTCCATCACGGAACTGGGCTCCTCCATCGAAGCATTCTCAAATGACACCTTTGAGGTGCAATATCTGGCGATCCCACATCTATGGATGCCCAACATCAAGCACAACGTGACTTGATAGAAGATGCGACGGACGCTACTGGTCGCTTCTGAATCTCTCGCGGGGCCTACTCTCCCGCCCGTTTCACTGGCTACCGTGTGTTCAGTACTATCCCAACCAGCTGCCATATATGTTGGTGTGCATCGTGTTTTGGCCCTTTGGGGCCACGCCACCTGTTGCCATCACACTATATGCACTGCCCAAGTCTTAAGAAATCCCGTTGTGAAGGCCATGAGATTTCTCGGTGTGGTCTTAACTTTCCTTGCCACTTTAAGCAATTGAGAGAAAGTTAAGAGCATCCCAAAAGATCCCATGCCTGTTGCGGGGCGGATTTCCTTCCCATGGACTGAACTTGAAGCTTGCTGCCGAAAATGGGAAGTCCGGGCGCCAAACATCAGTCGCTCTCACTATGTGCATGAGCCCAAAGGTTGTGTTGGGATAGGCATGGGAAATCTCGGGGCGGTCTTACCTTCCCCAGAGAATTGACCTTTGGGGAAAGGTTGAATTTCACTATTATATGCAGCGCCTTTCACAGGGAGTGAAAGGAAACCTATAACATCATCGATTACAGGGCTGGAAAGTATCACTTTCCCATCACTTTCCTGTGCTTGACCCAATATGGGTCAGTGGCAGCATTGAGAAAGGTTATGTTTTGCACCAAAAGACTCTGAGACAAACTTACCCGAGTTGGGAAAGTGTACCTTTTGCATCAGGCATCAGATCACCACGGTTTTTTCTAACTTTGTCATGCATTTCCCCCCGTGCCCTGTCTGGTGTGAAAGGTTGCCAAACCTGCTCATGGAGAACCATTAGCAAACTGTTGGGATAGTTTACCTTTCCCGTGAGAATATGATTTTGGGTAAGGTAAGACCACCCCCATGCCTATCACAACACAACCTTCAGGCCTGTGCATGTGGTGTCTTTTTTCTCTCGCCCTCATCGTCCAGTCATCGTCAACCAGTGGCCGACACGCCTTGCTCGAGTCTATCCCTGGTCTCTCCGCTATTTGCCCACCTTTACTCTGGTCAGCTCTGGCGCTGTTATGGTTATCCGTTGCTCGACACCTGCTCGACACCTGCTCGACACTGAACTCCGAGTCTGCAAACAAGCCCCACTCGTTATCACCGACAACTGGACAAGCACGTAGGTCCACAGCTCTCGCCATACTCAGGTTGTTATACAGCACTCAGGAGTCATGTCTGTGAGTGAGTTTCACATGTATTCTCCCAATGTCCGCAAAGACACGTCACCATCCGGCTCTTCTGCCCTCTCAAGGATAGATTAGATTAATGTCAGCCCCCGAGAGAGGAGGAATTATGAACACACTATGAATTGGACTTATGTGAGTCACTCCGTTTATTCATCGAACCTCGGCCTAAAGAATCAATATTAGGCGGACTTGACACTATTGGCCAACAACGATCTGTGAGTCTATCGTTCGTCCCAGTATATATCCGACCAGTTGTGCTGAATACACTTACCATCAACAGATCAACTAGCTCATTGAAGAGGATAATGTCACGGCAATCGCAAGTATGTGTCCAAGTTGATCGCCTATATATTATGGAAACTTATCGTGCCTTCTCCCTTCACGCTTAGGTCGCATAGCTCTGCCAAATTGGTATGTTTTATCAACCTCTATGACACTTATGCATCACCATTGACTCCATACTTCATAGTCACGTTTCCGACGCCGCAGTGCTCGACTATGGTGCTCATGCAGCAAACCCGAATGTATTTGTGCACCACATCGGTATGTATATACACCTTACAGGAACACTTCGAGGCGGCTGGGCAGAGGGGCCAAGGGCCGGTGGACGACTGAACAGAGTGGTGTGATGAGGAGGAACCTTTCGATACTGATATCCCTTTGTATGCTTGTCTCTTGCCTCCATACAATTCTTATTATTGTTCTTCCTCTCGCAAATGGTCCATAGTATGGTATGATGAGGTGTGTGGTGTCATACGGGGTGTGCAACCAGTGCTGCGCAGGAGGAGACAACGGGTGGGGAGCGCCGAGTTCCACGTGACGCCATACAAATCTGATCTTGGGGTTGGATGTGCGATGCAACCCTGGCTTAAGCACATCTGGCTCAATCCAGGCAACCCTCTGACAAAAACTCACCAGGGCTAACCTACACTAATCCCCGGCACTCTTGTCGGTCACATAAGCCTGGGCTTGTAGGATATCCTGTCTGTGTACCGGCGGAATGAGTATGTACATTCTGGTTTCAGGTTCTGGTAAAAATGAAACCTGTAAGGTGGGAGTACTTCAGCGCTGCCATGACCTCCGCAGCGTAAAACCACTGGGCGTCCTCCAAGAGACTCTTCCCTGGCCTGGACTGTAGTGCACGGAAGAACTCGCCTCCCATGCGCCACTCCATGCAAAAGTTCTCCTGCTGGAAGGAATGATGAAGCGTGACGATGAAGAGATGATTTGCGGTTGCAAGAATCCCTTGCACCGTCAAGGCGCGCTTGATCTCCGCTCAACCATCTCCTTCTTGAAGAGGACTACGTGCTATGTTCGTGTGTGCATGTCGGGCATGGAACGTCGTAACTCTCATGGCGAACAGCTTTCCAGTCTTCTTCTCCCGCACAAGGTACACCTTTCCGACATCACCCTCATGACGTCTTCCCAGCATTTTGAAGCTCCCGGGACCTACCTCCACCTACACAAGCAGACCAATCGCTGCATTGAGGCGATTACGCGGATCCGGAGGAACCGAAGGAACGCAGACGTACTGACTTGACCTCTATAGAGTGACTCGAGTATGTCCTCATGAACACGATCTTCCCAGGTCCCTCTGATGTCTGCGCGTCTGTGACCCGATCCATCGTCCTCAACCCAGCAGTGGTGCTGACTGATCGGCGGTGTGCCACGGGATGATACCGAAGAAAGGGTCTTGAGCCAGTTCTTCTCCTGTTCCAGCTTTGACTCAGGCATCAGGGGCACCATGTCTCCATGCGAGGGCAGCCCGTTCTTCGTTCGTCGTCGTGTTGTGGTTCGAGCGGCTGCCGAGTGCAAAGAGGACTTGCACGTTTCACGCCGATGGAACACGACCGATGAAGCGCGAGGCATAGGGCCTGATTGTTTTTGGCGAGAGCCCTCCCAAGTGCGACAATGTTGTTGGTGTGGACGACATGAACGAGTACTGGGACGATTTGGCCATCTGCTAGCGTTGTTTGTCGGGACACTTCTTGGAACGGGACTTTTGAGTCTGAGCTGGCTGACCGCTCGATCTCTGACGAGGGCGCGTGCTGGAAGTAGGCGGGGTCCTGTGTATGGCGCATGTGGGCATGGAGGGTTCGAAGTCGCGACGGTGTTCAAGGAATTGTACAAAAAGCGATGATCCGATGAGGCGAGAAATGTCGGAATGGAAGAAGCAGTGGACGTAAGGGGCGTGACGGCGCTCAGAGAGGTATGGATGGTGCTGGTGTCAAGAGTGAGGGAGGTGCAGTGGTAACCTTCTTGGGCGACTGGCTCCCTATTCTGAAATCCATGGATGTGGGTGAGCGATATGGGGAAGAGGTGAATGATGCGGAATGGCGGGGCTGACATTTTCATTTTTTGAGTGGAGCCCTGAGTGGACCATGCTGGATGCAGCTAGTGAGCTGAAAGTGTGGAAGTTCCGGTAGGCGAGTGATGGGTCTGATAAAAGACCGGGAGAAGAAGCTGAGACACAGTCGGATGCAGACTGCAAGAACGAGCCAGACAGCGATTCTTGGCCCGCTTCATCTGCAGGCTTCTCAGAAGCAGGAGTGCCTTTCTTCTTCTTTTGGGCCGCAAAGATGCCTCTCTTGTCTGCGGCCTGCACAGCGGGAGACCGAACAGAGTTGTCTGATGGCCTGTCTCCTTCTTCTCTTGGCCCTTGCCCTTCTGAACTGGTCCTGGGGTTGCAACAACAATGTCAGCAATCGGCAGAGGTGAGTGTTCAAAAAAGAGCAAAGAGAGAGAGAGAGAGAGAGAGAGAGAGAACATATGCTTGCCCTTGTCAGCTCCAGCAGCGTTCGACCTTGACGAAGAAGCTCTCGCTCGCAGGCTTGTGCACGGACCTGTTTGCGAATGGATTGCAGTTGTTGTTGGCGGGTGATTTCCCAGTGAAGAGGTTGCTTCCTGTGAACGACAGGTTCCATCAGTCAGGGTCCGTATTGATGCATCGATGGGCGGCCCGGTGAGAGCAAGTACTCACAAGCTTGTGGAGGTGGCATCCATGCAGGGAATGCTGAGTCAGTTCCAATCGCGCGTCGCTTTGCGCCAGCGTCAAGACCAGGTAAACAGGTCTCTCGCACAGGCTCGTCTTCTGCGTTCGCTTCTGCTTCTTGCCAGGTGACGACCAGAGAAAGTCGTAAAACTGTGCGCTATCTGCAAAGGACGTGCCGAAGATGATACTGTCCACCGTCATCTGGTTCTGCGCAGGGGTACGCGACGATACACCAGGAGCAGATGTTGCATCCTCGAGTCCGGGTTGGTGCCGCACAGGAGGCGGTGGAACGCCTTCGGCTTTACATTGGTCACTGCGTACTGCACGACGGGAAGACACATGGCGGGGATGGGCACAAAGTCACTCGCGATCTAACGTTGGCGGTTCCACATGGACAGGTCCTCGAGGCGGTCATTCGTCTTGAGACTTGGAGCATCTCCACCTCGTAGAACCCTGTGAACTTGATCGCTGCGTCAAATGAGGGCGTGAGGTGGAGCATGCATGTGAGGTAGAGGGCACGCGCGAGATGGTCGGCCTTCAAGTTGCACTGGCAGGAGTGTTGAATGAGCCGGCATAGAGAATTGTCAAGGGCGAGTTCGCGCACAGCAAGGGTGTCAGATGTCAACTCATTCCCAAGACTATCTCGGATGATGTCGAGAGTCATGTCCCCTCGCTCGTCATCTGCCGTGAGTCCACCGTGGAACAGACGGCAATTCACTCCTCGAACGCTAGATTCCACATATGCACACGCCTGTGCAGTGAAGTGCCGTTGCCGTCTTCAGAAAGTTGATGTCCCCCTCTGCCTGAGGCTTAGCGGGAATACTCGTTGTCGAAGTGGACGGACTTGTTCGTCATTGGCGTGCTTGGCTCGCTCTTCGAGCGAAGACTTGAGAGGCTCACCGACTTCTTGTGCACGATGTTGGCAGCCCCAGCATGTGGCAGAGGCCACGCCACTGCTGCGGCCCTCTATGTGGATGTTCGCTGAGGACGATCCCTAAAGTGCGAGGGGCCTCTTGAGCGTGTCCGGGTTGATGTGAAGGTTGGGCCGTGGCGCAGACTGTGAGCTTGATGCAATCTCACTGCTGGGCATCTCTTCACCAGAGAACTGTACATGTCGTTCCAGGAACGCCCTAGTCTTCTCAACGTGAGGGGTGTTTTTCGCTTTGTAGACAGCGGGTGTCGGCGTTGACTCGGCAGGAGAGCCCAAGGGCAGCATCTTGAGCACCAGAGTGCGTTTTGCACGGGAGTTCCTCTGGATGTATGGCTCCGAACTGCTGGCTCCCGATGAGCTGGGGATTCTGTCAGGAGAGGGACCTTGCACTGTGGCGGGCTCGGCGTGAGGGGGGGTCGGGGGCTGTACGACCAAGAGGGTAGGCACAGGGGAGCTACGCGATGTTGCGTCGATGGAGAGAACTCGCGTCACGGAACTTGTGAGGATGGGGCAGACGCAGAAGTGCTGGCCAACCGGAAAGATGAGGAGCGGTGCTGCCGCACTGTTGGAGTGGCGAGAGTATGAGTAGTCCATGTGGGTCGCATATGAATTGAGAACGGCACTGCACGCCGGTCTTTCTTGCTGTGGGGTCTGCGGTGGGAGTCAGTCAGCAATGACCCTACCCCCGCAGATGCATCTGCGAAAGGTTGGGATCTCTAGCAGGTGCATCCGCGTCACTGAGAGCCTCCTGCTCATCGTGTGGGCAGGGCCCTGCCACTCCGCCTCGCTCACCTCCCGATCCAAAACGTACAAGGCGTCAGAGCGGTCCTGTGGCTTCCGGCTTCGCCGTCACCTTGTAGTGCTGCGACATCTCAATCTCGTCCGGTTCGAGGTGCAGGCGGGGCGGTGCGGCGGCCGTATTATACTCATCACTGTAGACCTCAAATGTTGCGATCACGTCGAAATGATATAGTGAAAACCCTGTTTCACTATGTGTTATGGGTCAGAGTCGGGGCTGGTGAAGTAGATGGTGATAAGTGATGGTGCGTAATTATCAATGTCATGTCGGGAATGTCAATGCCCTTTGGGCGCTGTTTATGATTGGGGAGATTGCAAGGATGTCACCGGGATACAACCTAGCACTTCCACCTATGTCATTACGAATGCCTTGCATTCTATTAGGCGCTGAGGACTTGGTCGACATCATCGACGTTGACGTACGCATCGAGCTCGCGCGCCCACAGTGTGTTCTCAATGCTGGATGAAATTGGGCAAAAATACCCTCAGCCGGTAGCTGACTCAACTGAAGGTGTTGCGCCGGGTAGACTGGCAGATTTTGGGCACCTGTGGATGTGTGTGTGCACTCAAGATGGTACCGGTGCATGCGGCCTGTCCAGTGTGTGCGTATCTCATGAAGAGCAGAAGGAACGGATAGATTTGCAAGGTGAACGGACAGACAGATCTACCAGTATCCGAGGGTTACTAGATGAGGACTGGGGTGCTAGGGCTATGAAGGACACTCAGCGAGGCGAGGGCCTTCAGAAAGTAGACCTGATTTACAACGAGATCAACTTGAATGATACAGATTCATATGACATACAGATAGTATTATTCATCATCACTCCCTTCGCCATCTGCTTCATATATTGCACGAGAGAGGGCGCCACTTCGATCTATGATTGCCCATTGCCCTCGGTCATGTATACGGCCGACGAGACATTGTATGGTTGTGATATCGAGGACTTTGAGAGTGCTGTATCTGCTGTAATAGTGAATGTCGAGTGTCGGATGGGTTTCCTCCTCGGCACAGGTACAAATCACAGCGAAAATAATGCGAGTAGTAGTGGAATGTGCGGTTCCAGGGATAGGCGGACAATCGAGGACGTATATGTGTTGGAGCTGACCATAGAACGTTCTAGGCAAGAGCTCGATAGCATGGTTGCGTGAGCGTTCATGTCTGTCAACCAGCGCCTCGTACTAGAATAGATGCATCAGCACGATCGGCACTGATATGATCAGTAGCAGGATGAGTGAGCACATCAAAATTAATATGTACATGCACATGGGTGGCATCGCGCTCTGATCCATGCTGAGATCTGTTAGTAGTCGTGGTAGCCTGTGCTGCTGTGTCTGACTGAGCAAAAGCGGCAGTGCGAACGATGTCTCCGTCATCGAAGATGCGCAAATGACCCCATTCTTCAATAGTGGATGTGGCAATAGCAGCTCGGGTCGCGGTCGGAGTTCCGTGATACTTTGTGCATAGTGCGGCGATGACCTTCGTCCTGAGGCCCGCATTGATGGAGACATCACTCGGTGGCCAATATGGAGGTAGTAGGGAGCATGTGTGATCTTGAAAAAGAAATGTGGAACTGTCGGTCACAGTGCCAGTGTCATCAGAACGGAGTCGTGATTACGTACATCCAGGAATGCAGACCGCACGATAGAAGCCACCAAGGTTTGGTGGCTTCATGGCGAGTTTGTCATGGAGGTTGTACAGAAGCTTGATGTGCGTAAGATGTTGAACTTCCGGACTACCGGCTGTGCTCGGACCGGAGTTGTGTACACTTGTTTATGGTCATATGATTAGATAGGTTGTGTTCCTACTTACCATTTATGGTTTTCTTTGTTCTCCTACTGTACTTTCCCATGACCATATGGTTACTGTGCATTCCTGTGCGTACCAGTGCGTTCTACACTGCACCGGACTCTTCTAGACCTTATGTCTGACTCATACTATGACTGTATCTGACTCATACGCCGATACGGACTCTTACTCATCGTCTTATGGTTACATGTGACTGCTTTATTCGCTGACTCATGGACTTGTTCCTCATGTATATAAGCAGTCCCTTCTTCACCTCTGCTCTTCAGTCGTTCGCTCACTGACTGAAGAGTAAGTCCTTTACATACATATGCTCTACTACTTCTTACTGACTTAGTACTTGTAGTCCCTCTCTGTTGTGACTTACAGGTACTTCACTATGCAATATAGTCGTTCGCTCACTGACTGAAGATCCCTCTCTGTTGTGACTTACAGTCGCTCCTCGCCTTACAGGTTCAGAGTTCATCAGGTTATGAGCCCTGCGCTCTAATCAGTTGCTCCTCTGTCGACACTCTGCGCGCAAACTCTGTTCGTCGACTCTCTGCCCGTGCACTCTCCTCCACTTTCCCTAACTCTTGACTGTGCCCTCCGACACTGCTGCCAGGGGACTTTACTGCGCTCGTGACGCAGCCCTGAGCGCTTTTTAGTAGTCGCTATCTAGTATCTCTGTACAACCTTTGGTGCTTTCGCGGCACACGGGTTTTCAAGTATCCTCAGCCAGGCCATGCACTTGCGCCCGCCAGCTGTTGTAGCCGGGGTGGTTATCACCTTTGGACCGGAGGACAACCGTTCGGACCCTCCTTACTATACTATTTTTTGATACCTAGACTCGTATAGCTTTTCTTGGGCACAGTTGGCGACTTCTATCTGGATTGTTGGGAATATCGGCTTCCTGACCTTCTGGCTCACCTCAATAGGTGTTCCTCTCTACCAGATCTCGCACGTGGCAAGTCAATCATCGCGTTTTTTCTCTGAACCATCGTACTGGAGCCGCCTACTACTGCCAATAGTCCTCAGCTCAGCTCCGACTCTGAAGCTGAAGTCAACGCTGAACTTGCAGAACATCATTCTACTGCATCGGCGTTTGATTGCTCGGAACAGCCCCATCTCTTTGATCTAGACGATCAGGTCGATCGTTATCACTACATCTACGACGACGGAGAGCAGGAGTGGGACCAGTGCGACATACAGCTCTGTCCCAATCGCTACAATCAACTCCCTCTTCCGTACGAACCGACCTTTCACTGGGCATATCCAGCAACTTGGCAGCAGGACACCGACCCACAACACGGAGTTCCTCTTCCCTATCTTCAGGAAGAAACTCACGCACAGCCCTCCTCGTCTCGTCCTAATTTCTATCTCCGATCGCTCTTCGGAAACTCCCCTCCTGTCGATTCAAGTCCTCTTCCTCCAGTCTACCTTCCTCCTCCTATCGTCACTGCGCCCCCTGTCGCGCCTATCACATTCACTCTAGACTTCAAGGAGGAATATCTCGATTCTCCCCAATACCTCTTATCCATCATGGGAGATATCAAAGTCGACTCTATCCCTGTCCTCTCTTCGGCGAATCAGTACAATGACTGGTCTGCCAAGATGAAGGGCTATTTCATCTTCATGGACTGTTGGAGTGTTGTCAAAGGCGCTACTCGTCCTACTGAGCAAGCTGCCAAGGACAAGTGGGATAAACTTGATGGGCAAGCTCGCGGCATGATGTACATGCGTGTCGCACCAAACTTTCACTACGTTCTGGACACTCAGATTCCTGTCTCGGGTGGACAACCCAGGGACATGACTGCTGCTGAGTCCTGGGAAGCGTTACAGAACAAGTTTGGCAAGCCTAACAGTGCCCACGTCTGGGGTTTGTTCGAGTCGCTCGTCGCTGAGCCTCGGATGAACGAACAGAAGCCCCTTCAGGATCAGATGATGCGTCTTATCACACGCCTGCGCGAAATTAGTAGCAACGGCGTCACGCTCTCTGACAACATGCAAGCCCTTCTCTTGATGTCCAAGATCCCGGAGTCGTACCGGTCCATGGTTTCTGCGCTTATGGCAACCACAGACCTCGACAAGGTCACTCTCGACGACATCCAGTCGAAGACCTTAGCTGAGGAGTCCATGCGCAAGAACGGCCAGTCTGCGAACAAGGTCTCCCAGACCAAGCCGAAGCCCAAGGGTCCCTGCTCTCATTGCGGGAGTGGCTCTCATCATGAGTCCAACTGCTATCAGAAGTACCCTGAGAAGCGTCCCAAAGGCAAGGGCAAGGGTAAAGGGAAGGACAAAGACAAGGATAAGGACAAGGGGAAGAATAAGGACACTTCTCATAACCATGCGCACGTCACTACCGAGTCTGTATCATCTGTACTTGTAGCCGGTTCGTCTAACATCGCTGCTTCTTTCTACGATGAGGCTATGGCCTCGAACAGTGTGAACTGGACTGCATGGCTGATGGACTCTGGAGCCTCTCAACATATCACTGGTGATCTCTCTGAGTTCATTGAGTACCAACCCTTCGATACGCCTGTACTGTTTAACACTGCTGGACAAGGTGATAGCAGCGTCATTCAGGCACTTGGGGAAGGAACTCTGTCTGGAGAAACCTGGTTAGACGGTCAGAAGGTAGCAATTACGCTGAACCACGTCTACTACATACCAGGCACCATTGGTCACATCTTCTCGACTGGCTCCATTGAGCGCAATGGTTACTCCCTCTTTCAAGGGGATGGGCGCATGTGCATTTTCGACAAGCTGCCTGACGGCGCTGTCAAACATGGTTCGACGATTCATATCAAGGGTCGTAAGATCCTGGAGGCGCGATACAACCCTTCGTCTAATTGTTATTGGACAATTATTGAGCTTCACAACAGCAAGCGCGTCCATCTCAATGTCCGTAAGTTCAAGACCTGGCACCGTCGCTTTGGTCATGCGGGCAAGGACGTTCTGCGCAACCTTCCTAAGCATACCAAGGGGGTTGATGCTGTTGATCCTGCAGACGAAGAACCGTGTGATGGATGCGCTTTTGGCAAATCCACTCGTAACCCCTTTCCACCTTCTGAGAAGCGCGCTACTGAAGTTCTCGAGCGTGTCCATACGGACCTTGATGGACCAATGCGCACTCAGGCTATCGGAGGATGGAAATACTTCGCCGGTTTCATTGATGACTATTCTGGTCTCGCTCGTGCTTACTTCCTTAAACACAAGTCTGATGCGATCCAAGCGTTCAAAGACTATAAGGCGTGGGCTGAGAACCAGACCGGCAAGAAGATCAAATCGATCCGCTCAGATCGAGGGGGGGAATACACATCAGACGAGTTCTCTACACTTCTTCGTTCGCACGGTATCGAGCACCAGAAGACTCTACCGGGTTCGCCTCAACAGAATGGACGTGCTGAGCGCTGGAATCGTACTATTACTGAAAAGGCTCTGTCTATGCTCCACCAAGCAGGCCTTAGTCATGGTTTCTGGCAACTCGCTCTTGACGCAGCCGTTCATATCTACAATCGTCAACCTATGCGACGACACAAGTGGTCGTGCCCCATCACTGTTTGGGATGGTACCGTTCCGGACGTCTCTTACTTCAGAGTGTTTGGGTGCAAAGCTTTTGTCCACGTGCAGAAGGCAAAGCGCGAAGGGAAACTCGACAAGAAGGCTGTCGAGATGATCTTCGTCGGGTATGAGTCTGGTTCCAAGGGGTATAGGTTTTGGAATCCAGCCAACCGCTCTATCGTCGTGTCCCGCGATGCAACATTTGACGAAGAGTCTTTCCCTGCTCGTAACTTACCTGGCAACCGTCCTTCTACCCCGGATGACAGTCCATTCTCAGATGATCAATCGGATGATTCCTCGAACGATGACTCTGATTTGGTCGATCCCAATGATGCAATCCCTTTCATTCCTCCCAACCTCTTCGAACCACCACAACCTGACCCTCCAGCGGATGCTGATCCCGCTCCTCCTGCAGAAGCTCCTGCTGAGCCTCCTCCTCCTCCGCAACGTCCTCCTACGCCGCCTCCTGTCGTTCCTCCTCGTCCTCCTCACAAACGTGGTCGTCACCCTCCAGTGGGAGCCAATGAACCAAGCATTGCTCGTGACCGTCCTCGTCGCGAAAAAGCTGGTATTCCCCACAAGGACAGGACTGATAACAACGTGTATGACGATCCTGCACGTGCTGATAATCAGATCGACAAGGATGGCAATCTGCGTGAAGCGGAGACGATACTCGCTTTTCTAGCTGCTGCTCAGTATAAAGCTGGCTTACCTCAGTCGCATAAGGAAGCCATGCGCTCACCTGATGCTGGGAAATGGCGCGAAGCTGAGAAGTCGGAGTTTGAGTCGCTTATGGAGAATAAGACTTGGGTTCTCGTTCCTCGTCCCAAGGACCGGCATGTTGTCTCTAACCGCTGGGTCTATGACATCAAACATGATGGGCGGTACAAGGCTCGTCTTGTTGCAAAGGGTTTCACTCAGGTGTGGGGAGAGGACTACCATGAGACGTTCTCTCCAGTGGCGCGGTTTGAGTCTATCCGGTATTTACTCGCGCATGCAGCGCTTGAGGACTGGGACATTGAGTCAATGGATGTCAAAACCGCGTTCCTGAATGGTGATCTAGATGAGGAGATTTATATGGAACAGCCGGAAGGCTGGGTCGTTCCTGGGAAGGAAGATCACGTCTGTCTACTCAAAAAGGCTATCTATGGTCTTAAGCAGGCGTCGCGTCAGTGGAATGCGAAAATCCATCAATCGCTTCTAGATCTGGGATTTACACGGACATATTCTGATGCTGGGATTTACGTATATCGGCGACAAGGGGGGATCACGTCACGATTGTCGTTCTTTATGTCGACGATTTACTTCTGATGGGCGATCAGTCTAGTCACATCAAACAAGTCAAGCGTTCGCTTTCTAAGCAGTACAAGATGACGGACTTGGGATCTGTACAGCGCTTCCTTGGTCTTCGCATCACTCGTGATCGATCCACTCGTATGATCGACATCGACCAGGAAGAGTACATCCAGTCTGTTCTCGAACGCTTTCAGATGGCTGACTGTAAACCCTCACGTACACCCCTTCCTGCTGGTGCTGTCTTGGCAAGTGCCGACGAACCAGCTTCCGATCAGTTCAGGCAACGCTACCAGAGTCTCATTGGCAGTCTTTTGTACGCCATGCTCGGAACGCGTCCTGATATCTCCTTCGCTGTCACACGGTTATCGAAGTACAATGCCAATCCCTCTGAAGCGCACATGAGTTATGCGAAGTATGTCCTGCGTTACCTTCAAGGGACAAAGGCGTATCGCTTGCGCTACAAGGGAGCGTCTAATGACGGTCTGATTTCCTATTCGGATTCAGATTGGGCCGAAGACCGTGATGATCGGCATTCTACCTCTGGCTTCGTCTTCTTGATGGCAGGTGGTGCTATATCGTGGGCTTCGAGGCGTCAGCCTACCATTTCGCTCTCCTCTACTGAGGCGGAATATAAAGCGGCCTCTGATACCTGTCGTCAGTTGATCTGGCTGAGGACGTTTGGCGATGAACTTGGTGATGACTTGACCAGGCCGACACCCATGTGTTTAGACAACCAGGGTTCGATTTTCCTGTCAGTCAATCCAGTAGTCGACCGGCGTACCAAGCACATAGAGATTCGCTACCACTTCATTCGTGAACAGGTGGAGTCTGGCTCTGTCGAGATCTTCTATGTTGCGACTGCGGATCAGTTGGCTGATTCTCTCACAAAGAACGTGCCTTATTCCATTTTGGCAAAGTTCGTTGATGAGATCGGTCTTGTTTCCGTTGCATCTTGAACGAGTGGGAGTGTTGAACTTCCGGACTACCGGCTGTGCTCGGACCGGAGTTGTGTACACTTGTTTATGGTCATATGATTAGATAGGTTGTGTTCCTACTTACCATTTATGGTTTTCTTTGTTCTCCTACTGTACTTTCCCATGACCATATGGTTACTGTGCATTCCTGTGCGTACCAGTGCGTTCTACACTGCACCGGACTCTTCTAGACCTTATGTCTGACTCATACTATGACTGTATCTGACTCATACGCCGATACGGACTCTTACTCATCGTCTTATGGTTACATGTGACTGCTTTATTCGCTGACTCATGGACTTGTTCCTCATGTATATAAGCAGTCCCTTCTTCACCTCTGCTCTTCAGTCGTTCGCTCACTGACTGAAGAGTAAGTCCTTTACATACATATGCTCTACTACTTCTTACTGACTTAGTACTTGTAGTCCCTCTCTGTTGTGACTTACAGGTACTTCACTATGCAATATAGTCGTTCGCTCACTGACTGAAGATCCCTCTCTGTTGTGACTTACAGTCGCTCCTCGCCTTACAGGTTCAGAGTTCATCATAAGATGGGCGCTGTCAAGGACGTACCGATTAAGACTTGCATATGGGTAGTGTCGACTGCGGATTGCAGGCTGCAGTGCGCCACAGTAGCGTTCCATCGGGAAGGCCCATGAAGTCCAGACCAGGCCAGCAGCAAGGATGCTGTCCACGATATGAAGAAGGGCGTGTATGGTTAAGGGACATGCGGAAAGACGGTTTGGTTCGTACTGATAATACCACCTGTGTTGCAATGGTGAGTTCATGCGGCGGGGCACTCGGGCCTACGTTTCGGAAATACTAGGAAAGCGTACCGTTCATAATCCCACACCCAGTCATTGAAGCCAGTCTTGAGCTCGATTCTCTCCTGCTCTGAAACTTCGTATTGCAGGCACATGTTGATAAGCTTGACAAATTGCACGAAGTGATTGTAATAGCGGGAATGTTTGAAGTGTCCTTTAAGCAGAACTGGACCGATGTATAGGGACCAAAAGCAATGCTAATCGGCCGTCCATGAGGCCTTGTCGTTGGCGACGTTAGGAGGACGAGGGCCAAAGACGCTGGGAATCGTATCCCCGGACTGGATGCTTGCGGCGCCGATAGCATCCCACACAGTGGGGACAATTTGATACTCCCCTGAGCCAGTGTCGAGACCCTTGTAATCGCCAGTCCAGAGCATGAGCAAGTTTTTGAGGACATTCTCGAAGATGAGATGCATGAAGTTGTAAGGGAATGAAGTTGGAAATGAAAGGGAGTGGAGAACACTGAGAGCAGGGATGCCTTTGATGCCGTAGAGCTTGGAAAGATGGTCATGCTCAGCTCCTGTGTCAGCAAACTGGACTTCTTGTGCCTGGTGGAGGAATTTGCCATGGGTATGGAATGGAAGGTGCTCAGGGTTATACTCGGAAATGGAAGAGGGAGTGCTGGCGGGGACATCGGGATGGCAAGAGCGATCCAAAGGTACGTAATGGGTGGGTTGACATGAATTGGGAATACGTACACCATGGATATGACACATGTGACACGGTGCAAAGCCATTGTGTCTCTTCATCCACATGACCATGGACATCACTGGAATGTCGCCAAAGACGAGGATGAGATATGCACGAAGGGCGAAGAAGGCGTCACTTAAGGAGTCAAAGGCATGGACTCCTACTGCGAGGCGGAGGAACTCCTGGATTGCAGGCCACAAGAACGAATCAAAATCGACGGGCTTTTTAGGTCCCGGGATGACTCCGAGAGGTAGGATGTGCATCAGCAACCACCCGATTTTCTTATTGACGTTTATACACGACGTAAGGGTGTGTAAGGAGCCGTAAGGGATAAGAAAATGGGCGCTTACAGCACAGCCACGGGTGGCTCATAAGGACGGAATTCTGCCAGTCGCGCCCGGTGAATAACTCCATCGATTTTGCAGTTGTGTCTACGAGATTTTCGGAAGCTTACGGTTATATGTGAAGTATGTGAGGTACCAACTTTGACTGAACTAGGACACCAATTGAACCCATTGTTAAGTCATCTATTGTGGCCCAAAACCGAATAAGGAGAATAAGGGCCATAAGGGCCGTAAGAAAATCCGGGGGTTGCTGATGTGTTCGAGGTGAAAGCGGATCTCCGGAGGGAGATTGTAGTTGAACAGAATCATTGGCCATGCGGTTTTCTTGCACCGACGGTGTGGTGCAAAGCCTTCAGTAGAGAGCCCCATAGCAATGTCACGGGGATCGTCAAAGTACTTGTGTGGGAGCTGCTTGCCATCGACAATGACATGCCGCTTTTTGAGGTCGTTGTAATGCGTTGAATCCATGACGTCTGCGATGACTCCTGGTGTAACCCGCATGGTGAAATACTGCAAAATCAGGTGGATTTTGCCAAAATCTTCACCAGGAGGTGATCCTTGGAAGCGCCCAGTAAGTTGGACATGTCATCTTGACACTTCAGCATCCTCCCGAACTCTTCCCGAACTATCACAGGGTGAAATTCCCGCTGACTCGGGTCCACAGTGTCATGGTTGGGGGTCATGGCACGTGGTTGAGCTCATCAGGGAGCGCGAGTTTGTCGAGGTTGCCGCCGAACCGGAAGGAAGAGGCACGATGTGCATGACAGGACATGCAGCGGCCCATGATTCATGTCAATGAACGACGAACATTGAACCTGGAGTCTCACGGCGGGCAATCCCCAGTTTCTATCAAAGAAAAGTCGTAGAAAAGGTGCTACTAGGTGTCACCTATATGGCGTCTTTTCTTGCATAGAATGTGCTTTCTATTATGAGGATTTTCTGCGCATTTTCTATCGACTTAAAGGTAACCTTTGTTCAGGAGATTTTTTATGACAGAATAAGCGAACCCTTATGCGCATTTTCTATGACAATGAACGAAAAGACAAAGGGTAGAATACATATTCACCGGCTTCTATATCATACCGAGAGTTTGCCTTTCATGATGTCCAAAATTCAAAGAGAACTTGCTGAATAACTCGCATATCCCACACTTGAAAATCCGTTGATAAGGGGTTGAATAGGTAACACCCATCAACACCTTTTCTGCGGCTTTTCTTCGATAGAAATCTGGGCATTGCCTGCCATGTCTGGCGCCAGCAGGCTCACGTTGTCACGTGATGCAGTGCGTACTGTCTCCGAGCTTCTCGGGCTCGAAGTTATCTAATCTGACTCCAAGGTACAATTTGAATAAGTATGTAGCACTGTCCTCCGTCCGGCAAGGCCCGCTCCCTTTCCAGGTAGTTACGATACATCAGATGCGCATAATTACATGGAGCCAATGAAATCCCCGTGCACTACGCCAGGACTGCGATATTCAGTTGCAAACAGTCGCGAAATAGACAGCATGTCGAACGAACAAGTGACATCGTCACCACACTCCGTGCACAGCACCCTGGCCTCCACCAGCACGATGTCACCCATGAGGAATTGTTGGGGAGATATTTGATGCATGAGATGCTCGGCAGTGAATGTGCTCGTAGCGTTGTACATTCGAGTGAATACCTAGACCAGTCAACCAGTCTATACGGCATCAAGTGTCACTTCACTGATGGCACTCACATCGGTGTTTGTGGACGTGTGCTTCACTGTCACAGTTCTACCGGTAGGAACTGCATGATTGACTTGAATTTAGGAATGTGTGATAGGTGTTTGGCATACGTACGATGCCATGAGCCCCATGTGGTCATCTTCCTCAAAGCATCATGGTCTACGTCTCTCAGCAGATAGAGTGAAACGGTACAGTCGGAAGGGATGTCCATCGCCCGCGTGAAAGACATTGTCCACAGAACCCCAACAATCCAAATTTTGCAAGGGGTTACACCACTACATAGGGTGTCGTGATCGCCACCCGTACCCCACTGCAGGTTATCTGGCATGGCTGCCAAAGCGAAGCGAGCTGTATCTCCATGGATGTAATCCACGTTCCACAGTTGACCCACCCACAATGCCATGGGAGACACAGGCACCATCCAACAACACAGCGATAGGGTTCAATACCAACACGCCAGTTGGAGCATAGGACGGAAAGATGTATTGCAATATGTACTGTATATTCAAGGGTATTTCAACAGCAAGCTCTCGTGAGCTGCTAGCCACCGGAATACTCCCCGGGCCTCGGGAGGACGATGATCCGCTCTGATCGTCAGCAGAGAACTCAATACGCGAGTCAGCACATGATCCAGATGCAATGGCTGTGGAGAGTCAATTTAGGTTGAATGCGAATACAGCAAACACATACCATGAACCGGTGACTGTTTCCAGGTGCAACATCCTGAAGGACGACAGTCAGGAGATGGATCCAGAAGGACACTACCGGCAAATTGAGGTTTGCAGGCATCCAACCAGTCATGGCCGAGAACAACGTCGAATGTAGGATGATAGTTGACTGGCAGTGACGACTGAAATATGTACCAACCAGACGGAGTGGGCAAGGCGACAGGCAGAGATACGGTGAATGAGGTGACACCGTTCGCGATATGGATTCGACGAGGGATGTTATGGGAGAGAACATAGCTAGTAGACACAGCAGAGGAGAGCGTAGCATCCACAAGAATTGAAACTGGCTGTCCGCCTAGGGATCCTCCACGTAAAGAATGTTTGTGCGATGTGCGAGGAGAAGCGCGCTGCAGATAGGAGGTGAACTGGATTGACCCGTGGGAGGAATTTGGCTCAGTATAGGCAGCATGGGAAAGTGCACCTGCAAAAAATCCTTTACAGCCAAAACACGTCTCAGAACTACACACAAGACCCACTACCTAAAAAGGTAGCGGTGATCTGACCTTGACTTCGACGTCGAACGACATTCTCCTATCCGGCATCAGCGACTACGACTAGGTATTACTTCGTGAAAGACGGGCACGACGCTGGTCAGCTACGTACTTCTGCACGGAACCAACTCAGGCGCAGGGCAAAGACAGTACCGGGTTGAGCAACGAACGAGCCGCTGTAACACCCGCGCCGTGAGCTCGATCCGACATTCACCGGACTGAAGTGCCGATATAAGGACGATAGAAAGAGGTGGACCACAATCACACCTTTCCCCGCAAAAATGGCCTCTGTCGACGTCCGCAAGGTCTCCATTCTCGGGAAGGAGGCCGTACATCGTCAAGACTAGAAACACTACAATCATCGAGCTATGTCCTCGTCACGGACACCCACGTCGGCAACCTTTACCTTGCGGCCTTCCAGGCAGAGTTCGACAAGGTCTCGACTAACGCCAGATTCCTCACGTACGTGATCTCACCCGGAGAGACGAGCAAGAGCAGGGAGGGCAAGGCGGAGATCGAGGACTTCCTGCTACTCAGCCAGTGCACTCGCGACACGGTCATACTGCGGAGGAGTCATCGGAAACTTGGTCGGATTCGTTGTTGCAGCGACCTTGTGAGTACTCGTCTCTCGTCCCTCTCGTCCCTTGACTGCGCATTAGCATGCGAGGAGTCCGTGTTGTACAAATCCCTACGACGCTGCTCGCGATGGTCGACCTGAGCGTGGGGGGCAAGACCGCCATCGACACGTCCCATGGGAAGAACCTCCTCGGCGCATTTTGGCAGCTAGAGTAGATCTTCATCGACGCAGCATTCCATGAATTAAATCCTGCACTACAATGGAATGGCAGAGGTCATCAAGGTTGGTGTCATTGTTCAGCTATTCGGATGCATCAGTGCCGGATCCATTCTCTTGGACATCCGGGGTTAGCTGCAACACCTAAACGCTGTGCGATGAACAAGGAAGGGGAGGAACGCGATCTAGCACCGTTCGCGGTGGGGCGGATTCCGTAGCGCAGTTGCCTAGTCTTTCGGCCTTGGTCCCTGACGTGTACCTTGCACGTTCGTTGCACTGACGACTCCCTTCTCCAGACAGCTGCTATCTGGAACGAGACAGAATTCGCTGCGCTCGAGTCGCGCGCGGCAGAGATCTTCGATTCAGACGCCATCCACCAGCTTTGCAGGCCGTAGTGAAGCGACGCGCTCGCCCGCGCAGGAGCTTCTCCTCTCCGTCATCGCCGGGTCTATCGGGGTCAAGGCTCACATTGTCACCGTGGACGAGCGCGAGACCGTTCTGCGCAATCTCGTCAACTTTGGACACACCATCGGGCATGCCATCGAAGCGGTCCTCACCCCTGCTATGCTCCACGGCGAGTGCGTCTCAGTTGGGATGATCCTTGAAGCAGAGGTCGCTTGGCAGCTCGGTGTGCTCAGTCAGGTCGCTGTGGGCAGGCTTACCCGCGCGCTGAAGGCGTACAACCTCCCTGTGTCTCTCTCCGACCCACGTATCACCAGTCTGCCAGCGGCGCGCTCGCTTTCTGTCAGCAAGCTGTTGGACATCATGCGGATCGATAAGAAGAACAGCGGTCCGCAGAAGAAGATCGTCATCCTGTCGCGCATTGGCAAGACGTACGAAGAGAAGGCGACCGCTGTTGCAGATGCGGTCATCGCGAAGGCGCTCTCGGAATCGGTCAAGCTCGTGCCCGCTTTCCCGAGCAAGAAGAGCCCTGTCCGTATGGCGACGCCTGGCAGCAAGAGTATTTCGAACCGCGCGCTGCTCCTTGCTGCGCTGGGGACAGGCGCCGGCTGAAGAATCTCCTTCATTCTGACGAGACGCAAGTCATGATGAACGCTCTCGTGTAGCTGAAGGGCACGAAGTTTAAGATGGTGGGGAGACGTTGGTCGTGAATGGTGGCGCAGGTTCTCTCTCCGTCCCGCACGACAATAAGGAGATCTATCTTGGGAACGCAGGTACAGCGGCGCGCTTCCTGACTACGGTTTGTACCCTGGTCATCGCAGCTGGAGCGGAGCAGCGCACAGTCATCACCGGGAATGTTACCTCGCAGGGCTGCCTCCCCCTCTCGATCGCGCCTGCAGGGCTCAAGGGTGCACACATCGGTCTCGCCGCAAGCGTGTCGAGCCAATTTGTCTCGTCCATCCTCCTCTGCGCGCCGTACGCTGCCGAGCTCGTCATACTCGAGCTGACAGGCGGACAGGTGATCTCGCAGCCGTACATCGACCCATCGCAATGATGAAGACTTTCGGAATCGTCGTCGAGCGTGTGAAGGACGCGGACACTGGCAAGCTACTGGATGTGTACCGCATCCCGAAGGGCGTGTACCAGAACCCGGCCGAGTACAACATCGAGAGCGACGCGAGCAGCGCGACGTACCCGCTTGCGATCGCCGCGATCACTGGTGCTACTTGTGCATTTACCAACATTAGCTCCGCCTCTCTGCAGGGAGACGCCCGGTTCGCAAAGGAGGTGCTCGAGCCGATGGGCTGTAAGGTCGTGCAGACGTAGACGGAGACGACGGTGACTGGACCACCCATCGGCCAGTTGAGGGTCATCGGACTTGTTGATATGGAGCCGACGACGGATGCTTTCTTGACTGCTTCTGTTCTGGCTGCTGTGGCGAGCCTTCGTCCTACGGAGGAGAGGACGCTTCGCGATGGAAGCAGGCCGACCACCACTCGTATCATCGGCTCGCGAATCAGCGGGTGAAGGAGTGTAACAGGATCAAGGCTATAATCGATGAGCTTGGTAGGTCTCTGCTACTACATTCGACGTGACGATTCTCATGGTGCGACAGCTAAGAGTCGGTGTTGAGACCCTCGAGTTGTCCGACGTGTATGGCGAGCCACTCTCCGAGCTGAAGGAGGGTGCGAGTGTGCACTGCTACGACGACCGTCGTGTCGCGATGACGTTTAGCGTCCTTGGAAGTGTGGTGAAGGACACCGTCATAGAGGAGAAACGTTGCGTGGAGAAGACCTGGTTGAATTGGTGGGATGACCTCGACAACAAGGTGCGCGCTATCTCCTGCCGAACACAGTTGCTGCCACTCACATTCTCTTCTTCTAGATTGGCCTGGAAGTCGAAGGTGTCGAGATCCCTTCCGTGCATGGCCTTGCCTCCGCCAGCCGTCCTACTGCCGAGGACTCGTATGCGTCTGTTATCCTCATCGGGATGCGTGGCACAGGAAAGACGTTCGTTGGCGAACTCGCAGCGAGCTCACTTGCCTGGCAGTTCATCGACGCGAACGCCACATTCGAGCAGAAGCATGCCATCGGCGTGCGCGAGTTCGTCCAGAAAAACGGATGGCCCGCGTTCCGTACCGCGGAGACGAAGGTCCTACAGGAACTTCTCGCCCAGAATGCTCAGGGTCACGTCATCAGTCTCGGCGGGGGCATCGTCGAGACTCCCGCTGCTCGAGACCTGCTGAAGTTGTACGCGAAGAAGGGTCCCGTGGTGCACATTGTCAGGGAGATCGACGAGGTCATCACCTACCTCGGCGAAGAGACGGCTCGACCTGCCTATGGAGAGCCCATCACCATTATTGACGTCTTCAAGCGTCGCGCACCGTGGTTCGCGGAATGCTGTAGCTACGAATTCATCAATTACACTGGTCCCTTGAACGCTCTCGATGATGACTCGAAGGTCACCCCCTCGACTCTTAGCGTGCGCGAGGAGGTCTCCCGGTTCTTCCACCACATCACTGGCCAGCGTCCAAACCATGCGGCGAACCTCAAGAAAGCCGGAGGTCCTACTTCCTCTGCATCACTTTTCCGGATTTCACTCCCGCCCTGCCGCATATCCAGGAAATGACAGCTGGTGTTGACGCAATCGAACTCCGCGTTGACCTTCTTCGTTCGCCGAAGGACTTCGACAAGCTAGGGCCGTACATCCCTTCGTCCGCTTACGTCTCCAACCAGATCGCTGCGCTCAGGCACAAGACAACGCTACCTATCATCTTCACCGTGCGCACCGTCTCGCAGGGTGGCCAATTTCCCGACCATGCGGAAAAGGAAGCATTCGAGCTCCTCTTGACGGCGGACCGCCTTGGTGTTGAGTATATCGACTTGGAGACCTCCTGGTCGGAAAAGAGCATCCTCGGTCTTACGGCCATTCGACAATCATCGCGTCTCGGCACGACTGGAAGCGGAGACATGTACTGGACCGGCAAGCCTGTGGAGGCAAAGTACCGCCTCGCGCATGAGTACGGTGACATCGTCAAGATTGTCGGGAAGGCGAACAGGATCGAGGATAACTTCGCGCTGCACCAGTTCGTGTCTAAGATGCAGGCTGCGGCGGATGCGAAGCCCATCATCGCCATCAACATGGGTGTGGAGGGACAGATGTCGCGCACCTCAACTCGACCTTCACCCCCGTCACTCACGCACTGCTACCCACGAAAGCCGCACCAGGACAACTCTCGTTCGCGCGGATTCAGACTGCGCTTCATCTCCTTGGTCAGTTGCCTGCCCAGCAGTTCTTCCTCTTCGGGACCCCCATCGCGCACTCGATGTCTCCCACTCTGCACAACACCGCGTTCGAGGCTCTCGGTCTCCCTCACAAGTACGAGCTTCTTGAGACGCAGACTGCGGGCGATGAGATCAAGGCTGCTATCAGAAATTTCGGTTTGCTGTCAAGATTCGTACATCTGCATCGCGCACAAAGTGGCACGGATGGATGTGTGTAGAACAGGACCCTGATCGCGCGCTGCACGATTGCACCCCTGCCGAGTTCGCGTTGGAGACATGTCATGACAAAACGGTGAGATAACTGAGGTCATGACTGAACACAATCGGTGCTACGAAGATGCTGAAATGGCACGTACACTACAAGGACCAGGCTCTGAGTAATTATAGGAGATGGACGTGAGTTCGAGCCTACAAGTACGAGAGGATTCCGATACGATACACAAAACACGGCGGGATGGGAAGTAAGCTAAGTCAATATGCCGATGCAGAGTGAGAGCAAGTATGGAAGGAAGAGATCTTCACGTGCGTACTTCCATGTGCGTGTTACATCTATGAGCTGGAATGAGAGAGAGGGAAGAACGGGATAGGTTTGGTGATCTGATGATGGGGCCACGGATGCTTGTGGGGTGGCAGAGGGTGTCGCGGAAGGACGAGAGAACGTCACGATGGTATGTAGCAAGGAACGGCACAGTGCATCGCCAAAGGGACGAGCTAGCGGAGTGCATGTCGGATGACCGGATGAGATGGGGCCTACGCCTTTTCAAGGCGATCCTTGATTGTAATGAAGTCCTCCAGCTGAAGGGCGGTCCAGTTGCTGACCAGCAAGGTCATCTCACGCTTTCCGATCCTGAATGAAGGGCACACATACAACAATGCAACATGTTAGCACATATTGTGGGGAACACGAAATGCAAGGGACTTGCCTCGCCCTGTTCTCCCACTCAACCCGCGCACTCTTGCCTTCGCCCCAGGGGATGACCTCGCCATCCACCTTGCCATGCCATGTTCCGCTTCGTGCTACGCCCGTGACTGCCGTCTTGGACCCTGCAGCTTCCTTCAAGATTGTCAAGAGCGATTTGATGCTAGCATCTGCAATGTGATTCGGGATGAACGGGAAAGTGTGCGTGTTGCGTGGAGCGTTGTATGGAGTGTAAGGCAGTAGAGCACGGCAAAGTGGGCATTCAAGGGCCTCGTGCCAGTAGCCACATTCGAGATCGATGCGAGCCGATGCCCACTTCAGAACGCATATGGCGCAGAAGGTATGCCCGCAAAGTGTGTTGTCCAACAGATACGGTTCAGCCCTACATGGTCTAATCAGTGAGCCAATCTATCGACATAAGTGCGTGCCAGTACACACATGACTTCGAAGCACCTGGTTGTGAATGAAGTCCAAGAGTGGTACCAGCAGGAACAGATGAGTCCACATACAACGAACACTGGTACTGATCATCGAGATGCCCGAGGATCCATTGCAAGTTGACTCCCGTCTCATCCAGACTGGACGACATCCTGGCTATCTCTGTGTCCTTGTCTTCACACAACTTCACCAAGTCGCCTCTCTCGACCTTCAACGAATGGAGTTCAGTCTGCAAGTTACGGATTTTCCCCTTCAAGAGCACTTGTTCAGCTCGCCCTGTGTTTGATGTGTTCTTGTCCTTCTTCACCGCGGCCTCGCGCCTGCTGACCGCCTTCTCAGTCCGCTGCAATGTCATCTCGCGTTCCATCACAGCCGCCTCCCGCTCACTCACTGCCCTCTCGCGAGCCTCGAGGGTTTCAGACTCTGCGACCTCATCCATGGAAGCATCCCGGCGTTTACGTTCGTTGCTACGAACTTCCTTTGAACTTGCCGGATCAGCAGTGGCACGAGAATGAATAGGGGTAGATTTCAACGAGCTGCTCCCAGCTACAGGAGCTGGATGCTAGTATATGAGAAAACTTCCGAGGTGATCTGATGCATACAGCGTACCTTTCGTTGCGCCTCTCTTTGCCGAGGCCGAGCGTGAAGGGGCGGGGGAAATGAGCAAGTCTCGATGTCCGTTACCTCTGGTCTTCGACCGAGAGCTGGTCATCCTGTCTTTCGAGCGTGTGTTCATGTTCATCTTGCACAATCAAAGAAAGATCAAAGAGAAAAGGAGAATCGATGTTGTGGACGGTAACAACCCAATAAGTCGCAGCGAGCGGGTGCTGCGGCTCTCTGTGACGTTGTGTCATGTGATCGCTTCGTGCCGTTATGGTCGAGTTCAAGTCTAGAGGCGTGCGCAGGATGTCCGGCAGATGCGCTCTGCTCCGTCCCACTATCTCTCATCGTCGACTTCCACTCACTTCACCGCCAGATGAATTCGTCCGGCCTTGGAAAATCTGTGTCGCCCTCCGCACACCCACCCGCTCACCGCCATTCACGCTCCCACTCTCGCAACAGCTCGGAGCGAGGACGCCGGCTTATCGCGCACGAGATGCAGTGGATGATTCAGTGTGAGCCTCTGGTCCAGTATTAGATGCCCGTTGTGACGATCGCTGACACGGCCGGGTATCATAGCCCGAATCAACTCTGTGCTATTCTCGCTCATCTGGACGTATGCCCCGATCTTGGTCTCTGTCACGTCGTTCTTTGTGTATGTCGCGCAGCGCAACGAGCTGACGATTGGTACGGCGTTCACGGTGAGTTCACCTTGGTCACTGATTGATGCGCGTCACTCATCCCCATGCTATATTACAGGCGATTGCCCTGTATCAGATGGTTCGCGCGCCTTTGAACGTCATTCCAGCTTGGATTGTTCAGGTGTTGCAGGTGCGTTGTCACATACCAACGCTTTATGCGACGTCTAGACCATCCCCATTAGTCCAAAGTGGCCCTCGATCGTATCTCCACTTACCTTGACGAGGACGAGGTGGACGGTTGAACAAGTGTCCACTCTCAAGAAGGGCAAGGTCTCGCCTTCCGCCGAGACTGAAACTGGACTTGGCAATATCAACGGCTCGTTCAAGTGGAATGAAGTTGAGGAGAAGAAAGAAGCCCCGAGCAGAGACAAGGGTAAAGGGAAGGCCAAAGACCTCGGCTCGGGTACGAATGGCTCTTCGGAGGCAGACGAGACCGCGACAGCCGTCGATGACGCGTCCGTGACCAGCGCAAATCTCGTCTCGCCAGGCGACCACCGGTTTGAGTTGCGCGACATCAACGTCATGTTCCCCGAAGGCAAGCTCACGCTCGTCACCGGCCCCACTGCGAGCGGGAAGACTGCCCTGCTGATGGCGCTCCTCGGCGAGCTGACGACACTCGAAGGCCGGATCGTGATGTCGAAGAACGCGTCGAAAGTGGACGAGCATGGGCTCGCACTTGGGATATCGTATTTCGCGCAGTCGCCGTGGTTGAGGCACCAGAGCATCAAGGATAACATCCTCTTCGGCCATCCCTACGACTACGATAGATACGACGCCGTCCTGGATTGCTGTCAGCTGGATGCGGACTTAGAGTTTCTGGAGGATGGGGACGCGACTGAGATTGGCGCACGGTGCGTAGTTCTACGCTTTGCTATGAGGCTTGTGTGCTGAAGAGACTGGCGTAGTTGACAGTGGTGTCAGGTGGTCAGAAGGCTCGGTCTGTACGGTTTCTTATCGCAGGAGACCACATATTGACATTCTAACCATAGCGTGGCTCTTGCTCGGGCGGTATATGCGCCAACCAAGTATGTTCTCCTAGACGATCCGCTGAGTGCGGTAGACAGTGACACCGCACGGAAGCTGGCCGACAGGCTCATACTCTTGAACAACCGCACAGTGGTTAGTGCTTACTAAACCTTACCGCGTCATGATATGAAGACTGACCTCACCTCGTCCAGATCCTCGTCACCCATCACGTCGAGCTGATCTTACCCTGCGCGCACTACATGATCCGCATGCTCGACGGCCGCATCGACACGCAAGGCACAATTAGCGATCTTCGCGCGAGCGGTGTGATAGAGGGCATAGTAGAGGCTGAGGAGGCCATCGCATATGGAGAGGATCACCGAAGGTGGTAGCGAGCGTACGCGAAATCACAGATGCTCGAAGCGGAGGCCGGTGACGGCGATGCGGCTAAGAGCAAGAAAAAACCTCGGAAGTTCATCGAGAAGGAACACCGGGAGACTGGAAGCGTTAAGTGGAACATCTACAACACATATCTGAAGGCATCGTGAGTGCTGCGCTGCTGTGTGTGATAAGGTGTTCAACCTTGTACCTAGGTCATACTGGACGTGGGGCATCTTGTTCCTCCTCATCATCCTGGCCCAGCTTCTTGGTGTGGGTGAGAAGGTCTGGATCGAGGTGAGCCATACTTGTCCGCGTTATACCCCATCCCACTAACCCGTAGGCGTAGATATGGGGTGAAGCATACGGACAGAACGCATCCACGCCTACTTCTTCGCCTCCGTTCTCGTATTCGTATAGGGCGTATGCAGAGCAGCAACATGTCCTGAACGATGGGCTCTCCCATTTCCTTGCACACAAATGCACCCCCGTCCTTGCGCTCCACCCCGGTCCGCAAGCGGTGGGGCGAAGGCAACGACGTGCTACATTGGAATCTACGCAGCGATCTCTCTTGCTGCCGGTCTCGTCAACATCATCGGTGTCATGATCCAGTACACTGGTGCTCTCAGGGCATCAATGATATTGTCTGACAAGTTGCTGAGGACTGTTGTGCGTGCGACCATGAGATGGCATGATGTGACCCCACAAGGTCGTATGTTGAATCGCTTCAGCAAGGTATGGTGTTATGTTTATGTTCGGTCTTACTGGAGTCCTGGTGCTCGTGCTGACGAGTTGTGCTATAGGACATCGAGACGGTCGATACTTCTCTAGCTTCCACACTGCAACAGGTCAATCAGTCTTTGGCCCTGTTTGCCGTGTCCATGCTGACGGTCATGTGAGTCGATACTTGCACCGTACGTGGATTCACTGACGTCGATTCATCTACAGCTTCATCTTCCCGCTCTTCATCTTCCCTGCTATAGTTCTTGGCTTCTTCTATCGACGTGCAGCTATCGCTTACCTCAACACGGGCCGTGACATACGTCGTATGGAGTCCAACACTCGCAGTCCCATCTTCGCCAACTTCAGCAAGGTCCTGGAAGGCATCGTCACCGTACGCGCGTTCTCCGCCGAAGCGCGGTTCTTGGACGACCTGTACAAGAAGGTGGACCTGACAACGCAGATGTGGTATACGTTCTGGATGACGAACCGCTGGCTTCTCTTGACGTTCGACGCTCTCGGTGCGACGGGTATCCTAGCAACGACGCTCTTCGCCCTGTCTGGATACGTCGACGCCGGTCTTGCTGGTGTTTGTGATGTCGTTCACGAACAGTGTGTGCTGGGCGTGTCGCTTCTGGACGGCGTTGGAGCTCGATCTCAAGTATGTCCACTTTTCAATTCAAGTAGCCCTCAGCAAGTACTGACTCTCCTTACAATAGCTCTGTTGAGCGTGTTATAGAGTACCTCGACCTTCCGCCGGAACCACCAGCGATCATCGAGTCGAACCGTCCTCCGGCGTACTGGCCATCGTCGACCAGCGAGAACAAAGACCATGCTCGTCGTCGAGGATCTCACTGTGAAGTATGTGCCCGACCTTCCTGCAGTGCTGAACAAGGTCTCGTTCTCCCTGAAGGCGAATGAGCGTGTGGGTCTCCTTGGTCGGACTGGCAGTGGCAAGTCGACGCTCGCAATGAGTGTCTTGCGCTTCGTAAGCTCTATTCAGGAAGTGCCGTGTATTGAAGCTGATGGTGATAACAGATCGACCCTGCTGGTGGACGGATTTTGATCGACGGTATCGATATTTCTAGTATCGGCCTGCACGACCTGAGGCGTCTTGTGAGTGCATCCCCAATTATGAAGGAGAAGGAGAGCAGAGCAGCTGAACAACATATGATATAGACATTCATCCCACAAGATGCAACCCTCTTCTCTGGAACTTTACGCGACAACTTAGATCCCTTCAGTAAGTTCTGGATCGTAGAGTCAATGGTCGGGGTTCATTCTGACGCCTATTGCACGACAGACGAACACACGGACGCAGAATGCATAGACGTCCTCCAGCGTGTGCACTTGCTGACCGACAGTCAAGCTATCTCGCAGCGCACCTCGCGCGAAGCGTCCCGCGTGGCCTCCCGCGCGGCGTCGATCCACGAAGCTCAAGGTGAAAGCGTCGCCGCAGGCGAGGGACAGGGAGAGCACGGGCGCGCGGCAACGATCGCGTCCGTCTCTACATATCCGACCGAAACTGAAGGCAGGACGGTCGTCACGCTCGACACGCAGATCTCGCCTGGGGGCACGAACTTCTCGCAAGGGCAGCGGCGGCTGACACAAATCCCTGCAACTCCCGCGGCCGATTTGCCAGCCTCCGTCGCAGGACGGGCGGAAAACGAGGAGATCAAGATGGCGAACAAGGATACGCACCGTATTCCGCGCATTCAGGATCTGCTCCCTCTGCCCTCAAGCTCTCAGAATATCCGCACCCTACTCCTCCGTCTCCAGCGCGATCCGCTGACTGCCCTGCAACCTCCTGGAACCATCCTCCAACAGCACCATCCCCGCCAGCAACGGTGTCCGGTCGCTCGTTGCGCCATGGGGCTCGTCGCTCATCCGCATGCCCCAGGACGGGCGAGCAACTTGGAGGCCTGCGCGTGCAGATCTTCGACCTTCTTGCATCGCTGGAGGTCGGCTTAGGAGACTTTATTCCGGGATTGGTATATGGAGCGGAAGGATCGGGTATTCCTTCGATCACAAATTCCGTTTGGGATACCTATGTAGGAGGAATAGCTGCGTGAGCGACGTTGAATGATTGAGAGACGGAGAACGCAAGTGCGTACGGGTTTCTGTAGCGAAAGCGGCAGCCTCGCACAACAAGGTGGAGCGAGGCGAGCAACAATGCAAGAGGTGAATGAGTGTTATGCTAGTGCGTGGGCGTAGATACAAGCCTGAGACTAGAACACAGAAAACAACATGGCACAGCCCGACTCATGCACTTGCGTTCTCCGTCTCTCAAAACCCGTTCTTGTTGAGCCTGTGAGTTGTACAGTTGGTGCATGGCGCGAGAGAGCCTGTAGCAAGAACAAAGGCGTAGAGTAGCAGTTCCAGCAGGTAACAGCTTATCGCTGATCCCAGTCGAAGTCACAATCCCCATTCTCTAGTCCCGGCAGCCTGGGACACATGTTGCTCTGAAGCATGGCACGACACTCAGAGAAACAGGGTCCTTCAGTACGATGCTACCATCTTTGAACAGTCACTAGAGGTATAAATAAGTGAGTCCACTTTTCTCTCACTCTACCGTCTCTCGTTCTTCCCAACTTGCCCCGTAGAACCCACATTACTGGTGGCAGCTTCCCAGCACAGGCAGATGATCTTGCTCTGATCTAGGCGCCCATGTGCTCTTATGTAAGTCACCAGCACTGAGCAAATTGGGTCCTACGATAGTACACCGCGTATATACCGGGTTACTTGTACATGGCTGTCACACATCGCAGTCCTACTTAGTCAATCCTCGACTCAGGCTCCTTCTCATCCGCCAGTTCGAGTCAAGAGGCTATTCCAGAGGGCGGTGGTAGAGGTGGAATTCGAGGAGGAGGGGTGATATCTTATCTGGGTAGCCACATGTAATCTTATCAGGGCCACGTGTGATCTTCTTTAACCGAAACCTTAACTACTCTTGACTCTCACTGGCGGCTGGCATCAAACACACGTAAACATACGGCGGACGGTGCGCGTACGGCGAAAGTGTGCCCAGTATAGCAGTCGCACTCCTGATGGCGCTGATAACATTCGGAAAAATAGCACAGAATACAGTACTCATACATCAGCGCGTGTCGGTCCACCACGCCTGCCAGCGCCTCCTCGAGAGGTGCCCAGTATTGCGGAGATCCGTGAGAGGACGCTCGAGAAGTTCAGCCGTCGCCCATGTCTCCGGCAATGCTGAGCTACCCTGGCGGGGAGAAGGACATCATATGGGACAGGATCCGGGAAGACGCTGACGTTCTGGATGCCGCTTCTCTTCCCTCCGGTAGCGCAGTTGCTATGCGCGGTGAGACAGCGACCAGCAAGAACTTTCAGGTCAGTGTGCCATTTCACCTACATTGCCATAACCTCAAGTTGAAAATCTTGTGTTTATTGGGGTGCTGAAGTGCCACCCATGACTCGTAGACATCAAGTCCTGCAAATTGTCGAGGTACCGTGCAGACATGAGACGGTGTGTCCAGTTGCGAGTCGAGTCTGCGGTGCGATTGTGGAACCGGAATTTAATGCAGACAGGAAACTGTCGGTATTAGTGATGAGGTCTTGATATAAGGGATTTGAGATGTCGCTGCAGCATCCAAAGACGAGGACCGACAGCAAAAGTTCAGAGAGAGTCACATTGGATGATTGCAGGTACAGCAGTACAGGATATACAAGAGCCACACATTCAGCGTTCATGTTATGAGTGTAGGGGAAGGAAAGCGCAAGCGGTAGCGTTGAATCTAAGATCACAAGCGAAGGAGAAATCTCGAGCTCGCTTATAAAAGTCCTCCTACCAAATGGAGAGGATACCAGCGCCCCCTCGCTGCCGCCGATTGTTTATGTGTGTTTGATGCCAGCCGCCAGTGAGAGTTGAGAGGAAATAAGGTTCAGGACATAAGACACGTGATCTCCCCACCTAAGATATCACCCGCCCCCTCTACCTGGTACCAGCCTGTTCTCTCTCTCTCGGATTTCGCCTCTCAACTTGAGCTGGCGGATGGGAAGGAGCCTGTCGGTACAGCTCCTGGTGGGTATAGTGTACGTGCGACAGACCCAATATGTGCTCACTAAGGGCCAAGGTTGATGATAATTGACCTTTTGATATGAGTGCCCGATGGTTGCACCATTACCACGCCTCCTTTACACCAAGGTGAAAGAGAACCTGAGATTCACGCCGAAGCCCAAGCCGGAGCTGACGCCGAGATCCATACCGAGCATAACGCCGAGGTCTCAACTGAAACTCAAACCGAGTGTGCACCCATCTTGCCGACATTCGCACTATCATCCTAAGGTCTCCAAACAAGATATGCAGTCTCTATATACTAGTACATGCACAACTGCAAAGACTTTGATTACCTGTTGACCGACAACAGTCATGCCTTTACTACTTCGTGTCCTTACTGCGGGAACCTAGCGACATCAAGTCCTTCTCGCTGACACCAAGCTTCTCGAAGTAGGCTTTCAGCACCTCTTCAACATCCGCCGAAGCCATCTGGTGCTGCGCATCCTCAAGCCGCTGTACGCGAGTGGACAGGTCAGCTACGGTGGCAAGTAACTGATCCGAGGTCAGGGCGACGGGCGCTGCTGGTGCTATGGCCGGGGCCGGGGCCGGGGCCGAGGTCGAGACCGAGGGGACTGGTACCTCTCGCCGGGCGCTGCAGCATGGCCGTCCAGTTCTGCCATGCGTTGGCGCAGCTGTAGTACCTCGAATGTAAGCCAGCTGTTGGACACTTCGAGGGGGGTCTCTTGGTATTTCGCAGCCTCATTGCCGACATGCTGGAGAGTGCTCATAGCTACATCGATTACATTTCTCCCCTCTTCGAGGCCGTCGCCGTTGCTAAGGCCACATTACTAATGCATGTGGCTGAGGAAGAGATTCAATGAAGGGTTGGTTAACATTGTTGCATGTGCTCACTGCTCCCCTCGATTGTGCTTCCTTCAATGACTACCCTACTCCACAAGCTGAAACATCATGACGCCTGATTGAAGAGAACTATCGAACCTCTGCCTTCTACTCCTTCCAGCAACGAGAGGCGACCACTGCCGGCTGCAAGTGGCGCGTTAGCATCTTCACTCTCCTCCTGGGTGCCAGTCGTCCTCCTTCGGTGTACCGATAGCGAGGCGGCCGGGCGCGCTCTGCTGCTGCTGCTGCACAGGCATAGTACGGTCGATGGTCTGACCGACGGCCCGCATGGCAGAAGCAAGGGGTGCGTTCGAAAGACATGCTCGGATGAGGTTCTGGCCCTCCATCCCAGAGACGAGAGGTTGGAGCTTCGCAGTGGCGAAGGTATAGACGGTACCTGACTCGGACACGACGAGGACGAGAACTTGCATGCCAGTAAGGACAGACAGTTCGTATGCCTGATTGACGCGTCGGGTAACGAACGAGGAGTTGAGGACGTCGAAGGAAACGAAGAGAGAAACTGATTAAACAAAACATACCTTTTTCATGATACCCGCCTTCCGTTTTGAGAAGGTCTTGTACCGGTTGACGTTCTTTTGAATGAATTCAATCTTTCTCTTTTTGGGTTGGCGCTTGGCATCCTCGACGTCTTGACCTCTTTCTCCCGCGTCGGGGTCGTTCTGGGGCGTGGGCTGGTGAGGAAAATAGGGCGAGAGGTTGGATTGGGATGAGCATTGAGCAGGCCTGCTGTCAGGCCATGAGACGGCAAGCTGGGACGTCAATTCGGACGCGGGTGTGAGGCGGGGCCGTGTGTGGGCAAGCACGGGCATCTATAGCTTCTCGTCAGATACGGCAACTTTCTTTCCTCATTCGATTCGCCCACTGTCAATTCGGTTTGCCTCCGTGCTTCCCCCAACACCGCTGCCTCTTCTCGCTCTCGGCTTGCTCGCCCGCGCCCCTCGCATCTCCCCTCAACGGCCCACATGCACGCTGGGCCTCCGCACCGCCGCTCGGCTGCCCTTGCTTCCGACAGCCTCGGAAATCTCACAGACCCAATCACCATGTGCGCATTTGAAAGCTCGCCGCCGCACAAGTCCTCTCGTTGATCTCCTTTCATACCTTGTGGTCGATCTGGGGCCGAAGTCGTTCGCCATTCGTGCCCTCCACTGCACTCCCGACCGGCGGTCAGGACTCACGACTTTCCCGATCATATACATCCCGGTCATCGACGACAAAGTATTCCTCCACGCGCCCATCAGCTGGGAGGTGCGTGTTCTTGTTCTTCCGATGGCTTCACTGTACATTCTCGTCATGCTAGAATATATACCAAGCTATGTATCAGTGCTCATGATAACAGTGTGAATACGGATACAGTACGAAGCAGAAAGTGCAGTGGGATGTCCATTATAAGTGCATGACATGGCGGATCGAGATAGTAGTGAAATGGGAATACCTATCTATGTGTCGTCTTCGATAAGCTCGGGGTTGAACCTGTGTACTGTGTCGATAGCGTCGCAATCTTTTCGCACGAAAACCAACTATGCGCGCAAAGTTAGCACGGCACGACTGGTGCTGAAAGAGCCTGGGACTGGCCATATATGGATTCGCAGTCGAACCAGTCGTATCCGCGAGAACCTCATCTTTTGAGACCTGGCTGACGTCCGAGTCGTTGTACTTGAACCACTGGTCTGGATGATCCGGCAGGTTGCGCGAGTAGAAGAAGTAATGGCCCCATGACGGTGATGAGCCACGATGGATGAACACGGACGTAAGCTCGTATGCAGCCGATGTCTCGTCCTTCCAGATGTCCTCAAGTTGCTGCTTCAGCCCACTCGTCTTCTCGCGCTCGACACGGAGTTGCTCGGTAATGAACGCCTCCTCGTCACGCAGGGATGATATCAACAATTCGTCGGCGAGGAGTTCGACTGTCGTTTGCCGAGAGAGGAAGTCGGAGATGTGTGCAAGTGCGGGGGCAAACGGCGCATGCTGTGCCGACTAGTGAGTTATGATATTCAAGCACAATGTAGAAGAGAGACATGCTTTGTCCTGTGTGAGGCGTTGGATACGCTCTCGCGAAGCGGTGAGCTCGGCGTGGATAATCTTCGACTGAGCCTTCTTCTGTGGGTTCGCACTGTCCAGGAAGCGGTCCATGTGAATGGTCTCCCCGAACTTGACGTACGCCTGAGACTTGTACGCCTGCTGCGTCTCACGGTTGAATTGCACTCGCTGCATCGGGATCAACGGCCACCTCAGCCATCAGCATCCAGTTCAGTGACGTACCTGGAGCTGAATCTGCAACAGTGGTGGCAAGTCGACTAGCGTGACCTCCATCCGCTTCTTCGTATCCTCGACTGTGTCATCGAAGTACCGCGCGAGACTGTCGTACAGATCGAAGTTTTCGTCTGCGACGTTGACGTGTAGGTGAGAGAAGAGATCTTCCTTCTCGTGAATGGACGACTGGTGACGTGCGTCATCGTCAGAAGACACCGCTATCAGCCTTTGACGCTTCTTTCCGTAAAACAGCCTGGTACCATCCACATCAGACGGCCAGTAAGGTGATCAGAGAGAACATACCTCTTTACAGGCTTTGTCTTATCGTCGTCCGAGGTGGTCATACCATGAAAGTCCAGAAGCGCAGTTTCAATCTGGAACATGCAATTGTCCATGCACTCCGACACATCGTGTTGATGCCCTACAGCGCATGGTCAACGCGGCACACCCACATTCGATATGGTCGCAAACATACCGAACATCATGACGGAGTCGTCTGTCTGCCGCGCCTTTCTGAGAGGCAACGGTGGTGGCGCTTTGCTTCCAGCGCGAGACTCGTTCTTCATCTCCACATCAGCCTCCTTACCTGTCGCGGGCCGCTTCTGCGCCGAACTTGACGAAGATGACGACCGCGTCTCTGTCTGCAGGAACTCCGCAGAGGTCGGACTCCTTGTGTCCGCGCTAGGATGGGGAGGCGAGTGCGCAGGGGTGTCTCCATCCATCGCACTCTCCGGATCTGCGTCTCTCGAGCGCTTCCCGAGTACACTGCCTGTGGGGTTCTTCGGGGTCTGAAGCTGCATGGGCGAGGAGGACGAGCGGTCGAATGTAGACCGCGAAGGGGCGAGATCGTCAACGAGGGTCGCATCAGTATTGTTTGAGGAGTCGGTGCCTGCCTTGTCCATCTCGTCCTCCTCTTCATCTTGTGAGGTTACTAACGCGAGCTTTGCAAGCTCAATGGCGGGCGTAACCGCCGTGGTCTCGCAGTACTCCATGTTCCAAAATAGGTCGGCGAGTAGACTTGCGACTGTGGATGGGATTGAGCATGAGTGCCACTTGAGTCGTACATACTTCAGCGGAGCACTCACACTTCTTGGAACGCAAGATCTCGTGCCGCGTGACGAGACGACCACCCACATGATGACGCTTAAGGTGGTCGTCTGTAAGTTTGCTATCGTCCGACTTGGTCCCAGCATTGGACAACGATGCAATAGCCGCGCGAAGTGCCTTGATGGTATAGTAGTACTGATGATCGACGTCAGCTGAGCGGTGTCTTGTAACATGTCAAGCACACGCACCTGCAACAGCGAGTTCAGATAACAGGTGTTTCCAAGTTGATTAAGTCCCCGTGGCATCCCCGGACTCGTTTTCGCGACGGTACTATCCCCAGCTGCGCCGTGGTCAGACCCGTACACATCAGACGACGTCGACAATGGCAGCTTACCATCTGTTCCTGTCGTGAGGTACTGCCGAACCCGCTCACTGTTCGTCACCTCCGCGATAACGCTCAGGGCTTCGCGCATCTTTTCCAACTGGCTTGGTTGGTCCTCGATCTAAGATACAATCAGCTCATACGTCGCACGTCACATTAGTATAGGCACGTACACGCATAGAGAACACAGTGAGCAACATCCCCTCCTCGATGTCCTTCGGCATGTCAAGTGTCGCATATGCGGTTTCAGGCGACATACCCGACTCGAGGTTAATCTCCCACCGTGTTTGCTTAGCCTTTGAAACTCCGCTGTGGCCGAGCTGTCGGGCAAGCTCATATGGGCGCTTCGTACTTAGCGGACTCTCGGGCGCTTATGACTTGGTCGCAGACCGTGCGCCGAGCGTTTGTAGTCAGCCACCTGAAAGACCGGTATAAGCAGCTTGTGTTGTCTTCGCCGAGCTTAGCCAGCACTAAGCCTTCTGCAGCCATGACATCAGCGTGACGAATGACTCGGACGAGGAGTTGGACAGCCGACCAGATCAGCGCACGTAAGACATGCCTCCCATATATGTGCTATACAACGAGCGGGGTCACTCCAGGATCAGGACCAGGCTCTAGCAGCATATCGGGTAGCGTTCATATCTTGCAAGCCTAAAGGCGCGGCCGACTCAATGCGTGACTAGACCGTAACTCCGTTACCTCAGCTCTCAGACATTCGGGTACCAAACCCGCACGCAGTATGTGATAGCACAATGGACTTAAACTCAAATAAGTTACAGGTAGCGGATTGGCTCTATACCCAAACTTCGTCTTGCATGTATAATAGCCACCAACTCCTCGATAGACTCTTCCAGAATCACGACGTTGTCGAGCAGTTGCGAGAGCGTGACGTGCGTCACCTTGGATGCGTCCTCTTCCTCGTCTGAATCGTCCACGACCTGAGAGCCACGATTCTCTCCTCCCCACTGGCCTGGCGACCCAAAGACATCCTCCTCGTCCGTGTTCCATCTGCGCGACTTCGCCGGTGTCCAGGGGCCAGTCGAAGGCGCTGGTGCGAGGTAGGGCTCGACGGTGATCGCACCCGTCGTCTGATAGTGCGGTCCGAACGGGCCAGCATCAACGGCCCTCGCACCACCACGAGAAGGTGTCGTGGGCTCTGAAGGCGTAGGCCTCACGGGCTTGTTCTTCTTGGGGGTGAGGAAGGAGACAAAGGACGACGACGCGGACTGCTTGGGTTTGGGTTTGAGCTTCTGTGCAGGCGTTTCGACAGGCGACGACAGCATCGAGGATAGCGCACCACCGAATGCGCTCGACTTCGGCGTCTCAAAGTCGAGCGCAAGTGTCAGGGCATCTGTCAGGTTCTCGCTAAGGAGCAGCCCTTGCCGGCGCTCCTGGAGATACTGGTCCAAGTTCTCGACCAGCTGGCGGTACCGCTCGAGCTGCGCGACGAGTCCGTGGAATATCGAGTAGATGACAGGACGCGACTGCTCGTCCATGCTCGATGCCAGCGCGTTTTGAACTCCCAGGCGAGTTTCTCTTCTATCAGGAAGTCGATTGAGCGGTCGTCGCCATCATCCTCGTTTGCCAATGAGTCGTCTTGGTCACGATTGTTCGAGGGAGGGGGAGTCTCTTTCGGAGCAAACGTCAGCCAACCAGCTAACGAGTGGTCGGGACACAGTACGAGCGTCGCAAGGACGCCAGTCAAGGCCATGTGCGTCTCCGGGGTGTTGGAGAAGATTTTCCTCAACAATACCAGGACAAGCGATAGCACGGGATCATTGGGATTGAGCCGATGCTTAAGCTTCGTCCGTGCCTCAGCATCGGCATCAAGTCGGAAGCAGGATTGGCTCTGAATTGAGAACAAGGCGTCCCGCAGATAGTGGTCATACCCCGTGCTGAAGGCGTCCTCGGCATGGTTCGGATCGACATGCGAGACAAGCTGAAGGTACAACTCCATCTCGCGCTCATGCGTCCAGTATGTAGTATAAGGTTGGCTGAAGACGATGGTCGACTTGGGGCGGGCGGGCTCTAGTGCTTTAGCATCAACCGCACTAGGGTATACGAATGCTTCCTCCTCGTCTGAGTCGTCAGCGGGTTTTGAAGGTGGGGACGGATCATTCCCGAATGCGTCAGGCAGAATGGCAGGTTGGGGGAAGGATGCGGCTTGAGGATCGTGGATGACCACGAGCAGTCGATCGACAGAAAGGGTGCAGTACTGGGAGTAAGAGGGATTGAAGGAGCTGCAGAGCAGCAGTCGCTGTTGGTTGGGACTTTGACCGCAGGCTCGTGAGGATGAGATCCTTCAGAGTGAATCGACCCATGGAAGTGAAGTAGGACGATTGCTTGCGTGCTTCTGGGGCCTCCATCTCTAGCAGAGTCATCGCAGTGCTCTTCCGCCGCCTCTACTTCGCCTTTTTGGCATCTGCCTGTGAAGTCGGAGGTGCCTTGCCGGCGAGTACCAGCATAGAGTGTGGACGCGGCCTGGACGAAGAAAGATCCTCGGCATTGTCTGCACTCATGAGGAAGTCGGTGAGGAGGTCCGCGAGCTGCCCGTTCTCCAACGTCCTGATCATGATTTCGATGTACGACATCACCGCCACTGCACTCCCGTCGGCATCCGAACACTCGAGGACAGAAGGATAGAGGATGTTCTCCAAGAACACACGGCGTACCGCATCGAGGATGGATTGCACGCCGACTAACACCGATGCATTGAGATTGCCTTCGCCGGAGTCATACACCTTGCTGCTCACTTGCAGGAACTCCAGCAACTTCAAGAAGTGATCAAGACGAGCCTTAAAGTCCGTAATTGACGACTCTTTTAACTCCACGGCTCGCGTCCTCTCTCCCGCTCCGCGTCGAGCTTCTCCTTCTGATCTGATGAGAGCTCGGGCTCATTGCTGCTGCCGAGTATCATGGAGGTCCCAGGTGTGGTGTCTGCTGAGATGGGTGGCCTGACCTCGATCTTTGTGGGAAGCAAGGAATATACCGCGGCTAAGCCAGCGGCAAGTACATCGGAAATGTCGCCGTCCAGGGTATACTCTGCAAGAGCAAGAGCAGCGTCAGGGTTGGGATCGTGATCTATGGCCGTAAGCGTGGATGTAGAGCTTCGCAGATTGTCGTCTGCACCCTTGTGGGCCGCATCGACGGGGGGCATGGCAACATCCATGAGGAACAGCAAGCCGGCGCGAGCGAAGTCTCCGATCTGGCCTTCGCGGTGGACGAAGCGTAGGACGTATTTGAACAGTAAGAACTCGCACTCAGGCTTTTTCGTAGTGGAAGAGCCGAGACCGGAGTTGTCTGTCTGGTGTGACGAAACGGGGGAGGTGGGCTGTTCGGGGGCAGGAGGTTCTGTTGGGGTTTGTTCGCTCGGCTGTTGCTCAGTCTCTTCCTCCTCCTCTTCATCTTCTTCCTCCACTGCAAATAACGGCTCTGGGCGGGTACCATTGCTTATCGTGGATGAAGATCATCAACAGCTCGCGATACGTCCGAATCCTGCTGCAGAGGATGCAAAGCAAGTTGACCACTGACGTTGAGGTGAGTATATGCGTATACAGATGCAAGGGTGGAAGAGTACCCACAGTCTTCCTCGTACTCGGATAGTTGAGTACGATTACCAACATTGCCTGCGGCTCCCATCGGCTTGTTGCGCCCATCCAGCTGCTCCTGGATGTCGTCGCCGACACAGTTGCGCAGGAGGCGGAGGACAGCCTTGTGCACCGTGGAATTGGACTAGAAATTACTCGTCCAGGAGAACGACCATGTTTTGAACGATTCGGAGGACCTCTGCTTGGATGCCGAACGGTCGGTCGGCCTCGCTGAGCTTCACCAGTGTTCCAAGCAAAATCTTGCCATCGTCAGGAATGAGACACGGGGTATGTTCAGTAGCAATACAACATACCATTCTTCAGCAAGTATTCCAAGCATGCACCCGTGCCACTAACGACGACCAGCGTGAGCACAGACTAGCGGGACCACGGTTGTCTGACATACCCTTCCTCCGTCCGCGTAGACTCCCACACCAAGGCATCCACCATAGATCGCAGATGTGCGGGTACATCGGTCGACTTGATTCCGCGCGTCGATTGTCGTTCATCGGGGTGGAGTAGTGTATTCTTGACGATATTGGGTTCAGCGATAGGTCAAGCGAATCTTCGTGGACACGCCTTACCTTGATGAGCACCCAAGACATATTATGGAACTCCTGCGCATGGTCGATCTACGCATGCCACCAAACCGTCAAGCATATTTTAGAGTCGGTCGCGGAGACGGTTGGATGTTGGACCGGAGGAACTTTGAGAAGTAGTCCATCTCGCAGCCCCGTGGCTCGCCCTATGACGGGAATATGGCACGAGACGTCAAGAGGTAGCAAGGTCCAGCCGCGGCGAAGGAGCAGATGGGTGTCGATCTCAGAGCCGGGAAGGCCGGGGCGGCGTCTGTCCCAGTGTAGATGCGACCCACTGGACTGTCTCACCTGTCTGCAATGGCTGGAATGTCGTACTCGTCCTCGTTCGACTCCTCGTGCATGTCTTTCCTGGCATCCGGGAGAGACGAGTCTAGTTGCGCATCCCTGCTCGGTATACAAGACAACGTCTCTTCTACAAGCGAAGACCTACTACTCTTTGATTCTCAGACTCCAGTCCTCTCTCACTCATACTTCACTCGACGCCCGTGTTTCCTACGGCCGCTGCAGCCCCTCCTCCGCCCGCGCATCCCCCTCCTGTACCATCCAGGGACCTCGTCTTCCATCTGAGTGTCTCTCCGCCGCCGCCAACCCTTCACGCCCCGGCCCCTCAGCGGGACGTCGAGACAGAGCTGCGTACCATCGTGGACGACCTCCTGCGGAAGAAGAAAGACACACGGTGCACGCTCGCTGAAGATAACGCCTCCCTGCGCGCACAAGTCGCCTTCTTCAAGGAAGCCCTCGCGCTCGACCGCGCACGCACGCTCCGCCAGAATGCCGAGGAGCTGCGCGCGGCGACGGGCAAGTTCCTCGCGGAGCAGGTCGAGTCGGTCTCGAAGCAGAAGCTTGCGCTGGAGGATGCGCTGAGGAACTTCACCCATGGGCGCGAGTACTGGAGGGAGAAGGCGATCGCAGCGTTCGAGTGGTGTGAGGTCCTACAGGCGGAGAACGTGAGGGTCAAGACCTAGCTCAATGCCCTGGCGCGGAAGCAGTCGAATGTCATCACTCGGCAGGTCAACTCCGTACTGCGAGAAGTCGCCGAAGAGAGGGATCGTCTCAAGCAGCTGGAGAAAGTAGAGTTGTTGGGACAGGCTCCGGCCAACACTCTGGAGATGGAGGTATGACCTCCTTCCCTTCGGCATGAGCTCTTGGAATAATCGGTGAGCATCACAGGGACATGTGATTACACAAGTACTGACGTTGGAAGGAGTGTGCATTCAAGAGCTTGAACAAGCCTGTTGCTTCCTCCGGCTCTCCAGTCCCATTAGGAGAGATGCAGATACAACCGACACCGAACACCTGCTGTCCGGGATGGTAGGCAATTTTCCCCAGGCCGAGCGGGACCTAGCATGAAGAGCAGAAATCCACAGATGAATAGGACGCTCTCATGTTATGTAGTCAGTCATAGGCACGCGCACCGTTCTGATCTGCATCTTGTCCAAGCCACGAGAAGTAACAAACAAGAGCGACGAAGACGTCGCGATCGCCAAATACGACGGGAAGGCTGCCGCATTCAATGTCGCTCCTCAGACCAAATCCTACAACGAGCGCTGACATGAGTACAGCGCACGACATGGTGCTTCCATAACGTACCTCGATGTACACAGGCGAAGGCTTGATGCACTGCTTGTCCCAGAATAACAGATTCGCACAGCTTCCTCGGAAGCTTGATCGGCACAGTGACGTTCTGCCCAAATCCAACCTTCTCGGGCACACTGAGGATCTTGGGGCGCTCCTGGGTCATGTAAGGCGGGTCGAGAATCTGAACACGGTGCTCTGCAGGGAACTGGACCTGATCCAGCCCAGTGCACGCGCTGTTGTTCGGGTTCGAGCCCGCGATGAGCAAGTTGCCTTGCGGGGTGAGCATGATCGTCGAGTGGTACATACACGCGATGCTCGCGTTCGGCCATGTTCGCGTTGCTGATGCGCTCGCCCAAAGGCGCGTCGGGGAAGTAGATCGATGGGATGAAAGCGGGCTTGTCTGCGTTCGACTCGCCGAGGTCGCCTGGCAGGTTGTGGAAGCCGGCGAACCCGGTCTGCGCGCCGTTTGCGATAACGATCTGGCCGTTCGGAAGGTGCACGAGCTAGTGCATCGTGCGGCCTTCAAGCATGTGCTCGATCTCCCCGCCTTTGGCAATGCCCTCGTCGGTGAGCTTGATTCGGGAACATTGCGAGGACGCGGGGTAGTCGACATGCAGGTTCTCCGGCTGGATGCGGTCGTCGATGTCAGAACCCAGACGAGGACTTCGGAGATGTGGTCGGGAGGTGAGAGGGGCAGGAGGATCACAGAGGCATCGAGAGGGTTCATAACGCGGACGCCGTTGGGAATTCCGGGGAGTGGGGTTGATCGACTGGTTGTTCGCGGCCATGAAGACCTTGCCATCTGGTAGTGCGGACAGCCTGTGCAGTAACATTTCAAGCGACATCATCATTCACCAAGGAATGATGAAGCATACCTGGGGAACATGTTCGTAGGCAGAGTCCGGTTCAAGAAGGGAGAAGGACGGGCATGTTCTTCCTTGCGCCGGAAGAACTCAAAGCTCGTCTAGGGGTCAATGTCATAGAAGAGGGAGCGGACATGTGAGCCGATAGCAACGAGCAGACTTCCTTCGAAGATACGGATGGACGAGGGGTACCACCGCTCGGCCAGAAGGTGCAAGTCATGGTCCTCGAGGACAGTGCAACTCATTCTCATTTTGTACTCGTCATCATCAGAAGCTAGTACTACCTCCTCTTCCTGATCAGAAATGCCTATCCATACCTTTCTCATCCTCCTGGAGGTCACGCGATCTCCTCTTCAGATGTCTAGGTCTCCATCCTGATCGTCCCATTCCACCGAGCCATCTCCGCCAATAACAAACAACTGTCGGGTCTGCGCCCTCGGCCTTGAGGTGTTTGATGAACTTCGGGAACCGCCAAAGCACATACAGGAACGCAAGCGTAGTGAACGTTGATCCTGACGCACCAACTAGTATTATGTATGTATCGCACTGTGAACGCAGTAGTTAGCAATTTAGGGCATTGGCGCGAGCAGTCAGATACGTACTGTCATAAAATCTCGCCGCGTGAGGGGTGCAGTCATAGGCATCGCAAGGACAGCCACGAGGCTGCCCAAGTACTAAAGCCTATACTCCCAGCTCGAGAACCACGCTGCCTTCTCCGAGTTCTGGTGCAAGAGATATAACCAGAAGGCGAGCTCTGATGAATGGACGAATAGTCAGCTATGAGACGAAGGACAACGTTCACTTTGACAACGTTCTGGACGAAATCAAGATTTCGTCCTCCGCTCCAGTTCGGGCCCGAGTGGAACGTATTCGATCTCGCGGCGTGAGGGTGGGAGGATGGTGTGCGTTATAGTGCGTAGGACGCCGTAGCGGAATCCAATGAAATGGCGGCGTTGGATGCGTTCCGGCCGGGAGCGGGCGCGAGTTGAGAAGTGCACCGCAGAAACCGACGAGCGCAGTGATCAGGAGAACGCAATAGGAGAGCGTGAGGAGGGCGAGGACGTCGTAGTCTGCTATTCAATCATCTGTACATCATCTGCGTCAGCAAAGGTTGGAAGAAGTAGGGAAAAGATGCGCACCTCTGAAACACTCCCGCTGTGCCGTTAACGAACACTGTACACACAAACAGGACCGGACACTGCGTATGCAGTGTCCATCTTCCAGCCAGTACTGACGTGCGCCAGTCCACGTGCGGGGCCACGGGAACTTCTGCGTGGTGCTGCAGCCGGTAGACATCGAGACCAGCAGCGGACGCTTCTCCTTCACCGTAGGGACCCGCATGAGACCACTGCATGAATGGGAGGGGTGCGAACGTGACTTTTGAGTGTGAGACAGCGGTGCTGTCCTCGGACGTGCGCGAGTATGTCGACACGTCGGAGGGCGTGTGCGACATACAGTAGGCGCATGCCCCGCTTCACATCTGCGCCTGCACCATATGGGCGGGAGTAGGAAGTCTTGATGAGATCGAAGTGTGCACCGAGTAGTTGTCGTGGACACGGAGTAAGCGGGACAGTCCGCTGCATGTGTCCGTACTCTCCGCCAGAGCAGGGCGCGCGTCAGAATTCGCCCCTCCCAGACCCTCGGGGCTGAAGTAGTCACGTCTGATGATGACAGTACGATATGGCAGTCCGAGGTCGTCAGCACGTTCGATCTGCAGGATGCATGTATGAGTGTCGTGCAAGCGCGGTGTCAGAGTGTCCTTACCTTAGTGCGACGCAGCATCATGTAGTCCAGTAAGATTCTCAGCTTCTTAAGGCAATTGCGCCAGGACCGACCATGCCATTCTTCTGGATAGGCGTCAAGATCTCATTGTTCCAGAAACAATGAGATCTAGGGAACTGGTTGAGTACTGAATATGCCAGATACGGTCGATGAAGACTCACGTGGACGCGAACGGCCGTGCTTCAAGCATGTCGTGCGACGCTGTCCGAGGGGTGATGCAATGAAATCGCGTCGAAACGTGCAGTTTTCGACCCCGACCAATCGGCCCGTCACCAGTAGGATTCGACGCGTCATGTTCAACGCGTCCCAGCAGTCGTCATTCGGGAGGTATTGAGAATTTTGTGCCGGCGCCTGATGCAATGAAATCGCGTTCGAGGCGATTTTGTCGACCTCGCCGGATTTGCGCGAGGCCGGCAGCGTTCGATGCGTGTTGTTAAATGCGTGCCGGCTGTGCCATTCCGCACACTGTGGCATGTCGCAATGGGGAGTTATTGCATGCTGCCGTATCAAGCGCCGGCTGGAATCTCCTGGTCTTCCTCGGACTGTGAATCTGAAGCAATAGCCAAATCAGATCTAGACAATCCTTGGTATGGACTCACCGTCTCTGACGATGGCTCAGTTGAAACGGACGAATCTTGCCAGGATTCGAGTGTTGATTCATTTGCTTCAGAGGATTCGTTGTTCCGCTATCGGATAGCGGGGAGGAATACATGATTACTAACCCTATTTGCCTTCCATCTACGGTGCGAGAAGGACGTTAGCGCACTAAGCTTGGTGATCTGTACGCCTCACGAGCAGAAGAAGTCTTACTTAGGCATGGTCCGTACTGCTGTCTGGATGCGGATATGGAGGCAGGGGACGAGTACTCCCCCAATGTATACCGTACAACGGATGACCTTCATGTCATCATGCACTGGCAGTTTGATACCCTGCTTAAATCGTCTTCGTTGAAGGATCCGGGCTTTGACCTGCCAAAATTCTATCGTCAGCAGGTTGTGCGACAGTTTGCGCACGATCATCAGACTTGCTTCCCCAAGAAGGATCGCGCATGGGAGATGTGTTAGCCATCGGCGCGCGACTTTGCCTTGAGCGCGAAATACCTTGACTGCGGTTGGATGGTGTTCCTGCCCGTCGCTCTAGGTATCTGACGCAGCAGTATGACGGATCTGTAACTGTCATTGATGTGTACCTAGGCGAAATGACGTCAATACTGAATATAATACTTGAGAATGTGTTCATGGACTTAGCTAATTGGTATGCCTGCACAGTACGCCGCTCGCGCGCAGGAGCGGCCTTCGTGATTGATGATCTGGAGGGCGAATTGGTTGACCTGTTCTGGCAGCCCACCTGGGAAACGTCGGCGTCGCTTGAGGTTGACTTGGGAACTGTACAGATGACAACTGATACCTCCGCGGACTAATTCTTGTCCTTGCAACGAAATGCGGCAGTGCCCCGCGACCTGACACGTCTCATTCCAGAGCCGGTTCAAGTTGTCGTGGTTGTGCATATCAATGGGCAGCCTGCTCGTGCTCTTCTAGATTCGGGATCGTTAGCCGATTTCATTTCAGTGCGGTTGGCGACACAATTGAACTTACCTTTGTTTGAGCTAGCAAAGCCGGTAGCTGTACAGTTGGCTGTACAGGGATCTCGTACTAAGATCAACTTCGGTTGTCATGCACGTCTGGAGTATCAGCGAATCAAGAGTGAGCTTTACTTCAATATCATCAATATACATCACTATGACCTTATTCTTGGAACTCCTTTCCTGTTCCAGCATCGTATCTCAGTGTCTCTGAATCCTACAATAGTAGTGGTAGGGAGCGAGAGCGCGCTTCCTATCAAAGGAAGTCAAGTCCGCGTTCTGAAGTCTCATGCCACTGCCATTTTGGATCATCGCCTGCAAGATGCGCGGTTCGAGCTTCATGAGTATGCTGCTCCTATCTGTAAAGAATCAAGCGACTCACCTCTTCCTCCTTTGCATGCGATTAACCATCGTATTCCCTTGATTGACCCGGACAAGGTGTACTCATGGCGCCCTTCTCGATGCCCCGACGCTCATCGCGAGAGCTGGCGAGAAGCGTGATGCCTATCTACACTCCGGGAGGTGGCGAATGAGCAACGCTTGCAATACTTCTCCGATGCTTCTGCTGACAAAGCCCGGGACCGGCGTGCGAGACATGCCACCTCAGCTACGAGTGGTATGTGATCTTCGGGAACGTAACGCGAATACGCGGAAACTCACATCGCCTCTTCCGGATATGGAAGGTATCCTACGGCGCATAGCCCGCCATCCATATCGAAGCCTCATTGACGGGAAGGATGCGTACGAGCAGATCCACGTTGAGCTGGAATATGTAGAGCGGATGGCTATGACTACACCAGACGGAAAGGTTAGCCTTGTACTTCAGCAAGGAGATTGTAATGCGGTTGCAACTTACCAGAGCCTTATGAATCATATATTTGGCCCATTCATTGGTGTATTCATGGATGTTTACCTTGACGACATTGCCATCTATTCAGACACAATAGACGATCACCTAAAACATGTGAAGTTAGTAGTTGACATCCTGAAGAAGGAACAGCTGTATCTGAGTGCTTCAAAGCTCCACTTCCTTTGGGAAGAAATGAAGGTGCTCGGCCGAATCATTGATGACGAGGGAATTCGAATGGATCAGCACAAGGTGGACTCCGTGCTGAACTGGAAGGTACCTACCTCGAAAGAATTACTCTGAGGGTTCCTAGGTTCAGTTGGCTACTTGGCGGACGACATAGCTACGGTGCGAATTCCTATGGGTATCTTGTCAGCAATGACCGGCTCCGAGTCTTCTTTTAAATGTGACTTCACTCACCAGAGAGCTTTTGACGAGATCAAATGGCTTGTGCATACTCATCGTGAACATCATTGGGTGCCACTTGACTACTCGGAAGGCGCGCCACACATTTGGTTGGTCACAGACGGATCTCATAGAGGCATTGCGGGCGTGGTCACTCAAGGAGATGACTACCGACGAGGTCGAGTAGCGGCCTTCGTTTCTGGGAAGCTTTCTCCAGCTCAGTTGAACTACCCCGTTCATGAGATTGAATTGCTTGCGGGCGTCACTGTGATGTCTTGCTCGGATGTGCCTTCACCTGGGTAACCGACCATAAAGGTCTAGTGCACCTGTTGAATCAGCGAAATCTGTCTGGCCGACAGGCCTGATGGATGGAGAAAATCTCTGAATTCAATTTCTCTATCGGATACATACCAGGCGCCAAGAATGTCCTCGCGGACGCGCTATCGTGTATCTATTCCAATGACCAGCCTGGAACTGTCCACCCTCCATCAGAATATGTCGCATTTGACTCTAGCGTGTGCAAAATGATATACTTACCTCTAATTCCATCTCAGTTCCGGTGCTGGTGGACCTCGAAGCGGTGGCATACACTACTCTTCATGCAGTTGTACCTACCATGGATATGCAGTTGCGACGTGAGCACAAACCTGCGATTGCGTGCACCACCCCTCTGCTTTCCACCACACTGGAATCAACTGCGACGGAGCAACGTGACACAAACACAATTCCTGTGCACAGTAAACGGTCAGTGGTGATCAATCGGCTGCAGCCCACATCAGTGGCTACTGTAGGTACGGGGCCACTGTCAGATGGACTAGAGCCTTCTACTACTCCAGTCATCACTGCAAAACGACCACGTCAGAAGCGGAAGGTGAGCTTCTGGTAACATTTTTGTCTGTTCTGAATTACCCCACAAAGGCGACCTCTCCAGCGAGAGGGAAGGGCGCCTGAATTTCTGGTAAATGTCACCTGTTTTAAGACCGGGAATGAGGCAAAAATGACGGCCGAAGGCCACCTTCGGCAGAGGTATTTTCATCATTTACAGCTGCTGTATCTAGGGTGCTGCCGGTTGTGTCGGAAGCTGTAGATGGACTCCACCTGGAGGGCACATTGCGTAATCGATATAGCAAGAACCCCTTCTTCTACACGATTCTCGCGAATCCTAAACAGTTCAAGAACTTTGAAGTGTCGAACGAATTGATCCTGTTGCATGACCGAGGACGTGAGTTACTTTGCATTCCGAACATAGTAGTTCAAGGCCGTAATGTGCGCGAGATCATGATCTCACATGCACATTCACTGCTTGCTCACCTTGGTTATCAGAAGACCATTGACTTGTTGCGCGACCGCGTCTGGTGGAAAAGCATGTCTGCAGATGTGCAGAAGTATTGCGATACCTGCATGACGATGACATGTCAGCGTAGTAAACCCAACTCGCAGAAGCCCGATGGCTTACTGAACCCACTTCCGGTCCCAAGCATGCCTTGGGAAGCAATTGGTATTGATTTCGTTGGTCCTTTGCCTGAATCAAAGACACGCGATGGCATGTTTGATTCCATCACAACTGTTATTGACTTACTCACTGGAATGGTTCATCTGATACCTAGTCGTACAAATTATCGCGCCTGCGATGTTGCAGAACTAGCCTCCGTTCGTCTGGGTGATGCGGATCGGGAGTGTTACTTCGTCGAGCGTCACCCTTCTAGTGACGACGTTGGATACGGATCCACCACCCCCGCCTCCGCTGGTGGGAGGCTCGCCGTTGACTGTGCCATCCCAGGACTTGAAATACACACCGGACACTATGTTGGGTTGGACTTGCGAGTCGAGGCGGATGAGCTGCGAGGGCAGGGCAATCATTCGAACCTGCTAGCGTACACTGCAAGTGGGACTGCATACGTTGAGGTCTTCCAGGAGAACATTGTTCACAATATCGTTCTGCAAGCAGCCATGCGTTGGAACAAGAGATGTCACCGCACGATGTTTGACTCTAGATATACTCACAAATTGGACATACTGTCCGAGCGACCCGAAGGCAATCCCCGTTCCCACCCCGGCAGGTGATGTCTTTGGCGACGATGTTCGTCGAGTTCTATGACGTGTGAGTTAGCCATTGCATCCAACAGAGAATTGATTGCCAGAACTGACCCCTTTGATTGCTAGACAATCGTCTCCGCAGGTTATCTGGGATACCAGGGTCAAGGAGCTCTGAAGTAGTCGAGAGTGGCATGTTTGCGTACATCCCAGCGCAGTAACGAGATCCTATCTGAACGGTATTTGTCGATTCCGTAGCCAAGCGCATCCTCGTCAGTGACGGCTGAACAGTCGATTTCAGAGCGCCTGTGAATTACCATCCGTGTTGGGCACCACACTGGTGGAAGAGAAATACGTCTGTCAGTCACCTGATGATCGTCCACCAGACGGCCAGGAAGTCGACGGCCTTGGAGCAGAACCATGGTGGGCAAGGGTTGACGTTGACTGCGGACGGTTGAACATGAACATGACTTCATCGAGACCCGCGAGATTCCGGTTGAAACCAGGATTGCAAGTATTGTGCGGCCCCGCTGGTACGTCGGCGGCGGTCGGGGGTGGGCAGCAAGCGCACCCGGCTTCTCGCCTTGGCTGAAGTCGGAGTGAAAGTGATGATGGTTGTGGAGGTTCATGTGGTGAAGAAGGCGCGTTCTTCTGACAAGGCAGGGAGAGGATGACGACGGGCGGGCATTGCGGGGGACTAGGCATGGGTATGGTAGTAATAGAGCATGTCTCGTAGTTGGATGGACACGGCCGCTCGGACTTGGGACTGGCAGTGGACGAGTGTGCGTGCGAGCAAAACTGAACTTTGATTGAGACAGGGATGGCCCAGGCGGACAGGATGTGCCAGATTTGGCCGGGGCTGGGGGCGATGGAGAAGGGAAAGATACCGAGAGCGCGCGGCCCAGTTTCAAACAGCCGCGAACAAACCAATATCCAGTCTCTTCAAAGTTCAAATCGTCTCGACTGTCCTCTCGCCCGTTCCCGCTTCCTCGTCGCGCCTATACGCAACATAGATCCCATCAAAGAGGCATTACAGCTGCCGCAGTCCGTATCAGCAAAGCTGGCCGCCAGGACACCTCCAGATCCGGATACACATCTTGCGCGCGATTTGGCTCCTTCTCGGGCAGAACGCACGGAAACGCGCAGTCAGGAGGGTGCATATAGTCAGGAGTCGTAATCAGAGTACGTGTCATATCTTCGTTCAGAGGCGGAAGTTCTCAAAAGGGCATGCGTAGACCTTCAGTCAAACTGCTTCCCCCGAAGTCGGTACATAGGCGAGAGGGTGCATTTCCGCCCTCTAAAAATTATTGCCTCTCCCCCTGGCACGCAGTCTATGCAATCTTCATCACCGATGACGAAGCACATATATCAGATACCCACCCGGCCGTGGTCGTCGAGCAGGACGAGTCGGGGGATGAGGAAGTATCGCGGCGGCGGCCCCGGTTAGAACTTCGACGAGAGAGTAGCTGGGTGAGTCTCGGTCAGGAGCAGCTGAATAGAGACTTCTCGGAAAATGGCAAAGCTGCGGCTACCCCCCTCGTCTCTGTCTCCGAACACCTTCGTCCATCTCGGCAGCGTCCTGCTCTTCCAGTGTCTCCCACTTACCATCACCATTCCCCAAGAGCGTCCGTCATGGAGGGCACGGTGGCTCCGACGACGAACAGGGCAACGGTTCTCTTGCGCCGAGCGCTTTCAAGGTGTTGACGAACCTCAAGTGGTTCTCCTCTCTTCCTCGACCTCCCTCTCGGTCGTCGAAATCGAGCAAACGGTCCAGTAGCCCGGATGTTCGCCGCTCTATGTCACCCCCAATCCCCACGGTAGAAGTCGATTCGCCCCCTCGAAGGCGGATTATTCCGAGACCAAAGCATTCGCATTCTTGGCCTCCGCCCATGAACCCGGCCGACGTGGTGGTGCTGAGGGGTTCGAGGGAGCGTGCTCGAGGATATGCGATGAAGATCAACGAGCTGTCGATATACGATTGTGGATTGCGGGGGTGGATGGCGGCTTAGTCTCATGGTCAAGGTATGTCATCCCTACATATACCATATCCTTCGGCCCGTATTTCGACGCATTCGGCCAGTCTCACACCCTCGTGCAAAGTCCCATCACTCAGTGCAACAAAGAGTGCAACCGTTACCTGCGGAGTTTGGGGGAATGGCTAACTCGACTCGCCACGTGACGGATGGGTCCATGGCCTCTGAGATGACCTTCCCTATCAGCGCGGATGCGTACACCGCAACGGACCTGTCCACCCGACCAAGCGATCCACCTCCGACCACAGCACCTCCCGCTATCCTCCCATACCCCGCCCTCACGCAAGTTCAGCTGCAACGCCCGCCAGCGCGAAGCTCCACGCTCATCCTCTCTCCCACAAAGTCGTTACAGATACCACTGCCGGGTTCGAAAGAGGGGTCCTCCTAACTTGTGAGCTATCGTGTTCGTCCTTTTCGCCGCCGCCAGGATATTCAACATGCACGGGCCATATTTTAGGTACCTTTGACGACTTCAGCAGCGGCCGCCGCCCAGCAGGACAGCCAGAATGGCACCGAGCTCCCGCAGTCACCTGCCTCGACCTCTCAGGGGGTGACCAGCCCCGTGCAGAGTGCACTCTCACCCTCCACCCAAATCCCATCCTTCCTCGACAATTCATTTAATGCCGTCCCCTCAGTGCACTCGGCGGCACTCGCGTTACCCCCATCGCCGCAGATGGCTTCCACTCCCAATTCCCTCCCCTCTTGATGTATGTGCCCTCCTCCTTCAGCAATTCGCGCATTCAGGGCTCTCATGGACTGTCGAACCGCATGTCGGGGCGCTCGCCAGGAAGAGACGAGCCGTATGGGTCGCCTTCGGACCAGTTCAGTACGTACCCCTTGCACGACTGGTCATATAAGCAATATCAGGCTCTCTTGCCGACCGCCATCCCACCACTCTCGTACTACTACCGCCCGCACAGATTGAGGATATCGCACCATGGGACATGATCCTCCTATTCGTGCTCTTTGACTTTGTATACCCACCAACCCCCTGCGTGCACAAGCCGTCGTTTATGGCGGGTGTGCATTCGCAGCGAGAAGAGTGCGGTCCCCTCTTCTTCGCGCTCGTCATGTCAACGGTCGCGTCTACTCTCGTTCAGGTCCCGAGGTCGTACCTCTCCATGGAGCACCACACGGTTCGAAAGCTCGTGCAGACCTGTCACGAGGCCAGTAGACACATTTCCGTCGAGTCTTACGACCCACCCACATCGATGCAGGTCGTCATCCCGTACTTGTTAGTCCAGAAACAATCCGTCTCTCACAATCCTCTCATGCTCACGTCCGCTCTACCACACAGCGACTGCTACTTTTCTGCGAGGGGCATGACGCAACGCAGCATGCAGCATTCGGGGAAGCAGCCCACAACGCGGTCACGCTCATGATCAGGATGCACGAGGAGTCGTCGTACGAAGGACCCGATCTGATTGAGTGCACAGTTCGTCGAAGGACGTTCTGGTTACTATTTGGGGGTAAGCATCCTGATTTCTGGCATGGTGATCTCCCAGAAAAACTCTCTCGAATCGATGCTGACCATTCCCAACCTCTCACCCGCCATACAGCGGATAAAATGTCCATCCTGCTCGGACGACTGGTCTGCCTCCGAGACGAAGACACCATGTGTAATTTTCCACGAGAGCTCGACGAGGAGTAGAGAGTAGCGGTCATGCCCTCCCGGCTCCATCGATATCGCTTCTCCACGCGCGTCGCACGCAGTATCACGCCGAGTGCATACCTGCCCCGCACCCCCACGGGAAGACCGCGCTCGTCTCCGGACTCAATTACGTCTCACGCATCTTCGCGCTTCTGGGTGAGATCCTCGTTTTGACAAGCGGTCCCCCTGGGCCCCCGCAAGGCCAGTTCCTCACCGCACGCCTGGAGGAGGTGCAGGCACTCCACTCGCGGATCGTGTCTGCGCTCGCACGCCCCGGAGCCGCTCCACTTGAAGCAAGCGCACTCGCAGTCACACATTCCCCCAGAGTACGGCGGCGCAGGCTTCCGCCAAGCCTTCACTGAGGTCAAGGACTTCTTCGACAACTCGAACACGTCCCGGGCCAACGCGCTTAACCCGTTCCTGGTCATGCAGGCGAATCTGTATGTCACGCAGGTACGCGGACGCTTGAGCACAAAGCTTTCATTGCAGTAGACGCTGACTTGCCATTTCTTCTCTCCTTGGGTACGGTCGCGGTTCCGCCAGCAATCGCTTCGCTTCGTGATTGAGCAATACCGTGACGAGCTGCTCACCTCCCTCCAGGGGATCGTTGATGAACAGCGCGTTGCAGAAGACCGGGAAGCCGTTGTGAGCGACCTATCCAACATTCTGTACAGGTGCGTGCCCCTTCCTGCTGGCTCTCGCTCGGGGCAGCTCCTCCGCTACGCCATCCGAGTCTGGAGTTCTGGCGAACATTTGCCATTGGCTGGCTGATGTTCGCATTGCTTCCGCAGCATTACAATTCAGTCCATCGCCACGAACCGCCCTCATTGGTGAGTCGTGTGTGTGAGGATCTCCGCCTTCTGGTTCTGGTTCCGCTTTGTGGTGTCCACTCTGCTGGATGCTGTGCGGAAAGCGGAGACTGTGGCCGCCTCCGCTACGCGTGCGCATGCGTACCTCTGTGAGTGCCTTTCCTCCTGTCACGCACCGTCCTCCGAGCCCGAGTTCCGGGGCGGAGGATGTGGTGCTCGGAGAAGGCCGCCTGGCTTTCATCGTGTATCCCTTCCGCTGGCTAGCTGACATGGTTCGTGATGGCCCACAGGGGACTTCCTATCTATAATATTGTCCGAAATCAAGAGGAATTACTTGTAAGTCCGGTCTGAGCTCTCCACTCCTAGGATTCGAGAAGCTGAGAGACTTGTGCTCGCCTTCTTCATCGATTGGACGACGACAGGGACGGAATGTCCGCGGATACTGGCATGCCACTCATGGCCAGTTGAAGGGCCGCACCACCACAGTAACACGGTATATACACCGTACACTCATACGGTTAATCACGCGTTTTACGCTCTGGTTATGCTTATGCTGCTTCGCTCTCTCGTGCTCTGGCGGTTCCTGAACCTCATCAAACACGTCAAGGCCGAGGGCGCAGACCGGACAGTTGTCGTACAGCTCGCGACTTTCTACCAACTGAACGTGAGTGTGAAACGTCATTCAACGAGGGCCGAGTTGTAAGCGTTCTAAGTATGGAAAGCTGGATTCACATGGGTCAATTTCTGCGCAAGCGGAGGTGCTCGTATGGCTGCGTGACTTGGCGTAGTTCCTTGAATCGCGTATCAACGTCGATTGTGCTCATAGTTTCTGCTCTCGTCCTCGCTCTCAGCCAGGCCACCATCTACACTGGCATCTGTCAACCGCTCAACCCTGCGACCTCGGCGCCGGCATCTATCTTCTGCTCATCATCCAGTCATCTCTGCCTCGCTCACCGTCAGTCTTATCGACGAACGTTTTCAAAAAGGCCGCCTGCCCGATATGGCTGTCCCGAACTTGTATAATGCCGCCCGTTGCCCATCGTGTGCAACACCGGAAGAACGAAGGGGCGCGTCAAGCGCGGCAAAGTTCAACGAGCAAAAGAAGATGCTTGTCACAACGCGACAGCACCCTAGCATTTGCCGCTGCAACAGAGATCAGTGATCGCCCAGTGGGTGATAAATTGGTTCTGCAGTGTGTTGATGCTGCTGAGATTGAGAAGGCGCGCTGCACACACCACTGGTGAAGGAGAGTGAAGTGAACATATCTAGGTCGTAAGTATTAGGGAGGAACTTCCAGTGGGCACGCAGCGACATGTTCAGTGACGTCACTTAAACACGCGTAGCTGCCGTTCGGTCGCACGAGGCGGCCCGGTCTATCGTTTCGCAAACGGCTGTCAATCAGGCGCAACGACTTGGAATAAAGTACCGTCTACTATTACTATCTGCGATTATAGAATACACTACTAGTACAGGACGTTCACTTACAGCGAACCCCCCTGTGCTATTGCAATCATTGGCCAGTCCAGAGTTGCGTCCATCAGTAATCTCATTGATTCTCATCGTGGAACAAGTTGTATTGGTCACATCAATACCTGAGGCTCATGGCTAATCTATTCTTTGTTATTGAGTCTACATTGGAACGTGGTGTATAGTAGCTACGGTCAGAGATCCCTTCCGAGTCCTTGCGCCAAATACGACTACGAGGCGCCCATATTCCAAGGATCACCGTCGGTGTCACCATCCTTCGCGGACTTCCGCGCGTGCCCCGACTCCATGCCTCCTCCACCACGCAACACTGCGCGGGGTCGCACACCAGCAAGGTCCCTCCCTTGCCTCGCATCTCCATACAGGACAGCAGTGCTCGCGGGCCCAGTGCTCAGCTCGACCCTACCTTCCCACTCAAGCGTCGCTCATACCTCGTCCCCAGCCGTCCGCCACCGCCACCTCCCATGCCCAGCTCTCCTGGCCTCTCTGCAATGGAGCAGGCGACAGAGGAGCTCCTGGCCGAGCTCATGAACGCCGCCCTCGGTGCTGGCTTCCTTGGCACCGAGCTCACTGTCCCTCGTGACATGTGGTCGGACGCGGGCTCTGTCCCTCCCTCGCCAAGCAGCCACTTCATCGTTACCTCGCCCGCGTCTCCGTGCCCCTCCGGTCTCCGTCCGCCCCCACGCTCTTCGGTGCCCGCGGACATCATCCTCGACATCCGCGAGAGCCCCGTCGAGTAGTCGAACCGTTCATGTCCCGGTCGCAATCGCTCTCGCACAATGGTGAGCCTGAAGCGTTTCCGACTGCATCCATTGTTTCTTGTAGCTGAACTGCTCATGTATAGGTCGCAATCCCTTCGGGGTACTGGTCAGCAGTGGTTCCGGCCGTATGTACTTCTTCTTGTACCTGAACCGTGCATGTACATGTCGAAATGGACAAGGCGGTATGAGGCCACAGCTGTCTATGATTCTTGGACTGGCCTACTGGGAACCAACTGCAGGAAGGAATAGGACTATGCGAAGCTGGTCAAATAAGTGTAGAATCACACTAGAGTGAATCATGTTGTCAAGATGGTTATGTATGGCATTCGAGCGTGAACCCGTCACCCTCCTCACACTTGCAACCTCACCAATCTGTAGTATAGCTCCCCTCTGCTCAATGGTTTCTCCTCTTGCGCTTCCCCAACGTCACCTCATTGTCTACCCCCATGTCTCCATAGTCGGTCTCATCACCATCATCCGCTTCACTGCCTGGGTCATGGACCACATGTAGCATCTCCATCTGCGACTTCAGACGTGCCTTATAGCCCTCCACCACGTGTAGTGCTTGTATAAGGTCCTTCTTCCTTGGATCTTTTGACGGCCGGCCTCGCTTGCCAGTGCGATGCTATCAAGAGAACGTGATCAACAAAAATTCGTAACCGTACTCTGATACGTACTGTCTTCTTCCGCCCCGCTTTCCACTTGGTGTTGACTGAAGGCATATTATCTACCATCTCCTGGAACGAAGCGATCCCGACGGTAGTGCTGTTAGCTACACTCCTCATATCGGATGCTATGGTCTTCCAAAGATGGTCTCAGCTGGGACGGCCAACGAGAGACGACTAGTTACTTACCCTTGGCCCGTTCAAAGCATATTTCCAATCAGTCGGTCGTCTAGCTAGTATGGTGCTGTAGAACTTGACGGAGCCTAGCTGGTATTCGCACACCGGTAATACCTTATACGTCTTGTCAGTAGCGCGATGGGGTCACAAGCGTAGCTGTCACCTACAATATCACTTGGATGTCAGCACCGCAGACTACACTATCACAGTGCAACTCACCCAAAACGTGCTTCTCATCCAGCATGCCCCATGATGTGAGGTTGTTGAATAGCTCCGCTGACACCATACAGAAAGATTTGCGGTACACATGCACATATTCGGACATGTAATACTTGTGGGAACGGTGATTGAAAGCAAACGGATTAGTATGGTTTGCGGGTGTGGCGACAAGTTTGAGGAATCGGTCGGAAGCCCAGATAGCCATGTATGCGGGCAATCCAGAACGCAGCCGGCCATACATCTCATCGTCCTTGCATACCATGGTTGTCGGGGTGCCAGGCCACATCGATATGAGATGGAGGAGGTCGTTCGCGGTGTGCTTGCCTAATCCGTTGAAGACGGTTTGCACGCTGTACAGCGATGCTATGATGGGAACATCGTTCTGTGAACAGATGTCCGCCCCCAGCACTTGCTTCCTCCAAGCATCCATCGTCCCTGCAACCGCGGCCGCGTGGACCTTCATCTACCTCAAGCAGCTCTACCGGCCTGTGATCTGCTTTGGATGGAGCTTCGTCGTTGTCGGAGTGGCCCTCCTCGCAAAGGCAAAGACCGGGGAGTCTCCGGACCACGTCATTGGCGTGAGCGCGCTGATCGGCGTTGGCCTTGGGTGAGCTCCCTTCAATCTCTGATATCAAGTCGGGGATTTGTGCGCTGATATACTTGAAATGAATCGATTTCTGTTTGTGTCGATCGTTCACGTCGTCCAGGCACCTCTCGCCGCTGCACCCTCGAGCGCTTGTATTCTTGGTCTATCTCAGAACGCTCTCGGGAGTAAGTCAAATCACGGTCACTCGCACCAAAGTGCGCGAATCTGACGAGGCTTGGCTGCCACCTTGATCAGGTCTGGGGGATTGCCATCGCCACAGCGGTATTGCAGAACAAGATCGCGCCCCGCATCCCGAGTGATGTCTGGAACACCGAGTGGTACAAGATCCCGGCGTGGGCGTACGCATACTCCGCTCATGTTTGGCCGACCGCCGATTATGAATTTTTGCTCCAGGTAGCCCAGCAGCATGCGCAGGTCCAGGCAGCGTACAGGGACAGCCTGGAGCTCGTGTGGGCGGCGATAGGCGCGATTGCTGCTCTTGGATTCGTATCGTCGCTCTTGATGAAGGCGGTGCCTCTGCAGGAGCACACACAGGGTGGATGGATGATGATGCAGAGTGGCATCAATAAGGAAGATACTGAAGAGCTGGTCGAGCGTCGCCAGAAAGGTCAGGAGGCGTGAATGGCGGTGCCAAGGAGGTACCCGAGTGGAGAACTGCCACATTCCAATACATTTCGTTTGCTTTGACGTTCTGATATGTTTGACATTACTCCTCTACCTTGCTATGAGCCTTAAGAACGATAACGATAGTGACTCGGCGAATGGACTTGGATACGAATCGTACGACCGCGTTTATTGTAGTAGCAGAGAACTTCATGGACTTGTAATAAACCTCTCTCGCAGCCTTTGAGCCTCATACAGTATTCGTTCCACAGTCTGGTGGAGCATGAGGCCATATAACCTGGGGGTCAGGTGTCAGCTTTACAGTAACGCTCACCCAGTCCAGGCTTACATAGTACTGATGAATTTTGCCATTAACATGGCACCGATCGTCTTCCTTACTACGTCGGCCTGTCCAACCGTTGGGGATGAAGAAACCGAGGAGTTCATAGAGCTCATCGCGCCTAGGAAATTACTGAAGGCAAGTGGATGAGGTCAGTGTCAAGGAAGGCTTTGGGCACTGTGGTGTATCATGGAGAGTCTCACCAGATATACAGCTTGAACATCATCGGCGGTATGAATGGAATCAGCTTCTTCAGAGGGCGCAATGAAAGCAACGCCCTAAGCTGTGCTCATGCTTCGACGGCGGAACCATGCAAGACACGACATGATCACGCATCTGTCGAAAGATATCAGCTACTATTTCGACATGTGGTGCAGAGAGCTAGAGGATAAGGATCAAAGTCGAAAACCGTCTTGATGATTCTATAAATGGTTCCGGTGAGTGCGATTGCGATTGCGTGTCCGATATACCGGACCCTGATGATATGGGTCATTGATGGGTGACAACTGACAGTGAGATCGATTCCATCCCAGCGCTTCGAGAACTTCCATCCCGGGACCCACAATGGCCCAAGAGGCCTGCCTAGGGGTGATGAACGCTGTTCGCTAACTGCGAAATCTGGGGGTGGTATCATCAGCAGCAGTGTGCTAAGCTTGCGAAGTGCATATGTATAGCCATGCAGTGCGGATGGCCCAGAGCCTCGGGAATTGACAACTGATTGTCAAATGTCATGCGGAGACCCCGACTCGGATCTCCTCACAATCAATGCACAACAGCGAAGGTCCGCTGTTTGTTGAAAGAGAGTGCACGGTCATCACTACCTTGCAGAACTGAGTTCGCGTCCTTCTGAATCTCTCAAAGATTGTCAAGGCTCGGACCCTAGGATGTGGTTGCCGCATCGTTGGAAACAAATGGGATCTAGTGTTGGCTGAACTCGTACGTAAAGTAGTACGGCACCTGGGTGTTAGTCATCAGCCTGATACACAGGACGTGCGTCTTCAGGGTCCAAGAAGAGAGACACCGTCTCAACAGAGAGAGTTTGAGGGGTCGAATCAAAGCTGTGGCAAAGAACTGTTGGCAGGTCGAAGGCCGTGCAGCGACATTGATCAAGCACTTATGCTACGAGCGTTTGAGAGTTTATCTAATCTCATCTAATGCGACCCACTGGCCAGCGCTAGAGAGTGCATTGATGCTTGTGGTGATCTGGGCCAATCGATTCTAAATACAATAGATGTACGTGCAAGCAAGAGTCATATAATACGTCAAATGACGTTCCGTCATTCACACCGTCAAGAGTGTTCACCCAGTCTCCCAGAGCTCAACGCTGAACACTAGACCCCGACCATTGTGTGCGAGCCATTGGGATGGTCATTGTCGTCAAGCAGTCCAGAGCTCACCCCTCGTTCATCCTTTGTTTCAGCTTCGGTTGTACTATGAATGGTAGACGTATGTACTGGGGCAAACATTATCTGTAACAGACATCCGATAGAGCCTGTGAGTGAATGAAGATCTAGGACGATTGAAATGTAACAAACCGAAGGCAACTCGAACTGTCTACTGTCATCTTTGGCCTCCCTGTTAACTTGCACTACACGGGACCTAAACGGATTGATCTCCGTCTCTTCAATCTCCCCGACACTCATGATCAGTGTTCGGGTGTTGAGCCTGTAGCAGGAACAAGTGAGCGTGCGGAGAGAAAATGTCCGCGGGTGACTTGAACATACGCGATTAACACTGAGTTTGCGTTCACTGAAGGCCATCAATGTGAGTAATTTAGATCACTGTGGTTGAGAAGGAGATCCACCTTGTTGAGAGATGTATAGAAAAGCAAGGAATAACGTTCCGGTGGGGAAGGCTACTGACTTTGAGTCCACCTCCGTTAGCCACAGTAATGGGACGGCAACACAATTAACCACATACCAGACCGACTGCCGTAGCGTTGAACAGGCTGAATATGGATGCATTTCAACGCTGAATAGAACCAATGATCACGTCTAATTGCCTCACCAAAGCAGAAACCCTATGGAGGCGTATATGAGCACTCTGGTGTACCCATTGGTACGGACAGCTTACCTGTGCTGACCGAATACGTGATGAGTACATCGACCATCGAGTTGGTCCTATTATCATGTATCAGTGATCTACTCTTTCTAGCAAGGAATGATTGTTACCGCTTGATGCCCGTGCGACTCTTGTGCAATGCAGTTATCAGCACAGCGGTCAACTGAATGTCTCCAGCAAGCATGAGGGACGACGCCGTCGTGATGATCCACTTTTTGTGAGCTGAAATGAGTCAGACCTGCTCAGTCTCAACACGAGGTACGTACACCGCCAAAGTGTGTCGAGCGTTCCAAATTATTGATTTGGAAGCTAGTTTGGTCGTTCAGAGGAGAGAATATAAACCGTGAGATTCAGAACTTACGCTTGAGCTGCAAGGGCTAAAAGTGTGGCGCATCAGGCTAGTGCACTCTACACGGAACCCGCTATTTCTCACCGAAGAAGAATCCTACGATGAACAATACTAGGGTGAGTTGTGACGCGTTCGGGATGACCGCTACAGCCCGCTACTCACCACACGCCGCGAAGTTCAGGAGCATCTACACACAACTCAAGTTTCAGCGATCTGTCTTAAAAAAAGATGATCAAACGTACGGCGAAATAGACGGTGTAGTGATACTGGTGTCCAACTGAGGGCGAAGGTTGGAGAGATAACCGCTTGCGAAGACTCCAGGTCACTCACGGATGAGGGCCCTGCGGGCAAAAAAACTATGGCGCATATTTAGTAACATGGGTAGAACGTCCAGGTGTCATAGCGTACCATTGAACTAGAAGATTTGTTATCGGCTGTGAAGCGGACCATGCGAATCAGTCTGCTACAGATGCCGATATAGCCACATTACTTACACCGAAGATGGGAAGAAGCTTTGGCCATCTGTTAGGTACGCTAAGCCACATCATTCGACACAACTCGTACCTTGGAGGATCTGCAATATAAAGGTAAATAGTAATGACATAGTCACTCTGTAGTGTAACTCACATAACAGCGCCCGATATGATGACGATAGGATTGAAATAATTACTGACAAGATAGAAGAAGCTGGTTACCGCCATCCGAGCCGTCAGTCATTGGGAGCCGAGTTTACCATACAATTCACTTACGTGGTGTGCATTATCATCGCACAGCAGACTGTCTGCAGAATGCTACTCGATGTCAATCAGTCTCGTTACCACACAACTTGAGGTTTGCACCAGCGGTACTCACACAATGGCTACCACCTGCGTGAGGTTCCAGTTATCCCATCAAGTTTCGAGGTGGAGATCACACGTACCCAGACTTTCAGAAATCTCGGATCTTTAGGATAGAATCGGAAGTAGATAAAGAGACTTTGGAGGAGCACGCCTTCAAGACTATGAAACAGCATGGTTAGCAACGATTCAGATGCAGCAAGCGACACATAATCGCTTTTGTCAGGATTTGCGGGCATGTCTGTGATAAAGAAGCTTACACCGCAACAATGAACGCGCCTAGGAGGACCGAAGAAAGGCCCTGAATGAAAGTCTTGCGAAGGGAGTCAGGCAGGGCAGTGACAGGAGCAGACATGGCGTAGGGGTTACAGTACGACTCGCGACATTTCCACCTTAAATAGAGATACCAATACTTTGGCCACGCTCAAAACTGCTCACAAACTGCGATCAGGATGTCATGAAACATAGAACCTTCATTAAAACTGGGTATTGAATGTATTCAAGCCATGAGGTCCAACTTCCATCAGCGGAGAATGAACAGGCCCGCACCGGTTGGGGCATCTTTTGCCATGAGGGCGATCTTCTAGTTGTCAGGTGCTGTCGAAGCTCAATTCCAGCTGGCGCTCGGAGAAAGACGAAGATGATTTGAATCAGAGGACGGAGCACGTTCAATTGGCAGATACGGGGTTCCTAGGTACATTTGCAAATCAGTGACGAAAAGTACATGGCAGCAGAGAAGCGCAGCGAGGATGAATTGGATGCACTGGACTACCGCAGAGGACATGCCATAAAGAGCGTGGATAAACCTGTAGCGAATTGGGATGTATCTGCGGTGTTTGAGCAGCGAGTTCCTGGAACTTCTCGAGTCCCACGTCTCGGGATCTCGTTATGGATTCACATGTGGGTTGGCAGTCCGTGTGGGATGGGGTGGGCGAGCGGCCGAAGGAAGAGAGCAGGTGAGAGCCGCGGCCCGCCAGTGGGACGCAGCGTATTGCTACCACTAGACGCGTGAGAGCATCAGACTCCCATGCCTGGCATCGAATGGAACCACAGACCCCTTGCACTCAGACGTCCATCTGCGTTCTATCCACAGTATCTGCATAGTATCTACCTATCATTCCTACTCTCTCACTGGCTCCGTGCATGCGCATGTGGATCCTCGGCCAGCGGTCTGACAACTCATCATGCACTAAGATCATACTCTGTGCTCAACGGGTGCACCCAGGACGTCTGAGTCAACAGCATGCAAGTATACAGTGATATAAAAACTCGCACTCCTTTGTGCGTGTGCCCAAGCCATTGAATCTGCCACGTCAATCCAGCCATGTCCGTGTTCAACACTGCCGAGCCAGTCACATTGGCAGCTGGGGCATTTCTCCTCTCCTTTACCTTGCTTTACATCGCTTATCCAGACCGCTATGTTACGACAAATCCGCGACCCGATCTTCCTGGCCCAAAAGGCCTTCCTATCCTCGGCAACCTGCTGCATGCAATCCCCTGGCGGTGGCACATCCTTCAATGGTTCGGACTGCTGCTCGACACCTACGGCGCATTCTGTACCTTTACATTCCCGCCTTGGGGTAGAGGAATTCTGATTAATCGACCGGAATGGCTTGCCCATATCAAGAAAGGTGAGTTATCCGGGGTATCGTCGCCGTAGAATGATACTTAGGCTGATGCCGTCCGACCGTTCGAAGGCGATATGCAGAAGTACTCTCGAGGCCCAATCGCTGTGGAGGTCTTCACAGAGTTTCCTGGAGGCATGGCACCCGTCTCCTCAGACGGTGCTCAGTGGCGTCTAGCGAGGAAAACAATGTTGTGAGTATTGTCGAAGTACACGTGTATACTGATCGGAGCTGAAGATATCTCTACCCCCAAAATTAGCCCAATCTTTACTATTCGCTCCTTCACCGAGCACGTCTCTCAAGCGATGAATGAAGTGGGTTCTTGATGGCATACGAGAGTTATGTCGTTGATGTACCTGTGCACAGATAGTTCCCACAACCCGAATGCTTTTGCTCAGCGCGAGCAAGAACCAAGTTCCAGTTGACTGGAACGGTGAGTAGTCACATCGACACCGTTTCGCTCTCCACCAAGTATTGATGTTCAAAAGATCTCGCCGGTCGGATAGCTATCTCAATTTTCACACGATCTTCTTTCGATATTCAAACCGACATCCTTGAGCCTGACGTGCGGTGCATGCAACGACCAGACTCCCTCCGCGACGCACTGCAATTTTTGAACCTGACCTCGGCAAGGTAAGTTGATCTCTTGCAACAACAATAACACAAAGGAGCTCACACTTGACCCAGGCGGCTCTTCAATCCTTTCTGGAAGATCACCGAGATTGTATGTTTTAGTACTGGCATTGCTACCCCCTTCCCGACCACTGACCGTTGCTCTTCAGATCAATGGAGATAGATTTCGCTTCAGCAAATCTCGCGCATATTTAAGAGGCGTCGTCTCGGAAATCGTTCGAGAACGCCGGGCGCACGCTTCCCAGAAAGCACAGCAACCTTCTGAGCGCTACGCCGACTTCCTCTCGGTCCTGTTGCAAGACCCAACGTTCAACGACCCGATCCTCATTCGCGACATTCTTGTTACCCTACTGTTTGCTGGTCGCGACAACACCCAGAACGCACTCGCATGGGGCCTGTATGCGCTCATAGAGGCGCCCCAATGGATCGACTGCTTACGGGAGGAAGTGAAGAAGAATGGGAAGGGCGGTTCGGAGGTCAATTACCAGGAGCTCGCTGTATGTGCGTTATTTTCATATAGTCGCTCTATCTGCTGACTACAAATTCAGACTTATCCGGTTCATCTCGCTGTGTTTTACGAGACGGTTCGTCTATGGCCGGGGCTGCCGAAGAATGCCCGCCTGGCATTATGCGACGACGTCTTGCCCGCACTTCCGGAGCACAACCTCCCTTCAATCAAGGTGGAGAAGGGCGAGTATGTATTCTGGTCGGACTACTACATGATGCGCAGCGTAGACGTAAGGATCACTCCATTACTTCTGCTGCATGGCCATCCAAAATGCTGATCTGGAACGACGACTCGGCTGCAGATATGGGGTCCCACCGCGAACGAGTTCGATCCGGGGCGGCATCTCGCTCCAGATGGGACTCTTATTCGCCCGACGCAACCCAACTTCAATGCGTTCGGTGCAGGACCAAGGCTCTGGTACGTTCCATTCCATGCGCGCCATCAATATATAGCACTTGGAAGCTGTGACTCATCGGGGAAACTCCAGTCCTGCGGCGCAACTCGCCACATATGAATTCGTGGCATGCCTTGCCGGTATTCTGCCGCACTTTGACTTTGGATTGCTCGTTGGGACATCTCCTGCCAGGAAGCCGTGTGAGAAGCCGCGGATTGCAGAGACGTACACCTCGTCTCTTGCCGCTCCGCTATGGGTTACTGTACGCGCTCGTGACGGCACCGAGTGCGACTGAGGTCATTGGTATATATTTGTGTCTATGGCAAGATAGTTTGGTAGAACTCCTATTCCTGTACGATTTGGGCTCTTGTTTGTCCTTGCGAAGATTGTACTGCATGCCCACTAGAATCTCCTGTGACTCCGTGACTAGTGGCAAGAATATGTTTGATCCCAACGCATTTCATTGTTGATCATGAACAAGGAAAACACTACAACACGAGATAGCAACACAAACGTGAGAAAGAAACACAGCATCCAGAGTTCAAAATAGCGTCCATCCAAAGTCATAAACAAGCTAGATAAATAACGATTACAGAATATCCAACAAGATCTACTCCGGCACGTATGGGCGTATGACCATGGGAAGCTGTGTTCCTCGCTCAGATTCGCTGACAAGGGCCGGTCGCTGCAGGAACGTGCCTGTCGGCTGTGCATCCTCTCGAGGGACGGCCAGCTCAAATTCGAACGAGCGCACGAGCGTGAATATGATGACCTTCATCCTGAATAACCGATGAGCGGCACACTCCTGAGATCCAATATATGAACAAGAGATCCGTGGACGCACTCTGTGACGGCAAACCGGTAGCCGATACACCCTCGTGCTCCGCCGAAGAAGGTGAGCATGTGGCCCCATACGCCAGGGATGTTCGTTATCGCTTCGGGAGGGCTTTGCCAACGTTCGGGCCTGCATGAGACCGGGGGTATGAGTTCATTGCTGTTGTACGAATAAGGACATCTCACCTGAATTCTAAGGAATCATCGCCCCAAAGAGCCTTCGATTGGTTCATGCCAACGATGGGCATGACCACCTTGTTTCCCCTCGTGATCCTGGCAGTCTTCGTGTTAAGATACGCACCAACAATTCTCAGAAGGATAGCTTCACGACAGACCTGATCTGATTTTGTACGAGACCGTTGCGATCCACGAACGGCTTGCTTACGGGAAGAACGTCGTCCTGAACGGCGACGCGGAGGCTTGTTGTGACTGGAGCGTATACCCTTAGGGTCTCCCGGATAATAGCGTCTAGGTATGGCAATTCCGCGAGTTCCTCCATGGTCGGCTCTGTCGATACCTGCAGAAGTTCCTGGCGGAGCTTGCGCTGAATCCGCGGAGAGAGAGATAGTGCATATAAGCACCATGCAGTGGCAGTGTTCGTGGTCTCGTGTCCTGCTGCGAGGAGACTGGGCAGTGTCGCCGTAAAGTTAGCGACAGCAGTGACGATCTCTCTTCAGAGAACCGACCTTCTGACCTCTAGACACACGCGCGTTAAATAGAATATACAATCTATGTATACTGACAGAACTGTGACACATACGAGCTAGTACTTCGTCGTCCGAGATGCGTTGATTGTCTGGGATGTCTGTTGCTAGGTTCGCCTTCAGGAGCAATGTGAGGATATCGCGGCCCTGTATACCTTTCTTCTCGACACCAGCCGACGACTCGCTCAAGATTGCGGCCTTCTTCTCTTTGATGAGCTGCATGCCAATGCGCCCAGCGATAACACGTCCTTCCTTGATCTTGCGCGTCCGTTCGTCCGGCTATGATACAGACGGCTTTATCCATGTCCTCCATCGCAGGAAGGGGCGTGGGACTTACGAAGACGTTGAGCACAGGAAAGACGTCCAGGAGGACACGCAAGATGGACATGCTCGGCGGATGCTTGAAGATGTGTTCGAACGCTTTGCTCAGCTCATTCGGCTCCTTGTCAGGATTCAGTGAATCAAAATGATAATTGAACCCTACACTGCACGTTCACATCAAGCTTCCATAGATGACTGCATCGCGCTCACCGGCGAGACCGATGACGTCCAGAGTCAGGCTTCGTAGGCCGTCCATAACGTTTGTTTGCAGATATCCTCCTTTCTCGACAATTTGAGCGCTCCAGACATCGCGGAGCTGTAGTTTATATCTGCTTAGCGCTATGATAAGAGTCGAAATTGGTGTCTCACTTGAGCGGACTTCTCAACAAAGATCGTATTGAATTCGCGGATCTGTGCAGGACCGAATGCGGGATTCTACTGTGCGTCAGTTCCATACTGATTCTATTATCTCGCACAGGGGGAGAGTCAGGACATACTAGAGCTCTTCGCTATGTCGTGCAGACAAATGAGCCTTTGGACAATAAACGGAAGTTACTGGCAACTACCTGTCTTTTGTGTACGTCGCCTGAAGACAAGGTTGAGTGAGAGTTCTCGTCAATGTAAGTGGTAAGTCCCACCTTCGGCTATGATGATGCCTGCAGGATTGAATTGTAAATTCCGGATCGTCAGTGCGAGCATGTTTGACAAGTCAGGCAGTACTGACTCTGGCCGATCAATCGAGCAGTGGTCCTTCTCCCCTCCATAGGTTTCTCGTAGTTATAAGAGTGGGTCATGATATGGCCAACGGTCACCGGGTCTATGGTCCACAAAGAGGGAGTCTAATGGTAGTCAGCCAATTTGCCACTATCATTGCGTATGATGTTTGCTTACTTGTAGGAACCATCGAATGAGACAATTGGGACCATATTTCTCTGCCCAATCGCGCATCATCAGGGAGTTCCTAACGTTGCTGATTTGCCTGAAGTTTCCATATAGCAAGCTCGGGCAGGGAGGGCCTGGCAGACGGGTTATTGGTGAGAGATAGACAGGTGCGAAATAACGCCATGAAATCCAGAGAGCGGAGGCCACAGTGCCGAGAGCAACAACACCAAGCAGATCCATCCTAGAGGAGACAGAGATGGACGAGATGGGGGGCGTACTCGCGCTGCTCAGACTCGAGAGTTACTCAGACCCGAACCCGCGCGGCGGCGAATCGGAAGTGTGTGTGTGGAAGAGTGGCCGAGATTACCGTTCGGGCGCCAGTATGGCGGGATTACGTACAGCCTTCTGAGAGACCCTTGTCACTCCGAACTTGAAGCCACCCTCTCTTCTTCATCCACCGCAGCCGCAGCCTCCCACGTCGCCCTCAGAGGGTGACCGGCAGATCTACCACAGTCATCATTCCTCGTGAATCAAGAAGTTCATGTTCGGTCCCAGGGCAGCACAGAGCGGTCTCTTCTCTGTCGCACCACATTTCCAACGGAAGTGGCGAGCCGCGAGGGTGAGCCTTGAGCGCAGCTTGACATCTTGGATCCCAATGCAATGTGAGAACAGCTGACTAGGCGGTGTAGGGAGGAACGAGCAATAGTCCCCACATGCCCCGACCAGAAAAAACAGCCTGTGAAATGGATTGCTTGTCCCGCACAAGGTAGAAACTTTCTCTTTGTTTGTGGGCGCTCATGACTGTGGGATGGTGAAAGGAAGAATCCAGCCGAGATTTCATCAGCCAATGACTCGAAAGTTTTGAGGCCGTTGCACGTAGTGAGTGGACTGGAGTACCCCTACCACGTCTCTTCCTGTTCTTCCCCTTAGTATCCGCTTTGCACCATCAGCAGTGCTCCATGGCCCCCCTCTCTCCCTCCATCGCGCCGCCTATCATGCATATACGCTCTTTCTCTTCACTCAATCTGATATGAAGACAATTTTGTTACCGTGGGTTGGGATCGCGCCGCCAGACTTGGCGTGCTATCCCGTAGCAGCGTGCCTTGTGGAAGTCGCGCGGGATGATGCTCGCACCGTCGCGGCCTGAGGCGATCCCACCTGGAGCGCTGTACACGCCCAACTGGCCTTTTGAGTGAATCTTGCCAGCCGACGGGCACAGAAACCCTTAAGAGTCATTTCTTAAGAATCTCTCAATTCCATCATGGAAACTCCTTAAGTGCGAAAACTCTCGAGTGGATTTCAAGTGCGAATATCGGCAATCGTTGACTGCCGAGGTTGGACTTATCCGGCCGAAGATGGCCGTGTGCCGAGCCACGGCATGCCTTGCCCGATTCGCACGGTTGAATTTCCTTGCTCAGCTTCCCGCGGTTGGACTTGTCGTTTTCTCCCATCTTTTCTCTCTTCCATCTTGTCGAAAGTGACAAGTCTCATTTCGTCTCCCCTTGGCCTCTTGCTTGAAGTTGCATATGGTGAGTCAGTCGTCTACCTTTGACTACATGTCTTTTAGCAGAAAGGTAAGTCATGATTCGTCGACGTCGTGTGCGACGTCACAGTTGACAGACTGCACGCTGGCTTCTTCTGGAGGTCAGTCGATCTTCCCTTTGCTGTTCAAACTTCACCTCCCATTCAGCGCTCTCACCCACACTCGCTCGCACTCGATCCGCCTTCCAGACACCATGTCCATCATGGTGATTGCCCCCGATGAGCATTCTCTGGGCCACTCGTATCATCGCAGACGCAGTCGTCTGCTCACCTCCACCCTTCCCGACCATCCTCTTGCAAATGCCCCGTAAGTTGCCGTTCGTCTGCCATTTCTTCACTTGTGAATCCGTCTCATTGCAGAACTCGTCGACTTGTTGGTTGATACATGCATACTAGGCACGCACGCAAGTAAGAACTTCCGTAGTCTCTCCATCCATCTCAAGGTCCCCCCATCGGTCTTTGTCGTAATTCATGTCATTATGTAGTGTAACTGGATGACTTCCCATAAGGATTTACGGAAATACGGACGCCGTAGATTTCTAGCGGAGCCTGAACTACAACCGAGATCCAAGCTGTGAGGCCTCCAGCCCGGGAAGCTTGGAGGTCGGGTTTTCCTCGGAGGTTGTTCCCTGCGTCGTTTGTCAGCAGCGAAAGTGGAAGGTTGGGCGATTTGTAATGATGGGAGCTTCCATACCCGTCGCGCAAAACCATAAGCGAGGCTAAGCGAGCTTTACAGACGACTTCAGCATTTAGAAAGGGGGGTCGACCCCCTCTTCTAGATTTTGGGCGCTTGCTGCGTCTACGGACGGCGTCCCATCAGCGGACTTTGTATCGACGTCGGCATCTCGGCGATTTACGGACGTCTACGGACGTCCGTATTTCCGTAAATCCTTATGGGAAGTCATCCACTGTAGCTATGAATCAATTCATCCTGCTGGCATGCATTCTGGCCAGCGTCAATGTCATTTCACGCCGTTGATGGCTGGAGGAACCGGCCATAATGATATTAGGGTCGGAAAGAGCCTTCATGTGACCATCGCTTGTCGCGTATCGGAGATATGTCTTAAGACCCTCTCAAGGGATTATGGACCTTAAGATTCTCTCAAGGGTATCCGGATAGGCGTCATGCTCCTTATCCCGTCAAGGTCCGCTGATAACGTTAGCTCTCATCCTCGATCTATATAACAGTGTGCTCACCCGGCACCCACCCCCTATCTTCCTCCCTCCACCGCCATGCCCGTTCACAGTAAGTCTCCAACTCCGTTTCACCAACTGTACCCTGACCCTTGGCAGTCATTGCATCCGACTCCGAGCTCGTCCGCGACGTTCTCGATCGCCTCGATGCACCCACACACTTCCATTTTCCTGGTGTTAGGATTATTAAACCTCCACACCAGGTCGGCATACGGCAGGTCACTCAAGCAGAGAAAGAGCTTGTGGAGGCCTTTACCTTGCCTCTGAACAACCTGAGAGCTGTAGACGAATTGCCCATCATGCACGACCGCACCAAATTCAAAGACATCGGCTTGCCCCCGGCCGAGGACTTACTCAACGCATGGGAAGCCCGCCGTCTTCACGGCCCGCAAGTGCAATTCAATCAACAGCAGACCGCTGTCACCGATGAGGCCTCTGTTGGCGATGTGTGGCAGGGCATAGGCGCCACCATCGCTGCCCTCTTCGAGGTCAGTGGTGCATTGGAAGGGTTGCCCCAACTCGATCCTGAAGGTCGGTCATTATTATACCCTCTCCACCTCAACCCTTTATATGATGTCCGTTCCACAGACCTCCATCCCACGCAATGGGGCCTCGGCACCGTTTACACCTGCCCTTCCACGTCTGGCCTCACACGCACCGATATCGCGTGCAAGTATTACATCTCCGACGTCCTCGGATCTCAAGTCTTCTACCTCGTGGTAGAGCTCAAAGGGCCCTATAAGTGGTGGTCGCGCGCGTCCGAAATCAAGCAACTCATCCAAAAAGGTCGCTTTGACATCAATACACATCTTTACGACACAGACCATGCCGCCCACTTCATCATTCAAGTGAGTACTCCAACAATCACATGGTTCTTCCCCGTCACAGATTAACACGACAAAGGTATGGAACCAGATGCTCCGGTACGGTGTCGACCTGGCGGCGTTTGCGTGCGTCTCTGGCACCTATCTCTTCGAACGCACGGAACCGGATCAGCTCTCAGTCGCAGGCCCGTACCGCTTTCCTCTTGACCCCCAAGCTCAGGTCGATCCCGCCATTACACACTTCATCTCCACAGTTGACGCGAAGCTCATCACCTGGTCTACGTTCTTCAGATTCGTGTATCTCGCCAGCCGTGTGAGCCATTTTGCCCTGCACCCGTCGCTCTCATGTTCATGGTGACTGCACACAGCTCGCTTTGCCGACACTCCTCAAGACTGTTTCCGACCACTCGTGCGCACTGCCGTCCCCCGTCGTGGCGTCCGATGACGCTGACATGTCCATCACATTAGCGCCCAAAACCTCTCCTCCGTCACCATCAGTGGTTTCAAGGTGGCTCCGCGCACCGAGTAGAGCTGTCGGCACACTCAAGGACACGCTGCTTCGGCAGTGGCACGAGTACGAGTTGGGGCGGTGTGAGCTGGTGTGGCTGCGCACAGAGTGGGCATTGCACCCGATCCCGCTTGTACGCCAGGAAAGGGCTTTGAATCTCGAGCACGGCATCTGGCTTGGATTTGTATTCTGGTGCATACATTGGCTCATGTCATTGTTTCGGACGTCGGTGGTCGAACTGCACCTCAAGGGGTCTGTCGGCTCGGGCCGGAGTGCGTCTGTCATGCAAGGGCAGTATGCATGTGCCCGTGTGGTTGTCAAATTTCCCCATTTGGCACGCCCTCGGGCCATGGCACAGGAGTGGCGTCGCTTGCGTCGCCGATTGCAGCCGCTGACATCCGCTCAGCTAGCCACGCTTCCCATCCCGAAGTATTATGGACTGTTCACGTACAGTGAGTATGCAGTCACGATGCTCTCGCACGAAGGCCAAGATTTGGCTAACACTTCGGCACCGGACAACATCTCGTGAGTGACACCGTCATCATCTCTTGTACTGGGCTAAATCGGTCGCACAGGACTCTTCTGCACGACGCCGTCTCCAAGGTACGCCAAGTAGGTATCGAGCCGACCGATGTTAGCCATCGGAATGCGTTGTGGGATGGCGAGCGGCTCACGCTCATCGATTTTGTCGATCCGCTCTGTTCTTAGATCAGTAGCCATACTCAATTCTCAATGTTGATTTTCGAGCCCCTTCTCAGAAAGGAAGGGGTGTCCTGAATAGGAAAACACGAGGCTGATGCGAGTGATGGGAACTACGTCCAAGCGTCCAAGCTGAGAAACCCTAGGGACATCAAATCAATTTCTTTGGCAAAAGGCAGATTTAATGACTACAAATATCACACATAAAAAGTGCTAGGTGTTGTCCTTGTTCTATAATAATCCAGACGAGCGTCACACGGGCGCTAGTGTGCATGACTATTCTGAGCGCCCATCGCCGTCGCTCCCGCCTAGACGGAAATGTCCGTGTTGTCGGCGTGGACATGTGCGGAGGCCCGTGCGAACGAGGGCGAGGATGTGGACCGACAATGGAAACGAGACGGTGACTAGGACGCACTCTCTAGCTCCCGGTTCGGAAAGGCTGTTTACGTATACGATTGGAGCAGCATTCGAGACGTGTGCAAGGTCCAAGTCGTCGTCGGACTCGAGTGGATGCACTGCTGTGGGCTCAGTAGCGTTGGCTGATACATCTGTGCTAACGTATAGGTGTACTCATCGGTGAGTCATGCGAGCGTCGACGCCAGAGGAAAGGAACTCACGTCGCACCATATAGATTGCATCGGTTTCTTCCCTCGATGATAATGTGCGGCGCGGCCGCCATCGTGCTGTTCAGTATGATGGTGAAAAGAGAGCTGCAACAGGTAGGAGCTACCTCACTAGAGACGGAAGACCGGAAGGAGGCACCTGCACCACTATCAACAGGCCTGATGAGAATGCGGCGTGGAGGTGCATCTGTAGACCTTGGTGGCCATGTCCGCAGCTTCAGCAGAAGTGTATCAGGGTTCGGAAGGGTGTAGCCTGTTTTTTTATATGTACATTGCGACACCTGTGTAGACCAAGTCCGTATTACCAATGTTGCACTTTGTATATTAGCATCAGCGTGTTTATCAGTACTTATTAGCGCAAACAAGACCGTCAGTACACCTATTACACACCTAGAGTCCTGATAGTCATGTATATTCGACCAGTTGGCAGGATGACCGTCGTGTCCTGCTGGCATGGGAGGCCTCAACGTTTCGAAGAACAAGAGTGAGTCTGACGTTGCAGGCCGCCGCCTCAGGCGAAGCGCTCGTTCTCTGCAAATGGCGGCACGTGATCTTTCATGACGTGTGCCACGTTCGCGTGTGTTGGGCGCCTGGGGGAAGCTGTGGCTTAGAACTGTCTCTCTCTTCTAGTCATGTCCTCTCCTGCTCATTCACACATGCCCTAGCTGCTCTCTTCTTCCACTCCAAGCCCAGTGAACTGAAAGAAACGAACGGACAAAATGCCAGCTGGGATTGAAGCATGGGTGACCCAGATACCACCCGTAACTCGAGCATGGCTTGCGCTCTCCGTTTTGACTAGCCTGGCTGTCGTGAGTGGGCTCCGTCGATCTCAGAATGCTCATACAAAGATTCGAGGCTGTTGTAGCAAATGCAGTTGGTCACGCCTCTTCAGCTGTACTTCAGCTTCAAGGCTGCATTCACAAACATGCAGGTGTGTGTGTGCATGTTCTTGGTGCGCATTCTCCGTCCTCTGACGGCTTCTGCCACTCAGCCATGGCGTGTCTTCGCCACTTTCTTCTACTTTGGAACCATATCCCTAGATTTCGTCTTTCACATGTTCTTCTTGTGAGCTTTCCCTATTGCTTCCATCATGACGGATTAGTCCCTCCGCCATGCCGCCCTTATATTATGCCAGCCTATCCCTCTCTCTCAAACCTAGATTCACCCCAAGGCACTCTCTCCATCGATACCGCATGGCGAATACCGCAGTCAACGTACGTGCGGTTAAGGTGTGGGCTACACGATGGTATGCTGATTGGATGTACGCATTTTGGTTTGAAGGACGCGTCGCTGGTTCGTTCGCAAGCCTTCATTGACGGAAAATGGGTCGACGCGAAGGATGGCGGAGTAATCAAGGTCATCAGTGAGTACTGCTATCCGGCACCCTTGTACCGACGTTATGTCCTCCTGGGATACAAGACGCTGATTGTATGCGTAGACCCTGCTACGGCAGAGGAGCTGGGGACCGTGCCAGAGTTGGGCTTGGAGGAGACGAAGCAGGCGATCCAGGCCGCGTCGACAGCGTTCAAGACCTGGAGTAAGACCGCTGCGAAGGTGCGCACACATGTTGTGTCCTGTTTTACCCTTCCTAAGACCTTCTGTATGACATATAGGAACGACACGACATCCTCATGAAGCTATATGCGCTCATGAAAGAGAACTCGGATAACCTCGCTCGTCTCATTGTAAGTTATGTTTGAAGTTGCACCAGTCTCGAAGGAGTGTGTCTGAACGCGCCGCTCAGACTTTGGAGAACGGCAAGCCATTTGCTGAGGCCAAGGTAAGTGTCCGAATCATGTGCGTGGGCTTGTCATCCGAGACCAGGCTGTAGGGCGAGCACGCATACAGTTCATCGTTCATCGAGGTGAGCAGCAATTGTCGTCTGCCAAAGTGGAACTATGTTGAGCGTTGACGGATGTAGTGGTTCGGTGAGGCCTGCATTGATTCGATGCTCGTTTGGCGTACTTACGCCAACACCTTATGAACAGCTGAGGAGGCGGTTTGGACGTATGGG